>AP025067.1:1911457-2216028 GCA_036186865.1 Eustoma russellianum | reverse complement strand
GTTTACATCGTTTGTTGCAAGCAGTATATCATCTACGTACAAGATCATGAATATGAACTTGCTCCCACTGAACTTGTGATACACGCATTCGTCAATTTGGTTTGTCTCAAAACCGAAGGAGACAACCACTTTGGCGAATTTGAAGTACCACTGTCGAGACGCTTGCTTGAGCCCATAGATGGATTTCTTTAGTCGACAAACCATGCCTTTTGGATCTCCCACCTCGAAATGAGGCGGTTGAACCATGTAAATGGTCTCGTCGAGTTCTCCATTTAGAAATGCAGTCTTAACATCCATCTGATGTAGCTCAAGATCTAAGTGTGCCACTAAAGCCATGATTATCCGGAAGGAATCCTTCGTAGATACTGGAGAGAAGGTTTCCGTATAGTCTATGCCCTCCTTTTGGGTAAACCCTTTAGCAACAAGTCGAGCCTTATATCGTTCTACGTTGCCTTTTGAATCCCGTTTGGTTTTAAATATCCATTTGCAACCAACGGGTTTCGAACCTTTAGGCAACGAGACGACATCCCATACTTTGTTGTCATGCATAGACTTTATCTCTTCTTCCATGGCTTTTATCCACTTTTCTTTATTTCGACATTGTACTGCTTGTTGGACGTTTTCAGGGTCATCGTCCAACATACCAATATCGAATTCGTGTTCTTGGAGATACACCACATAGTCGCTAGGTATGGGGTTTCTCCGTTCACGAGTGGATCTCCTTAGGGGCACTTGTTCTTGAGATACTGTAGGTTCCTGAACTGCATCAGCCGGTAATTCATCGGGTTCTTCAGTAACTTCCTCAGGAACATGAATTTGTTCCTGTGGAGCGTCACTACTGGGATGAGGTACCTCAGGTGCGGGTATCGCTGATGCTATCTCCCCAAAAGATGGTTCGATTCGCATTTCTGTCGCATCTGAGTGTGCCTCATCTAACTCGATGATCTGCTGATGCAAATCATTCCCCCCCGGAACCAAAGTATCCTCAAAAAACTTTACTGAATTTGTCTCGAAAAACACTTTACTTGTGGGATTGTAGAATTTATACCCTCGTGACCTTTCTGAGTAACCAACGAAATAGCAACTAACTGTTTTGGTGTCCAGCTTTCTTTCATTTGGTCTGTAAGGTTTTGCCTCTGCTGGACATCCCCAAACCCTTATGTGGTTAAGGCTAGTCTTACGCGTAGTCCATAACTCATAAGGGTCCTTATTGTTGCCTTAGTTGGTACTCGGTTGAGGATGTAAGCTGCGGCTTTAAGCGCTTCTACCCAGAGGAATAATGGTAGCGTAGTTTGACTCATCATACTACGCACCATGTCCATAAGTGTACGGTTTCGTCTTTCAGCTACACTATTCATACTTGGTGACCCAGGCATGGTGTACTGAGGGACGACTCCGTTTTCCTCTAGGTATTTAGCAAATGGTCCTGGACACTGTTCTCCTGATCCATCATATCGACCGTAGTATTCACCCCCACGGTCCGATCTGACGGCTTTAATCCTTTTGTTGAGTTGTAACTCAACTTCAGCTTTAAAGGATTTGAACATGTCTGTTGCTTGCGCTTTTTCTTTAATCAAGAATACGTAGTCATATCGCGAATAGTCGTCAATAAAGGTGATAAAATAAGAGTGGCCATTTCTAGTAACCGGATGAAATGGGCCACTAATATCGGTATGAATCAACTCTAATGGACTATTTGCACGATTTGCTTCATATCTTCGGACTTTAGTTTGTTTTCCTTTAGCACAAAATACACACGACTCTAAGTCGGTTAAGTCTAAAGGATTGAGAATTTCTGTTTTGACAAGACGTTCTATTCTGTTTTTGGACACGTGTCCTAAACGTCGATGCCAAAGTGATCCTGAATTCTCATGAGTTAATTTTGCTTTAACGTTTCGCGTTACAACATGCAAGGTTTCCTGATTTGAAGCAACATTTATTGAATAAAGTTTATCAATTTCGGACATTATACCGTGACCAATCAATCTAGAAGCATGATAAAGTTGGAAATTTCCATTTCCAAAATAACCGTAATATCCACTTTTATCCAATCGATAAAACGAAATAAGATTTCGTTTAAACGATGGCACTACAAAAGTGTCATGCAAATCTAGATAGAAACCGGATGTCAACAGCAATCTGAAATGCCCGATGGCTTCAACCTTTATGCCGCTGCCATTTCCCCAATAGATGTATCTTTCATCATCTCTCGGTTTTCTATGGCTTAGGCAACCTTGCATAGTCACAGATAGGTGAGTCGTGGCTCCCGTATCGACCCACCAAGTGGCTATATCCGAAACAAAATTAACTTCAGAACAAACTAAGAATGTACCTTTTTTCTTGAGACAAGATATATAACTGGTACAATTCTTCCTTAAATGTCCTTCCTTATTGCAAAAGAAACAAGTCATGCTTTTGGGTGTGTCAGTAGTAGGCACCCCCTTTTCTTTTTGACTTGCCTTTTGCACAGTAACCATTTCCGCAGCTTTGCGTTTCTTACCACCGAAATTGGTGGCGACAGCATTCATAACTTTATGCACCCTTATGCTGTCGATTCCACGGTACTGTTTCGAGCAAGGTTTCTTTAAGAGATTGCCTGCCTCGGCTTTCTCATTCTTTACATATCTTTGCTCGAGATCGGCTAAAAATTCCTTAGCCGTCGTGGACTCAGAAACGTGTCCCCTGAAGCATTTGGGGATAGTCTTTTGCATGATCATAAGACACATGCGATTTGATCGTAGCCAGCGTGCCATGTGAGATTTTTCCTCACTGGTACTTTCGTCTGTTAGCACAGCTGGACGATCTATCTGTAACGCATTGTCTAGATCAGCAATCCCCATAAAGATCTCAAATTGATCTTTCCATTGCTTATAGTTTGAACCGTTCATTGTAGGAATATCCTTAATGTTAGGCATTATTGCTGAAAAGCAAACAAGAAACGGACTTAAATACACAACACGTGTAATCTTTAAACTGCATAAAACCAAATATCAAAATAGAACCCCGATTCCATCTACCAATTGTCTTCCAATATTGGGGCTCTTTGGAGTCATCCCAATACCTTCCAACAATTGGGTGTAGTGGTCAATATGACGGCTCTCCAAGCACAGGTTAACCACCTTCCTTTGGGCCGATGAGTTAACCTACGCTTTTAAAGCTTCGCCGCCGGCCCTATTTGGGTCCACTACCATGCTCATATGTGTCTTTGACAATCACACCTTCCTTTGGGCCGGTCAATGATTGCCTCCAACACATACATGCCCTTCACGATCATAACAAATATAGTGGCGATGATATGATTGCCGCACTTTAAGGGGATCATATTAAAGCCCTACATTTGCTAAGTCGCGTAACTTTATGGTTCTAAATGATCCGCAGTTTCCTGACTGACCCTTTTGCACGACCGTGCATACTTAACACCAACATCCGTTTTGTTTTACTTAAACCAATTTGAACTAGCTTGATTCCCTTTACGGCTCAAATAAGAACCACCTTGAACCAAGCTCAGTTCTCCTTACGGTATAAGAAAACAATATCTTTATCAATCAATTTAACAAGTGATATAACCTTATGATGGGTCACATTGAGTGCGAAGGGAACCGATTCAGCAATACCCACTTGCCATAAGGGTGTATTACCATTCCACATAATTTCCAGGCCACCGGTGGAGTCACAATGGTCTCGCTTAAGTACCGGCTTTCTTAGACAAAACTATGTGTACGGTGTTTTTATCACAACTCAATGAGTCATCTATCACGAGTATAAACCGCATTGATTGATAAGTGTTGGTTAATTCAGCCAACTTAGCCCATCGAATTAACTTGGTTGAAACTCGGTCAAACCGGGTCAAACAAGATTCGGATCCTTATTGGGTTAAGTTCCTTAACTTTATTTGTTCATTTATTAACATGCATAAACATAAGGCATAAATAAATAAACAAATAACTGCATGCATATAAACATAATAATGCAACAACTGAAAATTAAACTTAACACTTAATTATTATTATTTTGGATTTCTTTAAAATAATAATAATAATAACAAGAATTTATTATTATTATTACTATTTTCCTTAATAAACCTTAAATAATAACAATAATAATAGAATTATTATCATTATTATTTACTTTATTTCCTTTAAAAGAACTTTAAAATAATAATAATAATAATTACTTATATTATTACTATTTTTCTTTAATAATAATAACAATAATAATCAAATTATCATCATTATTATTATTATTTTCTTTAAAAGGAGACTTTAAAATAATAATAATAACAACAATTTGTTATTATTACTATTTTCCTTAAAATAAACTTTAAATAATAATAATAAAATTATTATTATTTACTTTATCCAAAATAACAATAATAACCAAATAAAAAACTGGGAAAAAAAACTGGGGGCGCGGGTCGGGTCGGGTCAGACCCGCCCGGCCCAGTTTGTGAATTCCCTTTTTTTTTTTTATATATTTGATTCTGCAACTGAAATTGGGCCGAAGCCCTTTTACTGAACCGAATAGGACCGGATCGGAGCAGAGACACAGCCCACCTGAAAACCCTTTTTTTTTTTTTTAATCAGACACTTAATTGGGCCGAAGCCCTTTCCTGAACCGGGTTGAACCCGGATTCAGCCTGTCAGCCCTAGAATCTGCCTGGAGCAAAAATGCTCCAGAAATGCAGGGGCAGGAGTCGATCCTGTAACCTCCTCCTCTCTGACCAAGGCACTAACCGCTTGGCAAGTAGCATTTGGTGCTGTATTGAAGGAAATGTTATATTTAAACCATAAATTTGCAGAAAATCTAAAAAATGCATTTGTTTTTGTAAGAGGGGGTCGAACCGCAGACCTCTTCGTTGCTTGAATAGCAACGAATCCGCTAGGACAGACAACTTTCGTGCTTCAAAGAGACTGTTATATTTATATATTAAATCTTGCAGAATTCCAGAAATTCACAAAACAGCCGAGATTTTCGCAGGTAAGGATGGAACCTGCGACCTCCAGGACATTAGCAAAGGCGCTGGCCATCAGACCAGCGGAAATTTTTGTGAAAACTTATGCGATTTAATATATAACCCGACAGAATCCTTTATTTTACCAAAACTTGTTCCGGAAAAACGATTTTGACCCAGAAAAATTTTGGTTTTCCGAACATGAACAGATTAACAGAATAAACAACTGATTCGATTAAACCTGGCTCTGATACCACTTGTTGGATTTAATTTAATAAACCCCTGAATAGGACCGTTTAATCGAATCAATGGACAAAGTAACAAAATGCGGAAAAGTATACCTTGCTCCATTGTTGTTGTTAATCTGAACACGTACACTGCAACTGCTCCGGCTGATGAAGAATCTGGCGTGATCCAAGGATTCACGACCTCCCACCAATTGTTGATATGCCCCTTGAACCGAATCAACAATTCACTGCTTTACCCGATGGAGAGGTTAGGCAGTGTGGACTATATAGAAAATTTGGCACATCCCCCTTTTTCCTTTTGTGAATAGACGTTCTTTTTCACTCTCTGTATGAGGAGGTGAATGCCTCCTCCTCTATTATAGATGGGGAATGGAGGAATCCTGATAGGCATAATTATTAATAGATAGAGATTCCTTATATTCAAGTTATCTCTATCTATTTCCAAATATTATCTAATATTTAATAATAAACATTATTAAATATTATTTAATATTTAATTATTGTGCCAACAATTATCTACAAGTCACACGTGGGTTGTCGCCCCTCGGGGACCAGATGTCGTAACTTTATGGTCGTTGCACTTTGAGCCCATCCATCGCGGTCTCTGACCATATGACTGTCTACATATTCGGGGTTTCCATTTAGACCACACTATACATCCACGAGTATACCCGATGATCACTTAACGTGTGGATGTTTTACGTAACAATTAATATTATTACGTGACATATGTGACATATAATATTATCATACATAACGTCCACTTTATGATTAATTCGTATAAACTTTATCAACGTGCTGCGCATCACACGTATCTCGAATTAATCCCAACAGTTTCTACTTGCATCTGGAGCAATATAAAACCTCTTCCATATCATATCTACAGATATAATCATCTAAGGGCCTGGCCTGAAAAAGAACAAAAAAAAAAGAAAAAAGAAAACCACCAAAAACAAATAAGTAAAAGCTGAAGAAACTTGTACATCTATCTAGCATCCAACAATGTGATGCTGTAATTACCAGAGCTATCTGCATGGTTGCCTGAGGAAGTCTCAGGCTCAAAATACATATTCCTCTCGGTGAAGAATCCAGGCTCTTTAGGCATAGCCAATGTCCCTTCACTAGATAACATCAAAACTACATTTGACATCTTCGGCCTATCTTCTGGGCTTTGCTGCACACATAGCAATGCTACATGGATTGATCTTAACACTTCTGACAAATAGCAAGATTCCTTTATATGTGAATCTATCAACTCTTGGTATCTCCCTTCCTTGTACAGTAACCATGCCTGTCAAAATATACTCATGTTAAAGATGATAACAAGGCAATCATCAAAGTTAAAAAGTATAATTTTAGGTTAGGGGTGACTGATATAGTAGATAAGATGAGAGAGGGGAGACTGAGATGGCTTGGTCATGTCAAGAGGAGATAGACAACGGCATCGGTCAGAGCAGTTGAAAGCCTCACTGTAGAGGGGAAGAGGAGTAAAGGCAGGTTCAAACTGACTTGGGATGAGCAGATTAGGCATGACTTACTAGAGCTACACCTCTCTGAGGACATGACCCAGGATAGGAGTTCATGGAGGCAGATGATTAAGGTTAAGGTGGTGTAGACATGATATAGGGGCACCGTAGAGTATACTTCAAAGATTAGATACTTTCTACACTTTAGGTTGACTTTTTTTTTGCATATCCACTGTCATGACTAATTTAATATCTGAAGCATTCTATTTATGTTTAGTAAAAGCTCTTCTATAGTATATGTTTCTATTATTGTGCTATCTATACAGGTACACAGAGCGGGGTCTCACTGGAAGCAAACTCTCTATCTCTTGAGATGGATGTATTGTTTGCCTGACTTTGATCTTCTCCAGACCCTACCGATAGCTTTTGATGTCGTTGGGATATACTAGGTATAATTGTTTTTGTAGTCCGAAAACACAGATGGTGTAATGGTAGAGTTTGAAACTAAAAAGAGTCTAGAGGCAATTGTGCCTAAACATGGTAAAAGTAGTTATCTCTATATTAATCTTCAAAGATAGAAAGTTATTGACCTACATGTCCAAGAAGGTTATGATGGTGATCAGGATGAGAGAATCCGCGGTTTTTCTTCCCACTTACAATCTCCATCACCAAAACTCCAAAGCTGAATACATCTGACATTGTGGAGAAATAGCCATCCACTGCATACTCCGGCGACATGTACCCACTGAAGGAGAAAAGAGAAGAGAGGGAAAAAAATAACACAAATTGGTAAAAACCGATAAGCAACCTGGAGGCGTTTAGATTTCAACTATGAAAGTATTCTTACTATGTTCCAACAACTCTTCTTGTGGTTGCTTCGGTCTCAGTTCCTCCGAAAATTCTTGCCATCCCAAAATCTGATATTTTTGGCTTCATGTCAAGGTCTAAAAGGATGTTGGCGGCTTTAAGGTCACGATGGATAATTCTCAAGCGAGAGTCTTGATGAAGATATAGCAGTCCGCGAGCAATTCCCATGATAATCTCATAACGCATAGGCCAATCAAGCAACGTTCTTCGCGTTGCATCTGTGAAAACAGTAGACCTTTAGTGTGAGCTACTTAATTCTGGCAACTTATGGATTTGATTGTGACACAGAGTTCTAGATCCCCTCACTCTTTGAGACTAGCTCATGATGAGGACATCATGATTCAGAAAATTGATGACTCGAGGAAATGCCAACTCATACATATCATTCACCTTACATTATGGCTTCTCTGAATGAGAAAAGATACATTCTCTGAAGGAATGGATCAAAGGATTCTTGCAAAGGCATTATGCTTTGATTTTAAATGAGGAAAAACAAATGAAAGCACGCAAAGTATGATTACGACAACAACAATATTACTCATTACGTTAGAGGCTTCCGTCTATGGCGGGATATGAAGGGTCGGATGTACGCAACCATACCCATGTGTTAGAAACACACAGATGTTGTCTCTCGATGACCCATAATAGAAATTGCGTCAAGCTGTGTCGATCATCTGCTCCTTCACAATATAAGAAGCGCAGCTAATTTAGTGACTCATTTTACTTTATTCCGTCATATTCCAAAGTCAAGAAAAAGTGTGTACTGACTCCATTGGAAATGGAAACTTCCCAAAGTATGATTATGAAGCTAACAATAATACTTGAAAGCTCACCAAAAATGAAGTAGTCTAAGCTCTTGTTAGGCATGAATTCGTAAACCAACATCTTCTCTTCAGATTGTATGCAACATCCTAGAAGCTTAACAAGATTGCGATGCTGCAGTTTGGCTATGCATTCAACCTCATTCTTGAACTCGTCATGTCCTTGTATGGAGTTCTCTGAAAGCCGCTTTACTGCAATTTCTTGTCCATCTTTTAGTATTCCCTGAAAATTCTCTCCTTTTACAGACTTGGAACAGAAACTATGATGTTTATGAAACTAAAAGTAGTAGTGTTTCTCATGTCTGAATCAATTTGATCAGTATCCAAGATTCCGAGCTGGATATGTGACAAACTGTCCTAGAACAGATAGATGATGGCATAGATTGTTATACTAAAATGGAGAAATGATTTCTGTTATCGCAAGAAGTCCATCAAGTCAGCTCTTCAGATCTAAAGCATATTAAAGGATAAATATACATATGATAGAAGGAAAAGTATGAATATCAAATCATCAGCAGTAGCAAAGTTCCATAACAGCAGGACTATATAGGAAAGCCCACGAGACTGACAGCTGTGGTAGTACTGATATCTGATGATAGCATTTACATTTTAGTTTGACATTGCACATTTTTGTTTTGGTCTTTGTCTTTCAACTATTTGTGCATATCCACTATTATGACTATTTTAATATCGGAATACTTCTGTTCCTATTTAATGAAATCTCTTCACTAGTACATATTCCTATTATTGTGCCATCTATGCAGGTACATATAGAGCCGGGGATCTTACTGGAAGCAAAATCTCTATATCTTGAAATGGAAATATTGTTTGCTTGCCTCTCACCCTCCTCAGACCCTAGAGGTAACTTTTATTATCGTTGGGATATAATAAGTATGATTGTTGTTAATTCTTTCTTCATCCAAAGAGGTCCATTAGGTGAGCTCCTCCATTTTTCCTCCATGAGGAAAGATACGACTACTAAAGCATTTCCTTGAACCAGAAGAAAGCAGTTTTGTAGTGTTACCTTGTAAACAGGTCCAAATCCACCCTCACCGAGCTTGTTATCCATTGAGAAGTTATCTGTAGCCTTCACGATTATGTCTAAATCAAACAGTGGCTGATCTAGACCTTCCGGTTCGGTTCCTTTCGCATGCAAATGGTCTGACCTGCTTTCTGGTTTTCCTGCATGATTGAACCAGAAATGCATGTATATAGTACTTGTCATAGTGAATGAAATGTCCAGATTTCTTAAACTGAAACAAAACAGTGTTCCTTACCATCAAAGATCAGATGTTTCCTCTGTCTCTTCTCCTTCTTTCTCTTCCAAACATACAACGTTATGATCAGCAGCAGCAGCAGAATTCCTCCAATCAACCCCAAGCTAATTCCAACAGTTTTCCCTTTATGAGAGGTTGATCCTAATTGGTCAAAGGCATTTAGTGATTCAAACTTTGATTCATAGGCTTTTTAAAATCAACTTGAACACAGCTTGTGAGACCTAGCAAAGATAAAAACCCAGTTGCATTGTTTAGTATCCAGATAGCAACCACTTTCGGGTAAACATCTATTGGACTTCTAAGCAACTGCAGTAGGTAGCTGGTAAACTAGGATTATAAGTAGCTATAACATGTAGCTGTTGTAGACAACTACAACAACAGCAGCATTACCTCATTACCTTAGAGGCTCCCGTCATACAGATGTACACAACTATACCCATGTGTTAAAAACACACAAAGGTTGTTTCCCAATGACCCATAATGAAAATTGCATCAAGATGTGTCGATCAACTGCAACTTTACAATATAAGAAGCGCAGCGAATTTATCGAGTCATTTTACCTTATTCCATCATATTCGATAGTCAAAGAAGAGTGTGTCCTTAACTCCATTGGAAGTAGAAAAGTGGTGTAGACAACTAAAATGTTCAATGAACATGGACATTACATACATAGAACATGAATTTTGGTCTAATGGACATCTACCATTTTTGGGTAGAAAAGTGGAGACCGAGCAACTATTGGACTTGTAAGCAACTGCAGTAGGTAACTGACAAAGAGTGTTGTAAGAAACTACAACAGGTAGCTGAAGTAGACAGCTAAAAGGTTCAATGAGCATAAACATTACACATAGAATGCGGATTTCGTATAACAAATATCAAGCATATAAGTGGTCAAAATGAAATGTGTTATGTACTTAAGGGCCAAGGTGTTTGTTACCAACAATGAAATGGAACAATATCAAGCTGTGAACTTGAGCAAAAAGAAATGCTTGATTTGAATACATCAATGGGGATAATGAGAGTGGTATACCTACTTCAGATGAGGCCAATCTGATGTAGATGTCTTGTCCCATTTCACCCACCATTGTGATATCCTTCAAAACATCAAACCAAATAATACACCCACTGCCTTTATCTCTTATATCGCTGTTAGCGTATGCCATACAAGAGCAATTCTTGAAGCACATCTGCTTACATTCTTCAAGATTCATGCTTTGATCATACCAAGAAAATCTAGTATCAGGAAGTTTAACCCCTGGATATTTCTTAAAACCATTCCTGTCCCCTCTTTCACAATTCAAGGGAATCCTTCTAACACAACCATTTGACCAATCTGTTGCAAGCCAATCATTTGGAAATTTTGGTACAAACTTATCCAAACAATTACATACAGGTGAAGCAGACATGCTGCAGATTCCATATCCATGACAAAGGTCATAATGATCACAATTATTTGCTGGTGCATTAATAGTAACTGTCCAAACCTGAGTCCTATAGTTCCAATTTAATCTCTGAAGTACTCCATTAGTATTCAAACACAGTCTTGAGTAAATAGAAGTGTTTATCAGATCAAACTTATAGTATATCTCTTGGGGTGTACTTACATATACATATGTATATAGTGGATTTGGTTTCAAACCTGGTGAACCGCTCCATCTAAGTCCATTCCATGGACCAGACCTAAAGATTTCTCCAGAATCATTCTCTAAAAACTCTTGAGCAACCCCTTGTGTATCCATTCTGAATATGTATTCACCCCTGGAAGGATCACTACTGCTCTTCCAAGATTGAATCTTTCTATCAATCCCATTTACTAAATCAACCCCAAACTTCACTCCAGGCAAAATTGTATCAGTAGGATGATCAAAGCTCTGCCACAAGAAATTCTCTGGGTTCTCGTCATTCAAATCTCTGATAACAAGATTCCCTGAATCAAGAAGCTGTGCAACTGGATTCTTGATGGGCCTGGTGAAATTGGAAGACCAGAGGATGATACCATTTGTACTAGTAGTGTTTGTAATTGAAAGAATTCCTTGAGGTGTTACTTTCAAGATTCCTGATTCATCATCAGTGAGAGGTGTATCTCTGTTTGCAACCCAAACAACAGTAAATTTGGTGACTTTCTTGTACCAAATACCCAAGAATCTATTGGAGGAGTTGTTTGGGGAGAAAAATCCCAGCTCAAAAATCCCACCTGAGGAGATGAGGGTATTAGTGTTGGTTCCATCTACAAGAGACTTATTGGTTGTTAGAGTATCAGCTGCATGTGATGATATGAGAAGAGGGAGAAGAAAGCAGAGGAAAAGGAGAATGTTTTGGCCTTTCATTGGTTCTCATTTTCTCGATTCAACCGAGTTGCTTTGTTTATTTTATGAAATACGTGGTGTAGCAGTGGATAGAACAGGACAGCAATAAAGTTAAATTTTATGTCGGAATATTTTACTAAACCCAGCAGGTAATAACACATAGCTCTCCGCCGGCGGGATCTCCTCAGGTTGGTGATGGTTATCGCCATTTTCATTCACTTTCACAATTTTATTATTATGTGTCGTGTGGTTACGTATGACTGCCTTTACGATGAGAGGATCCGAACCCTATGTTAGAGGAATTTGAATGTAAGGCTGTTCAACGAACCAAATAGTTCGCGAACTTCGGTTCGCATTCGTTCGTTAATGGTGGGTAAACGAGCCGAATTCGAACAGCTATTTGGATTCGTTTATTAAAACGAGCGAACTATACGCGAACTATTCGGCTCGTTTAAACAGTTAAAAGGTTATCGAGCCAAACTCGAACCAATTTTAAAGTTCGTTTAGCTAAACGAACCAAGACGAACAGTTTGTTTAGCCAAACGAATTCGAATTCGAAAATCTAATATTCAGTTAGGCTCGGTTCGTTAACACCAGGAGTAAAGGGGAGCCTACCACTACTACTCCATAAATAATATCTCTGTCTTTCTTTTTTATTTTCCCTCTCTTTTTGTGCATGCAAAAAAATGCCTTTTTTGAAGCAGCTTTTGTTGAATGAATGAAGCATTTGTGATGTGAACTATGCGAAGCAACACGTGCAGGGGATTTTGTTGGAAGCAAAAGGTGGAGGGGGTAGGATCCCCTCACCACATATGGGGTGCGGTGATGTGTGACCGCGTGACACGTGGCAGCAAGGAGGGGTGGTGAGGCTAGATGAGGATCACCCGCATCTAGCCTCACCACCCCTCTTTGCTGCCACGTGTCGCGTGGTCACAAAGAGGATGAGGAAAGTGGGGTTAGGAGATCCTAACCCAAGGTGGAGTACCACACTCCAAGGCTCCTCCACCCCATTTTAAGCATTCTTATCAAAAATGTAAATCATCAATATTTCAAATAAGAGAATCAACGTGCATATTAAAAAAAACAGAGAATTCAAGCTCCCACACTTCATATATGTTGGACGTGTATAGCACTATTAGAAAGGGGGGTTGAATAGTGAGTGCGGAAAAAATTGGTTTACAAAAATTTTAAGGACCAATTACTCACTTCTGAAAACAGAGACTGCTTTCAGGACCCGTTTTTAAACACTTGGTTAACTGGGTTGTAGACCTCCAAAAATAGTGAAATTTTGACACAATGTACTCTCAGGTGTTATGAAGGTGTCATAAAAATTTCAGATTAAAACTCAAAGGTTAAGTCACTCAAATGTGGTACGTGATCTGACTGTGTCAGTTTGGACAGAACCTGTACCTTAAAATGAAAAACTTATTCCTATTTGGTGACAACTCCAAATGACCTGAAACTTTTATGAGATGACCCTTAGGATGTTTAGTATACTCAGTTAAAACAGTTTTGAAAAATTCCTTTGGGAAGTATGTCAACCAAGTTGATGTTCTCAACCTCTGCCAATCTGAAAAACAGATTTACACTAGTCTCAGAACTATGAACGTTTGGATGACTTATACTTATCCAAATTTGATAAAATCAGTGGGAAATGAACCCTAAGACATAAGGCTATGTTTCTTCAAATTTTTATGATTTTTGAAAATTATTTGCTATTTTTACCGAGATCATAAAGATGATGCAAAAACAGAAACTGAGAGTAAAAATGCTGAAAGTAAGAACACCAAGAATTTTATACTGGTTCGGCCAACGTGACCTACTCCAGTCTTCAAAGACACCTTCCTTGGTTTTCACTAGTCACCAAAGTCACCTTAGAATAAGGGTGGATAGAGTTATACACCAACTCCTTCAATCCAAACCCTTTTACAATGTTCTACACAAAGAACAACACTAAAGAATCACCAATCAGCACCACCTCACCAAATGAAGGTTTGATCACACCTTGATCAACCTTGTACACCAATGAATCTTATTTGGGTGATGTGTATGAAGCCTATACTGAATATGACATGTAAGTATGATAGGCTTTAGGTATATACAAGAGATGAATATGGAAAATGAAGTGAAGTCTTGCAAACACTAAACAGAATTTTGCACTTGTTGTTCTTGTATTGTGTTGATCATCTCTTGCCCTTTTTATAGTCATTTGGGGCGCATAGAAGGTTGAGAGGAGCCTCCCAAATCTGATTTGAATTGTCTTGTAATGCCTTTGAATAAATTTGAATGCTTTAGGTCATTAATTCCCCCCAAAACTTCAGCCACCAATCTGAAATTTCAAATTCAAAAACAGAATTTTCAGCTTTGTTTGGTCTTGTCTTTGACTCCTTAATTTGTGTATCTTTGTCTTCCATCATTGCTTGATCTTTCTTCATCAATTATATTATATTATGAACTCCTCCAAGGCTCCCAACATGCTGTCCCAGCTGCCCCATCTGGTCAGCCAATGTGCTGAATTCAAATATGAATTTTGCATGGTAACAATGTAGAATTCTTCATTTTACCTTGCCTTCTAGAACCTTTCAAGATATGTCTTTGGCTGTGTAATTCATGTATAATACATGAATAAATACATGTGGCATCATGTAGCAAATAAACGTTCCATGTACGATGATGTAGTAACTTCAAATTTCAACTTCCGTTGATTGCTCGGTTTTTTCTCCGTTTTGTCTCAAACCTCTTCAACATATAAAATGTGTAATGTAACATGAAATATACATATAAATATGTATAATCTCAGCTCCGATGTGTATAAGATGTTCGGCCAAGAGGTATATCAATTTTGAGTTTGATTTTCAGAGAAATAAGGAAGATGATGGAGAATTGATATATGTATTTGTTTTGTGACTTTGGTATTGATCTCTCCATGTAGTGCACGAAATTTTTGAGTGTTGGAAATGTATATTGGCTGGCCATCTTTGTATGATAAGTATATGATGTGTCAGAGATGGCTCGGTAGTCATATGATATGATACATTTCGGTTTTTGCACTTTTGTCATGTCGATGTAATTTTGGAAGTTTGATGACATGAAGTATATGACTTGAGAGTATCATGGATGTGTATATGATGTATATATGACTCTCTTGTCGTTGACATATGTTGATGACATGTTGACGAAATTTCGAGATCGAATAATGTAGCTTGTCGTCTGAGATAGAATATATGTTGTATGTATATCCATGAGATATATGTATATGCCGTGAGACTCCAAGAAATATATATACCATGAGTATCCATAAGATATATGTTTAGAGTGTATATCCAAGAGATATATATGACGTGTGTCCATAAGATATATGTCGAGATATCCAAGAAATATATACGCCGTGTGTCGAGATATCCAAGAAATATATATATACCATATCCAAGAGTTGTATGTATGCCGTGTATATCACCTGAGAATGAATAAAACAATGTTTGCCATATGATTTAAGCCTTAACGCTTCATGGCTTGTTAGTACAACAATGATAGATATAGGCATATGCATTTTGAAATCTCATAACATTTAGATCATGTAATCATGTAACATATAAATCATGCACTTGTAAATCATTCAAACCATGATTTCTCAACAATCTTCCCCTTTTGATGATTTGCAAAATAACCTTTATTAATGATTTAGATGTGGCATAATCACTCCCCCTACAACTATGCATTCATAACTTGTTTTTCAAAATGTAAATACTCCCCCTTAAATCAATCTCTCCCTTTATATCATACATTTGAATTAGCAATTTTTCACTCTCTCTTTGACCTTAAAATCATGCTTTTTCTCCTCCTGAAATCATGCAAGCAATAATGAGAAATCATGCAAGCAATCATGCATTTTTCTCCCCCTTGATTTTGTAAATCACATCAAAAGATACATTTGGAGCAAAACGATAATTTATAGCATATCAATGGAAATCATGCCTAATTTAGATCGTAAATTTTCATATGTGGCTTGATTAAGGGCTTTTGTAAAGATATCAGCTATTTGTTCTTCAGTACGAACGTGATCTATTATAATATTACCATTACTTACATGATCACGAAGAAAATGATATCTTACATCTATGTGTTTTGCCTTAGAGTGTAAAACAGGGTTCTTAGATAAGTTGATAGCACTTGTACTGTCACAATATATGGGAATTTTATTTACAGTTATTCCAAAGTCTGAAATTTGTTGTTTTAGCCATAATAACTGTGTACAACAAAGACTTAACGCCATGTATTCTGCCTCTGTAGTGGATAATGCTACACTAGCTTGTTTCTTTGAACACCATGATATTAGTGAGTTTCCAATAAATTGACATGTACCACTTGTACTTTTTCTATCTATCTTACACCCTCCATAATCAGCATCAGTATAAGCATGTAGATTGAATTCAGAGTTTTTATCATACCAAATACCTAATGTGGGAGTGTGCTTAATGTACCGAAATATTCGTTTTACAGCATTATAATGTGAGACTTTTGGGTTACTTTGAAAACGAGCACACATATACACACTAAACATGATATCAGGTCTACTTGCAGTAAGATAAAGCAAAGAGCCAATCATAGATCTATATAATCCGTTGTCAAAGTCTTTTCCAGTTTCATCTTTATCAAGCTTAGTTGCTATACTCATGGGGGTTGTAGATGGCTTTAAATTCTCAAAGCTAAACTTTTTAATCATGTCATTCACATATTTTGCTTGACTTATGTGTATTCCTTTATTAGTTTGTTTAATTTGCAAGCCAAGGAAATAATTTAGTTCGCCTACCATTGACATTTCAAATTCGGCTTTCATACAATTTTCAAATTCTTCAACTAATTTATCACAAGTAGATCCAAAGATAATATCATCAACATAAATTTGAAGAATAAGTAAATCTGATTTTTCATGTTTTAAGAATAGTGTACTATCGATGGTTCCTCTTTTAAATCCATTTTCTAAGAGGAAAGTGGCAAAACGACCGTACCAAGCTCTAGGAGCTTGTTTTAAGCCATACAACGCTTTCTTTAACTTGTATACATGATTAGGGTATATCATATCCTCAAAGCCAGGTGGTTGTTTTACATAGACTTCTTCTTGTATAAAACCATTTAAGAATGCACTTTTTACGTCCATTTGGTAAAGTTTAAAATTCTTTATGCAAGCAATAGCAAGTAGTAATCGTATAGCTTCTAATCATGCTACATGTGCAAATGTTTCATCATAGTCTATGCCTTCTTCTTGATTATATCCTTGAGCTACAAGCCTAGCTTTGTTTCTAACCACTTTACCATTCTCATTCATTTTGTTTCTAAATATCCATTTCGTACCTATTATTGTTTTATCTTGTGGTTTTGGTACTAAATCCCAAACATCATTTCTTGTAAATTGATTAAGTTCATCATGCATAGCATCAATCCAAGAAGAATCATTTAAAGCATCAAACACATTCTTGGGTTCTATTTCCGAAATCATAGCATAGAATTGATTTATTTCATCTTGATTTATTCTTCTACGTGGTCGTACACCTTGTGATATATCGCCTATGATAAGTTCATGTGGATGATTCTTATGAAATCTTGTTTCATTATTTTCTAAGTTCTCACACATTTCTAAGTGATCATGTGTGTTTTGTTCATCATGTACTATATTTTCTTCTATATCATCATTCACAGGTTTGAGTTCAAAATCACCATCATAATCTTTAGTTGTTTCATGTCCACCGAATTCATTGAATTTTACATGAATAGATTCTAAGATTTGCCTAGTGATAGGATCATAACATCTATATGCCTTAGAATTTACAGAATATCCAACAAAGATGCATTCAATGGATTTAGACTCAAATTTATCTAGATTATCTTTTGTGTTGAGTACAAAGCATTTACATCCAAACACACGAAAATAGTCAATCTTGGGCATTCGATCATTTAAAATCTCATAAGGAGTTTTGTTTATTTTCTTTCTAATTGATAAACGGTTGACTATATAGCATGCACAATTTACAGCTTCTGCCCACAAGAATTTAGGTAGTTTATTTTCACATAACATTGTTCTTGCAATTTCTTGTAGTGTCCTATTCTTTCTTTCTACTACGCCGTTTGATTGAGGTGTTCTAGGTGGTGAAAATTCATGTTTAATACCCTTTTCTTCACAAAATGCAACCATATCTTTATTTTTAAATTCACCGCCTCTATCGCTTCTAATTTTCTTCACATTTATGCCATATTCATTTTCAAGTTGTTTTATTAATTTGGCAATCTCAACTGCACTATCATCTTTATTTGCAAGAAATAAAGTCCATGTATAGCGAGAAAAATCATCAATTATGACACATGCATAGTGTCTCCCTCCAAGGCTTTTAGTACGACTAGGACCAAACAAATCAATGTGTAATAGTTCTAAGATAGTAAATGTGCTGATCTCATTCTTAGACTTAAGTGATTCACGTGTTTGTTTGCCTCTAATACAAGATTCACATAACTTAAAGTTATCCGTATCAAGTTTAGGCAATCCTCGTACTAGATTCTTTCGTTGAAGTTTTTCAAGAGTTGATATGCCAATATGTCCTAACCGTCTATGCCATAAGTTTACATTTGGTTCATTTGTCATAAAACATTTTACTCTAGCATCTAGCATATCATCTATGGATAGTGTAAAAATATTTCCTTCTCTTTTTCCTTTTAGTACGGTTTCTCCATTTTTATTAACAATATTGCAATATGGATGAGAGAAACACACATCATAACCATTATCAAGAAATTGTGAAATGCTAAGTAAGTTGTATGATAGATTACTTACTAGGAACACGTTGGAGATTTGAAGAGTACTTGGATTTCCGATTGTTCCTTTTCTAATGATTCGACCTTGATTGTTATCTCCAAAGGTTACGGATCCTCCTTTTTCAACTTTCTTTAATTTGGAAAATAGAGTTGGATCACCCGTCATATGTCTTGAACACCCACTATCAAGAAACCACTTATTTCCTATATCTTTTGCTACCTACAAAACATAACACTAACTTAGGTACCCTTTAATTTTGGGTCCTTACGGGTTAGTAATTTAGACCTTTGTAAGAATACCTTTTGGTATCCAAACTTGGGTAACCTTTCTTGGTATTCCAAAAGATGATAAGATATAGTACATGTTGTTTTCATCTCTATTTTACCTATAGTGGCCGATTGTGCCAATGTGAGTTGATTTGTGATAAGTGTTTCAGTTTGTTGGCAATGTGTGTGATCTAGATGCGTTTGTACGATATGAATGTTGCATATGCTTTGATGACTTCCTTTGATATCTATATGGAACATGCTTGTATTTTTCATGTGATGAACTATAGGTAGTGCGATGAGATGCCATTAATGTCTTGCTAGTTTGTATTGTTACCTTCTTAGGCTTCTCAATTGTTTTGAAGACATGTTGTTTGAGTGATGATGCAACAAAGTTTGTAGATTTACTTTGTACATGAGTATCTTTACTATACCCTAATCCGGTTTTGTCATTGTCATGCTTTTGAGAAGAGATAAGATGATCTAGCATGCAAGTTCCTTTATCAAATTTCTTAACAGTATTCTCTAATTCTATGTTTCTTGATCTCAAGTCTACAATCTCGGATTTCATTTCAACATTTTCGGATGTTAAAGAAATAATTTCAGACCTCAATGCACTAATTATACTTGACGACTCTTCTTTTGAATCGTTTAATTGAGACACAAGATTTGTGTTAGAGGATTCCAACAATTTCTTGTCTTCAACTAAGCGTTTCTTTTCTTTAGCAAGAGCTTTTGAAAATTTATGCAATTCAAGATATTCACTAAACAAATCATCATATGAAGCTTCATTATCAGAAGCGGAATCGGAATTTACCTCATTTGACGCCTTTGATGCAAAGCAAACTTGAGCCGTTTCATCCTCAGCTTCTTCATTTTCTGAGTCAGATGAATCACTCCATGTAGAAGCTTTGAAGGCCCTTCTTGTATTCCTTAGTTTCGGTTCTGAGACGATTCTAGTATGTGTCCGTTCCTTGTCATGGTTTTTGTTCATTGTTTTGTCCTTGTTTGGACAGTTATAGGAAATATGTCCAGATTTTCCACAGTCATAACATTTCATGTCTTTATCATTGTTCTTATTTCTGTTTGACTTAGATGAAATGGATTTATGTTTGTTTCTAAATGACTTCTTCATAAATTTTCTTAATCCT
This sequence comes from Eustoma russellianum, assembly GCA_036186865.1. Taxonomy (NCBI): domain Eukaryota; kingdom Viridiplantae; phylum Streptophyta; class Magnoliopsida; order Gentianales; family Gentianaceae; genus Eustoma; species Eustoma russellianum. The sequence continues at coordinate 2,195,870 of AP025067.1, read as the reverse complement.
TTAGCCAATAGAATTAGATTTTCATCATCCGAATCCGTGTCACTATCATTTACGCAATTGGAAGAAGTAGAGACGTATTCATTTGAATTGAAAGCTATTGTCTTACTTTGTTTGGAAGTTGATTCGGATTTCCTCATAATAAGTTTGTTTTCATATACCTTCAATGATCCAATCAATTCCTCCATTTTTATTGACTTGGTTTCTTTGCTTTCTTCTATTGCGGTAACTTTCGGATCCCATTCGGATGGAAGGCTTCTCAATACCTTTTGTACCTTTTCCTGTGAAGTGAAAGCTTTGCCAAGAGACTCAAGAGAATTGTAAATGTTAGTTAATCTCAAGTCCATATCAACAATGGATTCATTTGGCAACAATTTGAAGGATTCAAGAGTAGACATAAGCATATTGATTTTGGACTCTTTTACTTGACTTGTTCCTTCATGCTTCATTTCTAAACTCTTCCACATATCTTGTGCATTAGAACAATTAGATACATAACTAGATTCACTTTTGCTCAAACCATTTAGAAGAAGTTGCATAGCTTTAGCATTCATACTTAGCTTCTTCTTATCATCACTTGTATACTCTAGTTTAGACTTTGTAACTTCTATATCAACACCATCAACCGCGGTTATCTTAGATGGAACAAAAGGACCATCTTCTATTATAGACCACAAATCAATATCAATAGCCATAAGAAACAATTTCATACGAAGTTTCCAATGATTAAAAGACTCACCATCAAAGAGTGGAGGCCTTTGGCTAGACATACCTTCTTGCTCGGTTTTGTGACTAGTTGATGCCATCTCACAAAGATTGTTATATCTTCTTGTTGTGAGTGTACCTTGCTCTGATACAAATTGTTGGACTTGTATAGCACCACTAGAAGGGGGGGTTGAATAGTGAGTGCGGAAAAAATTGGTTTATAAAAATTTTAAGGACCAATTACTCACTTCTGAAAACAGAGACTGCTTTCAGGACCCGTTTTTAAACACTTGGTTAACTGGGTTGTAGACCTCCAAAAATAGTGAAATTTTGAAACAATGTACTCTCAGGTGTTATGAAGGTGTCATAAAAATTTCAGATTAAAACTCAAAGGTTAAGTCACTCAAATGTGGTACGTGATCTGACTGTGTCAGTTTGGACAGAACCTGTACCTTAAAATGAAAAACTTATTCCTATTTGGTGACAACTCCAAATGACCTGAAACTTCTATGAGATGACCCTTAGGATGTTTAGTATACTCAGTTAAAACAGTTTTGAAAAATTATTTTGGGAAGTATGTCAACCAAGTTGATGTTCTCAACCTCTGCCAATCTGAAAAACAGATTTACACTAGTCTCAGAACTATGAACGTTTGGATGACTTATACTTATCCAAATTTGATAAAATCAGTGGGAAATGAACCCTAAGACACAAGGATATGTTTCTTCAAATTTTTATGATTTTTGAAAATTATTTGCTAATTTTACCGAGATCATAAAGATGATGCAAAAACAGAAACTGAGAGTAAAAATGCTGAAAGTAAGAACACCAAGAATTTTATACTGGTTCGGCCAACGTGACCTACTCCAGTCTTCAAGGACACCTTCCTTGGTTTTCACTAGTCACCAAAGTCACCTTAGAATAAGGATGGATAGAGTTATACACCAACTCCTTCAATCCAAACTCTTTTACAATGTTCTACACAAAGAACAACACCAAAGAATCACCAATCAGCACCACCTCACCAAATGAAGGTTTGATCACACCTTGATCAACCTTGTACACCAATGAATCTTATTTGGGTGATGTGTATGAAGCCTATACTGAATATGACATGTAAGTATGATAGACTTTAGGTATATACAAGAGATGAATATGGAAAATGAAGTGAAGTCTTGCAAACACTAAACAGAATTTTGCACTTGTTGTTCTTGTATTGTGTTGATCATCTCTTGCCCTTTTTATAGTCATTTGGGGCGCCTAGAAGGTTGAGAGGAGCCTCCCAAATCTGATTTGAATTGTCTTGTAATGCCTTTGAATAAATTTGAATGCTTTAGGTCATTAATTCCCCCCAAAACTTCAGCCACCAATCTGAAATTTCAAATTCAAAAACAGAATTTTCAGCTTTGTTTGGTCTTGTCTTTGACTCCTTAATTTGTGTATCTTTGTCTTCCATCATTGCTTGGTCTTTCTTCATCAATTATATTATATTATGAACTCCTCCAAGGCTCCCAACATGCTGTCCCAGCTGCCCCATCTGGTCAGCCAATGTGCTGAATTCAAATATGAATTTTGCATGGTAACAATGTAGAATTCTTCATTTTACCTTGCCTTCTAGAACCTTTCAAGATATGTCTTTGGCTGTGTAATTCATGTATAATACATGAATAAATACATGTGGCATCATGTAGCAAATAAACGTTCCATGTACGATGATGTAGTAACTTCAAATTTCAACTTCCGTTGATTGCTCGGTTTTTCTCCGTTTTGTCTCAAACCTCTTCAACATATAAAATGTGTAATGTAACATGAAATATACATATAAATATGTATAATCTCAGCTCCGATGTGTATAAGATGTTTGGCCAAGAGGTATATCAATTTTGAGTTTGATTTTCAGAGAAATAAGGAAGATGATGGAGAATTGATATATGTATTTGTTTTGTGACTTTGGTATTGATCTCTCCATGTAGTGCACGAAATTTTTGAGTGTTGGAAATGTATATTGGCTGGCCATCTTTGTATGATAAGTATATGATGTGTCGGAGATGGCTCGGTAGTCATATGATATGATACATTTCGGTTTTTGCACTTTTGTCATGTCGATGTAATTTTGGAAGTTTGATGACATGAAGTATATGACTTGAGAGTATCATGGATGTGTATATGATGTATATATGACTCTCTTGTCGTTGACATATGTTGATGACATGTTGACGAAATGTCGAGATCGAATAATGTAGCTTGTCGTCTGAGATAGAATATATGTCGTATGTATATCCATGAGATATATGTATATGCCGTGAGACTCCAAGAAATATATATGCCATGAGTATCCATAAGATATATGTTTAGAGTGTATATCCAAGAGATATATATGACGTGTGTCCATAAGATATATGTCGAGATATCCAAGAAATATATACGCCGTGTGTCGAGATATCCAAGAAATATATATATACCATATCCAAGAGTTGTATGTATGCCGTGTATATCACCTGAGAATGAATACAACAATGTTTGCCATATGATTTAAGCCTTAACGCTTCATGGCTTGTTAGTACAACAGTGATAGATATAGGCATATGCATTTTGAAATCTCATAACATTTAGATCATGTAATCATGTAACATATAAATCATGCACTTGTAAATCATTCAAACTGTCCAAATAATTTTTTAAAAGTTCCGTCACGACATATTTGTTCACTTAAGAAACAGCTCTAAAATAAGTGAAATCCGGCAATCAATGGTGTATCTAATTGTTGACTGTCATCAGCTTGAGCAAATCAAGAAATGCCACAAAAAGCAAACGGTTGGAACAAGAAAGTTTAAGTAAAGCAAATAATTAGGCATTAATGTAAAATCAATCACCAAATAATCAGGCATTAATGTAAAATCAATTAGTAATCATGGTGATTGATACGTTACCTTTTATACTTAGTTTGTATGGCTATATCAATGGGTATAACCAAGATGTTTTGAATCAATGAAAACAATACAGTTTCTTTAGCATTTCGTTCCTGGTACTCATATTCTTACATGGCATCAGAGCTACCCTTGAGATAAGGCTCAAAAAGTAAACGGCAATCATCACGTACCGGGACTTACCTGAGGCGATGGGAGACCAGTCACCGGTGACTTCCGGAACCTCTAAAACAGCCACAACCCACCAAAGTCAGACATACAGTCTGTCACAAATCCTGGAATTATTCCAAAACCTTCCACCCAAAATTGAGGCAATCGAAACTGTCTCCAGTCAGCCATCAAAGCTGACTGAGAAATTGAACGATCTCAACTATACAGTATGGGCGAGAAAATTAAGCTTGGCTCTCGATTGCAGGGGCAGGCTCAACCATATCACTGCCCCCCGCCATCTTCCGAAGACCCTCGACACAACAAGTGGCGTCAAGCCGACTCAACAGTGATCACATGGATACTGGAGAACATTGACAGAGAACTGGTAAACCAGTACATAGATTACCCAACAGCTTGGGATCTATGGAAAGGAATCGAAGCAACCTTTGGATCTGGGAGAGATCCACTACAAATTTACAACCTCACAGTCAAAGCAAACACCTTAAGGCAAGGAACTCAACCGTTGGAAAAGATTTATAGCCAACTGCAAGCAATTTGGAAAGAAATAGATCGAAGACAACCTAATCCGATGGACTGTCCATCGGACATGACCAAGTATACTCAAATCCAACAGCAAAACCGTTTATATCAGTTTCTGCACGCAGTTAACGATGAATTTGATACAGAAAAAAGGGACTTGTTAAAGCAGGAACCCTTGCCCTCTGTGGAGGAAGCTTACTCCTAGATTTGATGGGAGGTAGCCAGAAAGAGTATTATGAAAGGGGAAGGGGGACCATACTTGGGAGAGCATCCCTCAGGCATTGGGAGTGGTCTGGCTGCAACCAGAAATGGCATATGCACAGGAAAGAATCCCAGATCTGACAACGGAGGACTGACCCAGGAGCAATCAGAGATCAAATCAGTCTCTTCATCTCGCAAAAACGATGAGAAGGCACATCTGAAGTGTACCTTTTCCGGGGGGACGAGACATTTAGCAGAAGGATGCTTCAAGAAAATCGGCTACCCAGATTGGTGGCCTGATAACAGGAAAAGAGGAAGACGGCCAGGAGTTGCCGGAGCAGTGGTAGGTGACCCTGAGGCCGCCAGTACCAGCAGCAAGGAATAGACAAGCTTCTTCGCCGGCATCACAGGAGCAAGCAGAAAAGGCAGCGCAGAAAGAGAAGAGGAAGGTAAGCAACGAAATAGAGAAGGGGGAAAGTGCTCTCCTCTTTCCCAGGCAGCCACCCTAGCAAATGAGGCACTTATTAAAAGTCTCCTCAGAATTTGTGCCCCACGCAAGGAAAGAGGTATGCCCACTGGAGCCTCGGTTCCTGCAGTCAAAAATTCCCAATGGGTATTTGACTGCGGGGCCACAGATACAATGTCTTATGATTTGTCGGATTTTCATAATCTCACACAGACGTCGAAATCCCTCATTAAAACAACCAATGGAGGATATTCGTCTGTCCAAGGCTCAGGCACCATCTATATCACTCCGTCCATTAAACTTGATAACTGTCTATATGTTCCTACGTTGTCTCATAAATTGTTGTCTGTTAGTCATCTCACCAAGGAGCTGACTGCACAGTACTGATATATCCATCGTTTTGTCTCCTACAGGATATTCGGACGAAGGAGATTCTTGGGCGTGGTTCTGAGCGTCACAGACTCTACTTTGTCAATGAGGTGACCCAACAGGGGGCGGCAGCGCTTGCTCATGGGACGGTTGAACGGGAGGCATGGCTGTGGCACCGACGACTAGGACATCCATCCTGATGGTATATGCAACAACTCTTCCCAAATTTATTTCCCAAATCTATTCACTTTACATGTGACACTTGTATCTTAACCAAGAGTCATAGACAAACTTATCCTTTAAATAATACTAGGAGTCAGTTTCCTTTTGCTTTGGTACATTCAGATCTTTGGGGCCCGTCCCCTGTCTCTAGTCCCAATGGTTATTCTTATTTTATCCTATTTATTGATGACTGCACTCGTATGACTTGAGTGTATTTTCTCAAACATAAATCCGAAGTGTTTGAAAAATTTACCCACTTTTACTCTCTTATCCAAACTCAGTTCCACAAACAAATACATATTTTGCGCACCGATAATGGTGGGGAATATGTAAATAAACAAATGCAGACCTTCTTCCAGACCAAAGGGCTCATCCATCAGACCACGTGTCCAGACACACCACAACAGAACGGGGTGGCCGAACGAAAAAATCAGTTCATCCTCGAACTTACCCGAGCTCTTCTACTTGTGTAGCGCCCCCGACCCGGACAGCGGAATCCGAATCGGTACACCCATCGTAGCTTACTGAGAAGACTACAAGACGTCTCATCTCTCGAATACACATCATCACTGACGTAAGAGAAATAAGTGCGAAAACGTATCTCGTCAATCTAAATCATTAATGCAGAACGTCAAAAGACAATGTGAATATCAAAAGAACTGTGTATGGTTGCAGCCGTCTAAAATCCCCAAATGAACAAGAAACAGAATAACCGAAAACTATCTAATCAATTCGCTCCACAAGGTCTAAACATCCCATTCTGCCCACTCGCCATCGTCCTCAATGAAAATCATATCGTAGCTAGGTTCATCTGCAAAGACAAAGGCAGTACCCTTAGCGGAAACGCTAGCAAGTAACCCGCTTATAAGACATACGGGATCAACACATGGCAAGACATGAGTAATAGATAATTCAGGGGAATTGTGGGGCACATGTCTTGTAAAACTTCCAAATATATAGGCGTATAACATGATAAAGCAAGCACAGCAATTCGTACGCAAATAACAATTCCATGGCTATCGAATACCACGCACATCCATATCACAACGACTCTCGTGATGTATGTCAAAATATGCACTACAATACACAATCACAAATGCATGAGCCATTTCCTTTCAAATCAGTGCAATGCATGTCACAATGTCCGGTCTCATAACTCGTTACCCTGTAACGCGCCTCGGCTTATATTTCCATCCCGGTTTACGTTACAGGCTCGTATGCTCTGTGATGCGCCCCGGCTTATATTTCCATCCCAGTTTACATCACAGATCTCGTAAAACTCTGCAATGCACCTCGGCTTATATTTTCATCCCGATTAACATTGCAGAGGACTTTATACCCTGCAACGCGCCCCGGATTATATTTCCATCCCGGTTTGCGTTACAGCCTTTTGTGCCCTGCAATGCGCCCCGGCTTATATTTCCATCCCGGTTTACATTACAGGTCACCTTCGCAAATATGTACCGAAGCACATCTCTTTTTCAAAACAATATGCAATGCAAGTGCCATGATGCAAGACTCCTCGTTTCAATCACATTTCTCGTTCATGTATGCAGTTCATATTCACATGCACAAGTAAGAGCAACACACAAGATTTCCCTAACTTACACATCAAAGCTTAGGCTTCAACTAGATCGTCAACACTTAAACTTGATTCCAAAAGTCACAAACCAATGCGAGTACCCCTATCTTTCCTTCACGGAACTCCATAACACCTCGTACGTTCATTTCCTAACCCTCATAAGTCAGCCTCATTGAAATCCGATTCGAAAACCCTTCAAATTCTCCAAACTTGATTCACCATCTTAAGTCATGTTCCCAATACTTAAACTAGTCATAATCAGGTCCTAAGAAGTCCCTAAGGTCACCCAAAGGATCCCCTAGCTTCCCTCTTTCTTCCCTTACTTTCTCACAAAACTGGTTGACGTCATACCCTGACGTCGATCGATCGACGTCCATCTGAGGCACGTCGATCTCTCACTCAACCTACGTCATACCCTCACGTCATACCCTCACTCTGAACTACGTCGATCGATCGACGTGCATCTGAGGCACGTCGATCTCTCACTCCTTCCACGTCGATCGATCGACGTGCATCTGAGGCACGTCGATCTCTCACCTGCTATACGTCGATCGATCGACGTCCTGAATTTTCAGAATCTTCATCCTGCAATTTCTGCATCAACTGCAGACCTATACTCCAATCGTTTTCCAACGTTCTTCCCACCAATCCAAGCCTATTCGTCCCTATCAATCCATTCTTAATCTTCTCAAACCAGATCCTTCACACGCACATCAACGATTCAATCCTAAAACTCGAATCTTTCATCAAATCAATCCTAAAACCCAACCTTTTCACTCATCCCTCCCTTCAACCGCCATCATCAAGCAAGTGGGATTCAAGGGATGGGGATTCACATGATCACACATAAACCATGAACAACAACAAGATTTCAACATATAATGGCCAAAATCGTCAACACCAAACACATAAATCATATACAAATAATCACGGAAAGAAACTACTGCATGGTGATCCATTTAATATCAAAAGTAGGCCTTTTTCTTTCACAAATCGTAGGAACTTATAAGAAAGTTACTTGCCTTTGCTTACTCGAAGAATGAAGGAAGATCGGACGAAGATTGAATGATGGATCTTGAAGAAATCCTTGCCTAGGGTTCCAAGTGAGGGAAACCGCCTATGGGAATGGAGAGGGATGGCTGGCGTCGGTTTTCTTTCCTGTGAGGGAGAGAAACTGACGTTCAGTCAGTTTTTATATGGGAAGGGTAGAATTTGGAGTTTCTAAATTATATCTATTATCCTATTTATCTTAAAGGATAATCCTTTATTATTTAATTCTAAAATTAAATGCAATTTAATTCCAATATTTAATCTTCTCATTAATTTCTAATTAATCTCATACTTAATTCCTAATTCATTATCGTTGACCACTATTAATCTCCTTTAATTCCTTCTTTGTCTTTTGATTATCCTACGGAAGGTGCGGGGCATAACATTCCACCCCCCTTATAAAAAGTTTCGTCCTCGAAACTGGCGTACCTTATTGGAAGAGATGTGGATATAGTTCCTTCACTTGCTCTTCAAGCTCCCACGTGGCTTCACGCTCCGTATGGTTACTCCACTGAACTTTGACATACAGAATGACGCGTCGGCGTAGGACTTGATCTTTTCTATCCACAATCCTTATTGGATGCTCTTCATAAGTGCCATCTTCTTTCACATCCAAGGGTTGAGCTTCAAGGACATGGCTCGGGTCCGGTACGTATTTCCGTAGTTAGGATACGTGAAATACGTTATGGACTTGTGACAAATTCGGAGGTAAGGCGAGTCTGTATGCTCTTTCACCAACTTTACCAAGAACCTCGTAAGGGCCAATATATCTAGGGCTTAACTTGCCCTTCATTCCGAATCTTGCGACTTCTTTGGTTGGTGAAACTCGTAAATAGACCTTTCCACCTTCCTCAAACTCCAAGGGTCGTCTCTTGGAATCGGCCCAACTCTTATTACGATCCTGAGCCACCTTCAATTTCTCTCTTATCACCTTGACCTTTTCAACAGTTTGTTCAACCAACTCGGGTGCGGTGATTGTCCTTTCTCCGACTTTATCCCAACAAACGGGGGACCTGCACTTACGTCCATATAAAGCTTCAAATGGCGCCATGCCAATTGCACTGTGATAGCTGTTATTATATGAGAACTCCATTAACTTCAACATGCTATCCCAGTTTCCTTTAAAATCTAAGGTGCATGCTCTTAGCATATCTTCTAAGGTTTGGATGGTTCTCTCGGATTGTCCATCCGTTTGAGGGTGGTATGCGGTACTCATTCTCAATTCGGTACCCATTGCCTTCTGGAATGCCCGCCAAAACTTAGAAGTGAACTTGGGATCACGGTCCGACACAATGCTGACTGGGACTCCATGTAGGCTCACAATGTTATCCACATATATATTGGAAAGCTTCTCATAAGACGTACCATGTGGCATAGCTATGAAATGTGTTGTCTTTGTCAAACGGTCTACAATTACCCAAATCATCTCGTTTTCATTTCGGGTCTTGGGTAGTCCCATTACAAAATCCATCGTTACGTGTTCCCACTTCCACTCTGGACTCTCTAGCAGCATCATTAAGCCACCAGGTCGTTGATGTTCGGCCTTGACTTGTTGGCATACCAAACATCTCTCAACATACTCCGCTATAGATCTCTTCATCCCTATCCACCAATAATTTCTTTTGAGGTCCTTGTACATCTTAGTGCTCCCTGGGTGGATAGACATCCTTGAGTTATGCGCTTCTTGGAGCAATTCCGTTCGGAGTTCGTCTTTAACTGGTACGCATAACCGATTCTGAAACCATAGACTTCCATCCTCTCGCAACTGGAAGTCCTTTAATGGCCCCGTGGATACTTTGTCGCGAATTTCTTTCAGTGCTGAATCCTCATACTGCGCTTCCTTGATTCTGTCTACCAAGTCTGGGCTGATAGACAAGGCTGTAAGGACATTTGCCACTGAATCCACCAATTCAAGATCAAACTCTTCAATCTCTCTTTCTAACGGAGATTGTCTCGCGTGGCTAGACTTTCTGCTCAATGCGTCCGCCACTCTGTTCGCCTTACCCGGATGGTAGTTGATGGTCAGATCGTAGTCCTTGAGTAATTCCAACCATCTTCTTTGTCTCATATTTAGCTCCTTCTGCGAGAATAGGTACTTCAAGCTCTTGTGATCCGTGAACACGGCACATTTTTCTCCATATAGATAGTGTCTCCAGATCTTAAGAGCAAATACCACGGCTGCGAGTTCCAAGTCATGCGTCGGGTAATTCTGCTCATATGGCTTCAATTGTCTTGACGCGTACGAAATGACTCGTTCATTTTGCATCAAGACACACCCTATAAACAGAAAGTTAATTTAGGACTAGCATAAGTATATACAATGCATTAATTGTAATGATGTACATACCTAGTCCTTTCTTGGATGCATCACTATAGATCACGAATCCGTCGGTGCCGGAGGGTTGTGCCAACACCGGGGCTGTGGTCAATCTCTTCTTGAGCTCGGTAAAGCTCTGCTCGCATTCAGCAGTCCATTCGAACTTAGTCTTCTTCTGCGTAAGTCGACTCAATGGTACTGCTATCGTTGAGAATCCCTCAACAAACTTCCTATAGTAGCCTGCCAAGCCTAGAAAGCTTCTTACTTCAGTCACGTTTGTAGGTCTTGGCCACTCTGTGATGGCTTCTATCTTCTTAGGATCTACCGAGATCCCATCCTCAGAAATCACGTGACCGAGAAAAGCTACACTCTTTAACCAAAATTCACACTTGCTGAATTTGGCGTAAAGCTTTTGTTGTCTCAAGATTTGCAACACCACCCTTAAGTGTTCAGCGTGTGCTTGCTCGTCGGGAGAGTATACCAAAATGTCATCGATGAAAACTACTACGAATTGATCCAACTGCTCACGAAATACGGTATTCATTAAGTCCATGAAGGCCGCTGGGGCATTAGTTAATCCAAAAGGCATCACCAAAAATTTGTAATGCCCGTATCGAGTCCGGAAAGCGATCTTAGGAACATCTCCCGCTTTCACAAGCAGCTGATGATACCCCTGACGAAGGTCAATCTTTGAAAACCAGCGAGCTCCCTTTAGCTGATCAAATAAGTCCTCAATCCTTGGCAAGGGATATTTGTTCTTAATGGTGATCTTATTCAACTCTCGGTAATCGATACACAACCTCATACTGCCATCCTTCTTCTTTACGAATAGAACTGGAGCTCCCCACGGTGATACACTGGGACGGATTAATTTCTTGTCTAATAGTTCTTGAAGTTGTCCTTTAAGCTCCTTAAGTTCAGCTGGAGCCATTCTGTAGGGTGCCTTAGATATAGGCTCGGCTCCGGGTATCAAGTTGATCTCAAACTCCACTTCTCTTGACGGCGGCACTCCCGGTAAGTCGTCCGGAAATACGTCCTTGAATTCATTGATTACCGAAATTTGGTCCATGGAGGGAACTTCTTGCTGAGCATCTACGACATACACCATATATCCTTCTGCTCCTTTTTGCAAAGCCCTAAAGGCCTTAATCGCCGTCAGGTATATCTTCTTTGGAGCTTTGGTTATCTTGACGTTTCCTTGCACCGTGATATCATTCATCTCAGGATCCTTGAGGGGTCACTTGCTTGAGCTTACAATCGATATTGGCATGATTCTTGGTCAGCCAATCCATGCCCAATATGACATCAAAGTCCTTCATTGGGATTGGGACTAAGGTCGCCGAGAATATCTTTCCATCAAATTCCAAATCACAATCTTTGTACTGATGGTGAGAAACCAGTACTTGCTCGCCTGCTGCCTGCACCCTAAATGGGTTCTCAAGCCATTCGGGTAAACAGTCGAGTCCTTTTGCGAATCGCTTAGAAATGAAGGAGTGACTAGCTCCACTATCAAACAACACATTTGCAGGTACTTTGTTAACTAGAATCACACCTAATCACAAGAGGGTAACACATAAAGGTTTTCACATAACACATATTCAATCATCAACTTAAAGGACTAAAATTCAGCTTAAGCAACTATTATTTAACTTAGGTCATACCTGTCACTACGTTGGCGTCCTCCTGGACCTCTGCGTCCGTCATGGCGTGGACTCTCGCATTGGGCCTGCCTTTCTGCTGCTGGGCTGGCCCTGCTCCGGCTTGAGGTCTAGGGTCCCATTCAGGACAATCCTTGATCCGGTGGCCCGTCTTTCCACACTTGAAGCACGCTCCGGTAATCTTCCAACACTCGCCTGCGTGTCTCCTATGACAATGTGTACATTCCGCGGGTGCCTGGCAATTGGGTTGATTCTGCTGCGGTGCCCTTTGAGCTGGCCCCGCTTGCCCTTTCCTAGGGATCTTGACCCAACGTCCGGGTCTACTTCCGCTTGGCTCTACCCTCGGCCTTTTGCTCGACTCTTCACGAGCCTCTCTCGATTGTGTTCTGCGCATGTCACTCTCCACTCGGTAACATGCGTCCAGCATCTCTTCAAAAGTTTTCAAACTCGACCCCGCTATAGCTGTCCGTATGCGGGGATTCAGACCCTCTTCGAATTTCAGCATCTTCATCCTGTTATTTTCCAAGACCATGGGTGTGAACTTACCCAAGGCATGGAACCTGTCCGCGTAATCAGAGACCGACGTCCTCCCCTGTTCAAACTTGTCAAACTGCCTCATCTTCTCTAAGACAGCAGTCTCAGGCACATAGTAGTCCTTGTATGCCTGTACGAATTGTCTCCACTGGATAGGGGAAGTCATTTTAGGCAGCATTCCATTCCACCAGGCATTAGCTCTGCCAATCAGCAATGGGGTGGCTACATCCACCTTGAGTTCTTCAGGCACCTGCACAAGCCTGAAGCACTTCTCCACTTCGTCAAGCCAGAACCCAGCCACCTCTGGGTCAGTGGTCCCTTCAAAGTTTGGGGCATGCATCTTGCGCATCTCCCCAATATAGTACCTGATGCCTTGCTGGGGAGGTGGTGGAGGAGGTTGCTGTGGTTGTTGCTGCTGCTGAGCAACCCCTTGAGCTATCACTGTGATAGCATCAATCAACGCTTGTGGGACTAGGACTGGTGGCGGTGGTGGGGGAGGGTCATTGTTCCCGTTTCCACCATTTCCTTGATTGTCACGTCTAGGAGGCATTTTCTGCAAGATCACGCTTATTAGTATCTAGCAGTTCCAAAATAAGTATTTGGGGTCCATAATGAGATACAAGGTGGAATTCGTAAATTAAAATAACTACAATTATTGATTACACTTAATCGCGCTCGCACACACCCATCCCAATCAAACTTACATATATGATCAAATACTTAGACCTAAAGATCAACTTAAGGAGAAAATCATAGCTTAAGACTCGACATGTCATAACCTAGGTCTCCGAGGTAGATCTGAAGCCTAGGCTCTGATACCACCTGTAGCGCCCCCGACCCGGACAGCGGAATCCGAATCGGTACACCCGTCGTAGCTTACTGAGAAGACTACAAGACGTCTCATCTCTCGAATACACATCATCACTGACGTAAGAGAAATAAGTGCGAAAACGTATCTCGTCAATCTAAATCATTAATGCAGAACGTCAAAAGACAATGTGAATATCAAAAGAACTGTGTATGGTTGCAGCCGTCTAAAATCCCCAAATGAACAAGAAACAGAATAACCGAAAACTATCTAATCAATTCGCTCCACAAGGTCTAAACATCCCATTCTGCCCACTCGTCATCGTCCTCAATGAAAATCATATCGTAGCTAGGTTCATCTGCAAAGACAAAGGCAGTACCCTTAGCGGAAACGCTAGCAAGTAACCCGCTTATAAGACATACGGGATCAACACATGGCAAGACATGAGTAATAGATAATTCAGGAGAATTGTGGGGCACATGTCTTGTAAAACTTCCAAATATATAGGCGTATAACATGATAAAGCAAGTACAGCAATTCGTACGCAAATAACAATTCCATGGCTATCGAATACCACGCACATGCATATCACAACGACTCTCGTGATGCATGTCAAAATATGCACTACAATACACAATCACAAATGCATGAGCCATTTCCTTTCAAATCAGTGCAATGCATGTCATAATGTCCGGTCTCATAACTCGTTACCCTGTAACGCGCCCCGGCTTATATTTCCATCCCGGTTTACGTTACAGGCTCGTATGCTCTGTGATGCGCCCCGGCTTATATTTCCATCCCAGTTTACATCACAGATCTCGTAAAACTCTGCAATGCACCTCGGCTTATATTTCCATCCCGATTAACATTGCAGAGGACTTTATACCCTGCAACGCGCCCCGGCTTATATTTCCATCCCGGTTTGCGTTACAGCCTTTTGTGCCCTGCAATGCGCCCCGGCTTATATTTCCATCCCGGTTTACATTACAGGTCACCTTCGCAAATATGTACCGAAGCACATCTCTTTTTCAAAACAATATGCAATGCAAGTGCCATGATGCAAGACTCCTCGTTTCAATCACATTTCTCGTTCACGTATGCAGTTCATATTCACATGCGCAAGTAAGAGCAACACACAAGATTTCCCTAACTTACACATCAAAGCTTAGGCTTCAACTAGATCGTCAACACTTAAACTTGATTCCAAAAGTCACAAACCAATGCGAGTACCCCTATCTTTCCTTCACGGAACTCCATAACACCTCGTACGTTCATTTCCTAACCCTCCTAAGTCAGCCTCATTGAAATCCGATTCGAAAACCCTTCAAATTCTCCAAACTTGATTCACCATCTTAAGTCATGTTCCCAATACTTAAACTAGTCATAATCAGGTCCTAAGAAGTCCCTAAGGTCACCCAAAGGATCCCCTAGCTTCCCTCTTTCTTCCCTTACTTTCTCACAAAACTGGTTGACGTCATACCCTGACGTCGATCGATCGACGTCCATCTGAGGCACGTCGATCTCTCACTCAACCTACGTCATACCCTCACGTCATACCCTCACTCTGAACTACGTCGATCGATCGACGTGCATCTGAGGCACGTCGATCTCTCACTCCTTCCACGTCGATCGATCGACGTGCATCTGAGGCACGTCGATCTCTCACCTGCTATACGTCGATCGATCGACGTCCTGAATTTTCAGAATCTTCATCCTGCAATTTCTGCATCAACTGCAGACCTATACTCCAATCGTTTTCCAACGTTCTTCCTACCAATCCAAGCCTATTCGTCCCTATCAATCCATTCTTAATCTTCTCAAACCAGATCCTTCACACGCACATCAACGATTCAATCCTAAAACTCGAATCTTTCATCAAATCAACCCTAAAACCCAACCTTTTCACTCATCCCTCCCTTCAATCGCCATCATCAAGCAAGTGGGATTCAAGGGATGGGGATTCACATGATCACACATAAACCATGAACAACAACAAGATTTCAACATATAATGGCCAAAATCGTCAACACCAAAGACATAAATCATATACAAATAATCACGGAAAGAAACTACTGCATGGTGATCCATTTAATATCAAAAGTAGGCCTTTTTCTTTCACAAATCGTAGGAACTTATAAGAAAGTTACTTGCCTTTGCTTACTCGAAGAATGAAGGAAGATCGGACGAAGATTGAATGATGGATCTTGAAGAAATCCTTGCCTAGGGTTCCAAGTGAGGGAAACCGCCTATGGGAATGGAGAGGGATGGCTGGCGTCTGTTTTCTTTCCTGTGAGGGAGAGAAACTGACGTTCAGTCAGTTTTTATATAGGAAGGGTAGAATTTGGAGTTTCTAAATTATATCTATTATCCTATTTATCTTAAAGGATAATCCTTTATTATTTAATTCTAAAATTAAATGCAATTTAATTCCAATATTTAATCTTCTCATTAATTTCTAATTAATCTCATACTTAATTCCTAATTCATTATCGTTGACCACCATTAATCTCCTTTAATTCCTTCTTTGTTTTTTGATTATCCTACGGAAGGTGCGGGCATAACAACTTGAATCCCATGTCCCTAAATCATACTGGCCGGAGGCGGTCGCCATAGCTGTATATCTGATCAACCGACTACCTACCAAAATACTTAACCTACAGACTCCTTTGACCACCCTTGGTAACCATGTACCCATGTCTGATCCCCTCACACTTCCACCTTGGATCTTTGGGTGTACTGTGTTTGTCCATATCCCTAAAACTCACCATCATAAGCTTGATCCCTGTGCAGTTAAGTGTGTTTTTGTTGGGTATGATGTTCATCAGAAGGGCTATCGATGCTATGACCCTACCACCCACCGGATGTATACAACTATGGACTGTGATTTTGTAGAATCTGAATATTACTTTCCATCACCAATCAGCGGTAAAGGGGAGAAACGGACAGGTGACTGTGACTCGCTGGATTGATTGCGCACTCCAGTACTGCCTGCGACCGTCCCGACAGAGCAAGTAGGCCAAACCACCGGGACACATTCTGACAATAAAGAAAAGTCTGCTGCCTCAGAGTCACTACCAGATTCCACTTCGCCCGAATCTCCTAAGGTAAGTTCTCCTGATCAGTTGGTTGATTCGATTGAGGGTCCTAATCATCAAGTTGTACTAGAACAGTCTAACAGGTACACTCTTCCTCCAAGAAGTAACCGAGGAATACCACCAGTACGCTATGAACTAGAGTACCACCTCGGAACTCCAGGTATCCAGTAGCAAATATTGCCAGGGGAGACTATCATCTTCAACAAAGGACTTCTCGAGAGCTATACATAATACAAATATTCCAAAGACGGTGGAGGAAGCACAAAGGGTTCCAGAGTGGAGGTTGGCTATGCAGGAGGAAATAAATGCTTTGGAAAAGACAGGGACATGGGAGAAGTACAAGCTGAGGCCAGGAAAGAAGCCTGTGGGTTGTCGATGGGTATACTCCATCAAGTACCGGTCTGATGGAACAATTGAAAGATATAAGGTCAGGTTAGTGGCCAAAGGATATACACAGACGTATGGAGTGGATTATTCTGAGACCTTCTCTCCTATAGCAAAGATGGATACTATCCGGGTTTTACTCTCATTAGATGCGAATCAGAACTGGCCTCTACAGAAATTTGATGTAAAGAATGCATTTTTACATGGAGACCTTAAGGAGGAGGTATATATGGAGCCCCCACCGGGAGATCCAATCGGCCGATTTATTTAGGTGGTTAGGGCCCAAGGATTGAATTTGAAGTGCTCAAGGTGTTTGTGTACAAGTGTGGACCTTCGAGGGGGAAATATTTAAGACATGGGAAGTCCTGGGGTGATTATGTAATATTGTTAAACTTATGAGGTGAGTTTATATGTTTGGGAGAATAGGGGGACATATCTGGAATACTTAAAGAACTGGAGGATTGAAGTGGAGTTTTTAAATAAAATAAGGACTGAATTGACGTTTTTAAAGGAATGGCGGGGGGGAGGGGGTTAATTCTCCTTCCCCTTACCTTCTTCAGCCCTTTTGTCTTTCTCCCTGTCTCTCATTCGGCAGCTGACATCTTCGTCTTCCGTTCTGTATGATCCGCCCTCGGTGACTGTGCCGTGCCCCTCCGCTATGGAAAAGCCGCTGCTGCTGCAGGTATCGTATGGGATACCCATAGCAGTGGCACCTCTCCCCACTAGTGCCCTGTTCTTCAACCACCAATGGGGATACCCCAGGCAATGCTATGATTGATGGGCAGTTCTTGAGGTGCATATGATGATAATATTCTACTAATACCAAAAAAATAGACAATGAGAAAAAATTATTATTTTAGTTTCCATTTTAGTTTGTCTTAAAAATATTCCGCCTATCCTAAAAATATTACCTTAGTATCTATTTTAGTTTGCCCTAAAAATATTGTATATGTTCTATAAATAAAAATAAATTTGTAGGAAAAGTTTATGTACTATCATTTCAATTAACACGTAAACACGTACATGATTCTATCGTTTAAATAAATTAACCAACTGAGAATACAATAAGAATATTGACCAAAATAGTTTGATCTTCTTAAATTATATTTAAGTTAAATTAGAATAATATTTTTGAGACGGATGAAGCAACATAGAGTAAACTATTTATTTATTTATTTATGTTCAAGAAGAAAGTTACATTGACCAAATTAATGGATAAAGAAAAATGTGAACTTTAACATGCTAAGCCTCTTCTGCGGATGACGTACATAGTTCGACAGATGAGGCTAAAACAAAGATAATAGGTTTTAGGTTCTCGAATATGTGCAAATGTAGTGTCTTTTCTCCAATTAATAATGGTAACAAAATAAAAATGAATAAAAGAGCAAAAACCATCCTATTTTTATAATAGTTTATTACAGTTTCTTTAATCTTCCATAGTGTTAATTCTGTAATGAGTATATATCTTACTAATCAATATTCCATTTGCTAAAAATAGTCTGTCTTGATTTCTTTAA
Organism: Eustoma russellianum; assembly: GCA_036186865.1. Classification (NCBI taxonomy): domain Eukaryota; kingdom Viridiplantae; phylum Streptophyta; class Magnoliopsida; order Gentianales; family Gentianaceae; genus Eustoma; species Eustoma russellianum. Next base: position 2,177,348 of record AP025067.1, on the reverse strand, counting down.
CATAATGTAAATTATATTATATTGCAAATTCAACTATATAGTTTTTAGAATGGAAGGAGTAGTCATTATAAAAAGATGAATACAAACAACAACAACATCCAGTATATTCCAACAACAGCGGAAGCTATCGCTAGGGTCTAGAGAGGTGAGAGACAGGCAAATGATGCCTTCATCCCAAAAGATAGAGAGCTTGCTTCCAGTGAGACTCCCAGCTCTATATGTACATGCATACATGACACAATAATAGGAATATGATGTGCTAGTATACTAGTGAATGAATTTAGTAAATACGGATAGAAAGCTTCACATATTAAAATAGCCAACCGTGTATATACACAAATAATGAAACACAAAGACAAAAACAAAAAAGTGCAAAGTCAACCTAAAATATAAAGAGTATCTAAACCCGTAAGTATACCCTAAGGTGTCCATATATCCTGCCTAAACCTCTTTAACTTTAATAATTTGTCTCCACGAATTCATATTCTTAACTATGTTCTCGGAAAGATACAAATTTACTAGGTCATGCTTAATCTGCTCATAAAGAATGCATAAACAATTTAAGTACATAAAACAGGAATGGTTGGTCTAAATGGTAAATTGTTATTTTCGATGATTAAATATACTAATTTTATACACAAATTTTAAAATTTTACCGGATTAACTACATAGCATTATAGTAGGAATTTTATAGAGATGCCATACACGTGGAAAAATTTCAAAAAATGAAATAGAAACAAAAAGAAATAACACTTTATAACCACTGCCTCACAATTTCCTATATTCCATCACTTGATGAAATGACAACACCGGAAGATCCCAGCATTCTTATGTGGTCAATTCCTTGGATTTCTTTCATACTACATTTCAAGCAAACAACCTCTCGTTGATTTCATTTCATTTATGTGTTATGACTTGTCTAAGCAGGAAACTTCTATGTTTGACTATGCAAAGATAAAATGACGTTCCTGATGCAATAGATTTCTGCATTTGTGTAGGACCTGTGGATGCGTTGAATCACTTTGCGATCTGATGTATGTAGCTTTACTTTACATAAACTTGTGCAAGAGGTTGTTTTCACAGCTCGAACACGTGACCTCAATGTCACAAAACAGCAACATTACCAAAAATGCAAGACTAGATTATGACAAATGCTAAAATATTACTTAAGCAACTATTGCTAATTGCTATTAATAAATAAAACACAGATTTTTGTAAACCACTTATGATCATCAATCACCATTCCATTCCTTTGCTCGACATTTTTCACTTAAATAGCAGTATCGTATTGGGCTAGTAATTGTTTCTAGTTGCATCGGGAGCAATATAAAACCTCTTCTATATCATATCTACATATATAATTATCTAAGAGCTTGGCCTGGAAAAGAAAAAAAAAACCACCAAAAACAAATAAGTAAAAGCTGAAGAAAATTGTACATCTATCTAGCATCCAACAATGTGATGCTGTAATTACCAGAGGTATCTGCATGGTTGCCTGAGGAAGTCTCAGGCTCAAAATACATATTCCTCTCAGTGAAGAATCCAGGCTCTTTAGGCATAGCCAATGTCCCTTCACTAGATAACATCAAAACTACATTTGACATCTTCGGCCTATCTTCTGGGCTTTGCTGCACACATAGCAATGCTACATGGATTGATCTTAACACTTCTGACAAAAAGCAAGATTCCTTTATATGTGAATCTATCAACTCTTGGTATCTCCCTTCCTTGTATAGTAACCATGCCTGTCGAAATATACTCATGTTAAAGATGATAACATGGCAATCATCAAAGTTAAAAAGTATAATTGTCGTTAACTTTAAGCGGAAACCCTTATTTCACAGGATAAGAAATGAGGTATATAGGGAAAGGTTAGAGGTGACTAGTATAGTAGATAAGATGAGAGAGGAGAGACTGAGATGGCTTGGGCATGTCAAGAGGAGACAGACAACGGCGTCTATCAGAGCAGTTGAAAGCCTCACTGTATAGGGGAAGGGAGTAAAGGCATGCTCAAACTGACTTGGGATGAGCATGTTAGACGTGACTTACTAGAGTTGCAGCTCTCTATAGACATGGTCCAGGATAGTAGTTCATGGAGTCAGATGATTAAGGTTAAGGAGGTGTAGACATGATATAGGGGCACCGTAGAGTATACTTCAAGGATTAGATAGTTTCTACACTTTAGGTTGGCTTTTTTTTGTTTTTTGTTGCATATCCACTGTGATGACTAATTTAATATCGGAAGCATTCTATTTATTTTTAATAAAAACCCTTCTATAACACATGTTCCTGTTATTGTGCTATCTATGCAAGTACACAGAACCGAGAGTCTCGCTGGAATCAAACTCTCTATCTCTTAGGATGGAGGGATTGTTTGTCTGTCTTTGACCCTCCCCAGACCCTAGCGATAGCTTTTGATGTCGTTGTGATATACTGGGTATAATTGTTGTTGTTGTAGTTCGAAAACACAGATGGTGTAATAGTAGAGTTTGAAGCAAAAAAGGGTCTAGAGGCAATTGTGCCTAAACATGGTAAAGATAGTTATCTCTATATTAATCTTCAAAGATAGAAAGTTATTGACCTACATGTCCAAGAAGGTTATGATGGTGATCAGGATGAGAGAATCCGCAGTTTTTCTTCCCACTTACAATCTCCAGAACCAAAACTCCAAAGCTGAATACATCTGACATTGTGGAGAAATAGCCATCCACTGCATACTCCGGCGACATGTACCCACTGAAGGAGAAAAGAGAAGAGAAAGGGAAAAAACACAAATTGGTTAAAAGCGATAAGCAGGCTGAAGGAGTTTAGATTTCCAATTCTTGATATGTTCCAACAACTCTGTTAGGTCCCTTAGAACACACTAGAAGGGGAGGTTGAATAGTGTGTTCACCAAGTATGGATATTTTCTTGAATAATTTTCGTTTTTGAGTGTCACCAATACTTGGGTGTGTTCTTAAAAAGAATAAAGACTTTGCGGAAGCGTAAAGAACACAATGATGTATAGAGGTTCAAATCAAATGACTCTACTCCTCTACCTTCTTGATTTTTCACAAGAAGGATTTTGAAAGGAGGATTGTTATTTCTATGGGAAAACAACAATCAAAGAACAAAATCCAACAAATAACTAGGCCACACGCCTAGACCACAACCAAGAAACCTAACCCATTGAAGTCTAGCCTCCAAAGATCTTCTTTGCCCTTAAAGAAATCTTATAGAGAGTATAGTGACCACAACACTATCAACTAACCCTCCAAGGTCTAGATTTCTCAAACAAGAAGCACCATTGCTTCTTGACCAACAATCTATACTTGCCTCTCACAATCTTCACTCAACAAGAAGAACACTCTTCTTCTTTACAATACAACTTTCACAAATAAAGTAAAATCACAATACACCTATTTTGAGAGCTTGAGCCTTGAGAGAAACTTGAGAGCTTGTATGATAGAAAGTTGCTCTTCTAAATGGAGTCTTCCAAGCCTTATATCAAGGAGCTTCCAACCGCTGGAGATGAAAGAGAAGAGGATGAGAAGACATCCTCTCATGTGTTGACACATCTTCATCTTCTTGAGAGTAGTCAAAAACTTTTCCCTTTAGAATTGAACCATGGAAGGATGTTCCCCACTATCTTGGATGGGAGAAAATAAAAATGCTTTTGTTCCATCAAAAGGTTTAAGAGAGATGGGAGAAAACCTGTTGAACGCTTAGTTAGTGCATAAAAAATTAAAGATAAGATACTTGTAACGTTGGTCATATGAAGCGCCTTATCTTTTTATTGAACAGGCGTTCAATGTGACATGGAGCGCTTTATATGAAATTGAACAGTCGTTCGATGTCACATAAGGCGCCTTATATGGGCAACTAACTGCATTCGAAGTCAAATGAAGCGTTAATCTCAGCCTTCATGCTTGTTCGAAGTAGTTTTGACTTCTTCAGAAAGCAGCTAAAGTACGTGCCCATTTTAGGGAGAAAAGTACTTTTGACATAGTGGTACACATGAAGCGCCTAATGTAGGCGTTCAAAGTGTACTGCCTTTTTCCAAGACACATGAAGCGCCTAATGTAGGCGTTTGAAGTGTTCGGGCATCCAGACACTTCACATGAAGCGCCTAATGTAGGCGTTCGAAGTGTACTGGAGTTCAAACAAGGCACATGAAGCGCCTAATGTAAGCGTTCAAAGTATACTGACCTTCAACCACATCACATGAGGCGCCTAATCAGTCGTTTCAAGTACCAATTATGCAAATCATCAAAACTTAACATATTCTAACATTCTCCCTCTTTTTTATGATTTCACAATGTGCATAACTTTTTCAAGATTAGCTCCTCCTTAACCTATTCTCCCCCTCACTTGGTGCAAAAGAAATAACTTGGAATCGATAAGTCAAAAATGATGACACAAGTAACAATTAACATAGAAAACATCATTTAGAAAATAACAAAATACCAAGTCTATTTATCTCCTAAGTCAGAACTTTTCAGAAAAAAAAGAGATACACAGAAGTTACACGTTTTCACCACAAGCACCTCCACTTGGAGGTGTGAATCCACCAAAACCAAATCGTCCACTGGCTGCAAAATCAGCGAATCCACTCATGGACCCTTCAACACCGCCAGAGATGACAGCCGCACTGACACTACCACCACCACCACTTTCTGCCCCTAAATCATCAAAATTATGGGGAAGAGCCCACAGACTGATCTGCATGAAAGCATTTTTAAATGCTGTCATGCGAAATTCATTTCGCGTATGCCGAGCTTCATGCTTAGCATCACGAAGATGCAATTGTTGAATAGTCTGTTCAAGTGAAGCTATTCGTGATAGCAACTCAGACGAATTGCTACCACTTGTATCTTCTTGAGGTCCTTCATCAACCTCATCAGCAATGTCAGGAATGGTAGTGGCTTTCCGTCGTTGAGAATCGATGGCTTGAGCAATGTTGTAGTTATCATAGAAGTCCGTCTTAGAAACTTGGGTCAGTTCTCCATCAGGAATGACTATACCTTTTGACTTTAATAGAATAGTGACAATATTGGCAAATGGTAAAGCTTTGGAATCTTTCCGGAGAGCAGCAAACATGACTTCTACAATGATCCATGCAAGATTTAGCTGGGTCTCATGTTTGATGTGGTAAGTGACATAGAAATCCATGTTGCTTGGATTTCTAGTCGACTTACCATTTACGCAGTAAGTGACCACAACCAGCAAAATGCGGTCCACTAAAGGCATATTTTGCGTCTTTCTTGAGGAAAAATACCCCAGATCAAATTTAACGTCCTACTCACGAACTTCGTATTTACTACTCCAGTCAAATACGGAGAAATCACTCAGCCCCTTGTTTCTTATTCTAAGAACTTCACAGATTTTTGGTATAGAAAAGCTGAGGGGTGTACCATCAACAACAGTGTGCAAGGAGAATAGTTGAGACTCAGATTGTGGGGTAACCCACATGTTGGCATAGAATAGCCTGGTGTGTTCTCTGGAGAACTATTGCATGTCAAGTCTGGACCAGAGGGAGGTCCATCCTTGATGTTCCAACAGGAAGATGATCTGGTCTGCATTGCTAGTCTCAGTTAAGTCACTGAGGCGAAGCAATTTGAGTGGAATGACAGGCCGGTTGTTGCTACTTCATTCTTCATAAAGCAGATTGGAGTATAGAGAAACATGAACTCCTTTATCTGCATAATGAGGTGGTTTTTTGATGTCTGAATCAAACTTCTTTATCCAAGGAAAATTTTTCTTGGAGACCTTTTCACGAATAGAGATGATTTCGTACGGTTCTACAACACCCATATTTTGTTTGTGTTTTTGGCTTTGGGGGCATTTAGACGGACCTGCAGATGCCATTAAAGAGAGAGATTGAAGGTTTGAGAAGAGAAGAACTTGGGTGAATAGAGTGGATTGAGTGAGATGAGGTGAAAATAAGGATGAAATTTAAAGGAGGGGAGGGAAGAGGAAGAGTTTTTGGGCGTTAATGGTAGGAAGATGATGGGAGAGTGGGAGTAATTGTTGGAATAGTGGAGGAAGATGAATGATTGATGAAGAAGAAGAAGAAGAGGATTAGATGTTAGGGAAGTGGGAAAATGGGGAAATGTGGGAAGAAGTGGGAAAGAGGAATGGCGGCAGGAATCGATGTCTATTGATTGGCGCAAAAAACTGAAGAGACGCCTGAATTGACAGTGAAGAATTAAAGTTTAGGCGCCTAAAGTGACATTGAACGACTTCATAAGGTAGGATGAAGCGCTTGAAGTCACTTTGAACGGTTGTGGATGATTGGATTAAGCGCTTAATGTCACTTCGAACAAGTGAACTACTTTGGATGAAGTGCTCAAACAAGCTTCGAACGCTTGTGTTAAGGAACATAGGGCACCTAATGTCACTTCGAACAAGTGACATCCTTAGCATTATACGCTTAATGTTACATTGAACGCCTGAACTAACTGTTATGAAGCGCTTTTATACTGACTTTGAAAATTTTGAAAATTTTCTTGCTCAAAAACTCAAGATGGGTTATTATCAACACATGTTGAGCAACCCCACCTACTTCTTACTGATGCAAATACATCACTAGGTAAAGGTTTCGTGACTATGTCTGCTAATTGGTTACGTGTAGGAACAAATTCCACACTAACCAAGTTCTTTTGTACACAGTCACGAATGAAATGATATCTTACTTCAATGTGCTTTGTCTGACTATGTTGGACATGATTTTGTGCAATATTGATAGCAGACGTGTTATCACACAAAATAGGCACTTTGGAGAAGTGAATGTTATAATCATTTAAAGTGTTTGCCATCCATAACAATTGTGCACAACAAGAGGCGGCCGACACATATTCGGATTTCGCCGTAGAAAGAGAAACACTGTTTTGTTTCTTAGAAAACCAAGAAACAAGACAATCTCTAAGAAACTGACAAGTCCCGGATGTACTCTTTCTATCAACAATACCCCCGCATAATCGGAGTCACAATATCCTCTTAAATCAAAATATGTATTCTTATGATAAAATAGCTCAAATTTCAAAGAACATCTAAGGTATCTAAGAATACGTTTTACCGCAATTAGATGCATTTCCCTAGGATCACTTTGAAATGTAGCACATAAACACACTGCATGTAAAATATCAGGTCTACTCGTTGTTAAGTAAAGTAGACTACCTATAATGCCACGATACAAGGTTACCTCGACATGCTTTCCTTTCTCATCCTTGTCAAGCTTGGCACTTGTGCTCATTGGTGTGTTTACTTCTCTTCCTTCACCAAAATTGTGCTTCTTGAGCATGTCCTTTGTGTATTTGGTTTGGGAAATATACACACCATCTTCGGTTTGTGATTTGTAATCCAAGGAAGTAATTTAGTTCTCCCATCATGCTCATCTCGAATTCACCTTGCATTAAACTAGCAAATTTCTCACAAAGACAATTGTTAGTAGCACCAAAAATAATATCATCAACATATACTTGTACAATTGATTGATTTTTACCTTGTTCTTTTATGAACAAAGTAGTGTCAACTTTACCCCTTGAGAATCCATTATTAAGAAGAAAAGTACTTAACCTCTCGTACTAATCTCTTGGAGCTTGTTTAAGACCATATAGAGCCTTTTTAAGTTTGAAAATATGATGTGGTGAATCATGACATTCAAACCCGGGAGGTTGTGCAACATACACTTCTTCTTGAATAACACCATTTAAGAAGGCGGATTTAACATCCATTTGGTAAAGTTTAAAATCTCTATAGCAAGCATATGCTAATAACATTCTAATAGCTTCAAGCCGTGCTACGAGTGCAAATGTTTCATCAAAATCGATACCTTCTTCTTGACGGTATCCTTGAGCAACTAATCTAGCCTTGTTTCTAGTGACATTCCCTTGATCATCCATCTTGTTACGAAATACCCATTTCGTACCAATAATAGGATGATCATGTGGTTTGGGAACCAACTCTCAAACATCACTTCTCTCAAATTGTTTTAACTCTTCTTGCATAGCCAAGATCCAATCTTCATGAAGAAGTGCATCTTTGACATTTTTAGGCTCTATAAGAGAGACAAATGCATTCTCTCTATATTGCCTTCGTGTGGTGATAACCCTATTTAAATCACCTATGTCCAACTCGTGTGAGTGAGAACTTTTATGCTTAAATGATCTAGGAAGGTTGGAGACATCTCCTCCAACTTCCTCATGATCACTTTCCAGAAGTGACGAAACTTCATCACTCAATTGATTCTCATTTTCCTGAATATGTGATGCATTTTCTACATTTTGTGTATCAACACTATGAGTATGAGAAATATTTCTATTTGACTCACTAAGTTCATGCACATTAGGTGGAGGAGTACCTTTAATAGGTTCTACTCTCAAATCAATGAAGATGTTTCCATTTGGAGAGTCAACTCTTGTTGATGAGAAACTATAGGAATATCCTCAAGAATTTCTTCTTGAGGAGTTACATCTTCATTTTCTTCACAATCCTCATTAAGTTTAGGTCTGTCATTAAGTGACTCATTAAACTTAACATGGATTGATTCTTCCACCGTTTGACTCCTTTTGTTGAAAACACGAAATGCTTTACTATTTGAGGCATAAGCTAAAAAGATACCTTCATCCGCTTTGAGGTCAAGTTTGTCCAAAGTGTCCTTGGTATTAAGTATGAAACACTTGCAACCAAACACTTTGAAATACCCAATGTTGGGAACTTTACCATTCCGAAGCTCATAAGGTGTCACATTTAGGTATGGTCTCAAATATAAACGATTAATCACATGGCAAACGGTATTTACCGCTTCGGCCCAAAAATATTTGGGCAAACCGAACTCATTTAACATTTCTCTACAAATTTCTTGTAGAGTTCTATTCTTTCGTTCGGCCACACCATTTTTTGTGGAGTTCTACGTGCCGAAAGGTCATGTGAGTATCCTTTGGATTCACAAGACCTTTTGAAATCACCATCAAACTCACCACCGCGATCACTACGAATGGTTTTAATGGTGTCACCCACATGATTTTCTAATTGTCTACTTAAATTCATAAACTCACTACATGCATCATTTTTCTTAGCAAGAAACATCACCTATGTATAACGAGTATAGTCATCTACTACCACGAAGATATAATGTTTACCACCCAAACTTTTTTGTTCCAACATCCCCATACAAATCCATATGTAGCAATTGTAGGGGTTTGAAGGTGGATATGTTTGTTTTTGGTTTAAAGCTTGTTTTCAAAAGCTTTGCCTTTTGACAAGTGTCACATAAGTCATGGTTTTCGAAACTCATTTTTGGAAGGCCTCGGACTTTATTGTTTTCGCAAATAAATTTAAATTTTTTGAAACACACATGTCTGAGACGTCTATGCCATAGTTGCGTCAAATCATTTTTAGCAACTAGGCAAGATACATTTTGAGAAACCAAATCATTGATGCTAAGTTTATAAATATTTTTGAAACACAAAGCCTCAAATAAGATAGTATTATCGTTTTTCACAACACACTTTGTTTTCAAAAACGTTACCTCATAATTAACATCACATAGTTGACTGACACTTATCAAGTTAAACTTTAGTCCTATAACATATAAGACATCACTAAGAGAGAAAGAATTGTTACCCACAATACTGTGTCCTTTGATTTGGCCTTCGCTACCTCCAAAGTGGACAACTCCTCCATCTTACATAGTGAGTCTATGGAAGAGACTTTTGTCTCCTGTCATATGGTTGGAACACCCACTGTCCACGACCCATTTGACCTTCTTGTCTTCGCTTTCTCTATTGAGAGCTAGGGCCTGCAAATGAACCATATGATATTGGTACCCTTTTTGTTTTGGGTCCTTTACGGTTAGTTACCTTCATTTTGTCTTTTGGCATCCACACAAGATTCTTGTTATATTTAGCTCTACATACTCTTTCTACATGACCTTTCCTATTGTAATAAAAACATGTATTAATATGTTTGTGAGAACATGTATGCTTGTGCGTTGGCACATTTCGTGATTCCTTTTTAGGAACGACCTTCTTTGGAATCAAAGAAGGTTTTTGTTTTATGATTTCAACCAAAGCTTTTGACATCTTTGGTGCATTTGCCTTTCCTTTAGGCATGTGTCGTTGTTTCTTCAAGGAAGTTTTAGATTCCTTGACAACTTGTGCTTGTTCCCTTGATTTACCCTTCTTAGATGCATACATGGCACTGAGTTTGATTTTAGCTTTCATATTTGTCCTAGATGCATCCTTGACAATGTCTACATTTGTAGCACTTACCCTTGAATCAATTTTCTTTTTATCAAGGCCTTGAGCACATGATTTCATCAAATCATGCTTCTCTTGTAGTGCAATCACATGCATGGTCAAAAATATATCATGCTCAAGTTGTAATGCAATGTGATTTTCTAACGTGTCATTATACTCATTCAAACATGCTCTAAAGTCCTTTTTGACACATTTATATTTCAAATCTAAAAAATCATTTTCTTGCACTAAATCATCTCTTCCATCAATTAAATGATAATAAGATGAAATATTGCATACCTCCATGTTGTCGTCGATTGCCATGAGAGAATAGAATTCCTTGTCGAGATCGTCATTGATGACCCCCGTGAGAGCTAGATAATCATTGCCGCCGTTTTCGCTCTCGGATCCAGATAGGATGCTCTCCCAATGGGCTACTTCCGCTTGTAAGGCCTTCTTCCTTTGGTAGATGGCCTTTTTGTCTTTGTATTGTGGCTCCTTTACCCGACAATCCTTCATGAAGTGACCAAACTTTCTACACTTATAACATTTATTCTCTTGGTCCTTCACCTTATCCTTGGAGAACTTTTCTTTGATGAATCTTTTGGCCTCATGTTCATTCTTTCTTTCAAATCTTCTAAATTTTCAGACAAGAAGTCCGACTTCATCATCTGAATCCTCCGATTCACAAGAAAGAGCTTTTGACGAACTCCTTATGGGATCATTTTTTTCTTGAGCTTCAAGGTGAATCTCATAAGTGATAAGATTACCGTAAAGCTCATCCAAGGTAATATTCTCAAGGTCCTTGGACTCCTCAATAACCGTCACCTTTGCGTTCCATTCTCTTCCTAAACTATTTAGGAAGCAATGGTTGAGATCCTCTTGTTCAATCTTTTTACCAACCGCCGTGAGTAGGTTAACAAGCTTGGTATATCTTTGAATAGACTCCTCAACCTTCTCACCTTTAGGAAGATTGAAGTTATAGAATTGCTTGATGAGTTGTCTTCTCTTAGCCTTTCGCACTTGAGATGTTCCTTAATAGATCATCTCCAACTTTGTCCAAGCTTTGTGTGCGGATTGGACACCTTGTATTTGAGCTCTCGCATTTGGTGATAAAGAGCTATTTAGAATAGCTAGAGCTTTGCTGTTTATGGCAAATTGTAACTCCTCTTCCGGAGTAGGATCATCAACATCAAAAGGGATAGTTGAACCTTTTGATACCTCTCTCCATATTCGATACCCACAAGAACGTAAATATGTTTCCATGTTGGACTTCCAGAGTGGGTAGTTTAGAGGGTCAAACATGGGAACTTTAACATGAACACTTGAAATAGAAGGGAGTAGTGATTATTGTCTTCTTCTTCTAGAAGTATCACCACTAGGGGAACTAGCATCCTCAAAACTAAAGGGATCCGTACTTTAAAGATCAAATCTTGCTATTTGAACTCAAATATTCAAGATTATGCTCTGATACCAATTGTTAGGTCCCTTAGAACACACTAGAGGGGGGGTTGAATATTGTGTTCACCAAGTATGGATATTTTCTTGGATAATTTTTGTTTTTGAGTGTCACCAATACTTGGGTGTGTTCTTAAAAAGAATAAAGACTTTGCGGAAGCGTAAAGAACATAATGATGTATAGAGGTTCAAGTCAAATGACTCTACTCCTCTACCTTCTTGATTTTTCACAAGAAGGATTTTGAAAGGGGGATTGTTATTTCTATGGGGAAACAACAATCAAAGAACAAAATCCAACAAATAACTAGGCCACACGCCTAGACCACAACCAAGAAACCTAACCCCTTGAAGTCTAGCCTCCAAATATCCTCTTTGCCCTCAAAGAAATCTTGTAGGGAGTATAGTGCACCACAACACTATCAACTAACCCTCCAAGGTCTAGATTTCTCAAACAAGAAGCACCATTGCTTCTTGACCAACAATCTATACTTGTCTCTTACAATCTTCACTCAACAAGAAGAACACTCTTCTTCTTTACAACACAACTCTCACAAATAAAGTAAAATCACAATAGAACTATTTTGAGGCTTGAGCCTTGATAGAAACTTGAGAGCTTGTATGGTAGAAAGTTGCTCCTCTAAATGGAGTCTTCCAAGCCTTATATCAAGGAGCTTCCAACCGTTGGAGATCAAAGAGAAGAGGATGAGAAGACATCCTCTCATGTGTTGACACATCTTCATCTTCTTGAGAGTAGTCAAAAACTTTTCCCTTTAGAAGTGAACCATGGAAGGATGTTCCCTACTATCTTAGATGGGAGAAAATAGAAATGCTTTTGTTCCATCAAAAGGTGTAAGAGAGATGGGAGAAAACCTGCTGAACACTCTGTTAGTGCATAAAAAATTGAAGATAAGATACTTGTAACGTTGGTCACTTGATGCGCCATATCTGTTTATTGAACATGCGTTGAATGTGACATGGAGCGCTTTATATGAAATTGAACAGTCATTCGATGTCACATAAAGCGCCTTATATAGGCAACTAACTGCATTCGAAGTTAAATGAAGCGTTAATCTCAGCCTTCATGCTTGTTCGAAATAGTTTTGACTTCTTCAGAAAGCAGCTAAAGTACGTGCCCAGTTTAGGGAGAAAAGTACTTTTGACATAGTGGTACACATGAAGCGCCTAATGTAGGCGTTCAAAGTGTGCTGCCTTTTTCCAAGACACATGAAGCGCCTAATGTAGGCGTTTGAAGTGTTCGGGCGTCCAGACACTTCACATGAAGCGCCTAATGTAGGCGTTCGAAGTGTACTGGAGTTCAAACAAGGCAAATGAAGCGCCTAATGTAAGCGTTCAAATTATACTGACCTTCAACCACATCACATGAGGCGCCTAATCAGTCGTTTCAAGTACCAATTATGCAAATCTTCAAAACTTAACATATTCTAACATTCTCCCTCTTTTTTATGATTTCACAATGTGCATAACTTTTTCAAGGTTAGCTCCCCCTTAACCTATGCTCCCCCCTCACTTAGTGCGAAAGAAATAACTTGGAATCGATAAGTCAAAAATGATGACGCAAGTAACAATTAACATAGAAAACATCATTTAGAAAATAACAATATACCAAGTCTATTTATCTCCCAAGTCAGAACTTTTCAAAAAAAAGAGATACACAGAAGTTACACGTTTTCACCACCAGCACCTCCACTTGGAGGTGTGAATCCACCAAAACCAAATCGTCCACTGGCTGCAAAATCAGCGAATCCACTCATGGACCCTTCAACACTGCCAGAGCCGCCAGCCGCACTGAAACCACCACCACCACCACCACTTTCTCCCCCTAAATCATCAAAATTAGGGGGAAGAGCCCACAGACTGATCTTCATGAAAGCATTTTTAAATGTTGTCATGCGAAATTCATTTCGCGCATGCCGAGCTTCATGCTCAGCATCACGAAGATGCAATTGTTGAATAGTCTATTCAAGTGAGGCTATTCGTGATAGCAACTCAGAGGAATTGCTACCACTTGTATCTTCTTGAGGTCCTTCATCAACCTCATCAGCAATGTCAGGAATGGTAGTGGCTTTCCGTCGTTGAGAATCGATGGCTTGAGCAATGTTGTAGTTATCATAGAAGTCCGTCTTAGAAACTTGGGTCAGTTCTCCATCAGGAATGGCTATATCTTTTGACTTTAACAGAATAGTGACAATATTGGCAAAAGGTAAAGCTTTGGAATCTTTCCGGAGAGCAGCAAACATGACTTCTACAATGATCCATGCAAGATTTAGCTGGGTCTCATGTTTGATGCGGTATGTGACATAGAAATCCATGTTGCTTGGATTTCTAGTCGACTTACCATTTACGCAGTAAGTGACCACAGCCAGCAAAATGCGATCCACTAAAGGCATATTTTGCGTCTTTCTTGAGGAAAAATACCCCAGATCAAATTTAACATCCTACTCACGAACTTCGTATTTACTACTCCAGTCAAATACGGAGAAATCACTCAGCCCCTTATTTCTTATTCTAAGAACTTCACAGTTTTTTTGTATAGAAAAGTTGAGGGGTGTACCATCAATAATAGTGTGCAAGGAGAATAGTTGAGACTCAGATTATGGGGTAACCCATATGTTGGCATAGAATAGCCTGGTGTGTTCTCTAGAGAACTTTTGCATGTCAAGTCTGGACCAGAGAGAGGTCCATCCTTGATGTTCCAACAGGAAGATGATCTAGTCTGCATTGCTAGTCTCAGTTAAGTCACTGAGGCGAAGCAATTTGAGTGGAATGACAGGCCGGTTGTTGCTACTTCATTCTTCATAAAGCAGATTGGAGTATAGAGAAACATGAACACCTTTATCCGCATAATGAGGTGGTTTTTTGATGTCTGAATCAAACTTCTTTATCCAAAGAAAATTTTTCTTGGAGAGCTTTTCACGAATAGAGATGATTTCGTGCGGTTCTACAACACCCATAGTTTGTTTGCGTTTTTGGCTTCGGGGCATTTAGACGGACCTGCAGATGCCATTAAAGAGAGAGATTGAAGGTTTGAGAAGAGAAGAACTTGGGTGAATAGAGTGGATTGAGTGAGATGAGGTGAAAATAAGGATGGAATTTAAAGGAGGGGAGGGAAGAGGAAGAGTTTTTGGGCGTTAATGGTGGGAAGATGATGGGAGAGTGGGAGTAATTGTTGGAATAGTGGAGGAAGATGAAGGATTGATGAAGAAGAAGAAGAAGAGGATTAGATGTTAGGGAAGTGGGAAAATGGGGAAATGTGGGAAGAAGTGGGAAAGAGGAATGGCGGTAGGAATTGATGTCTATTGATTGGCGCAAAAAAACTGAAGAGACGCCTGAATTGATAGTGAAGAATTAAGGTTTAGGTGCCTAAAGTGAAATTGAATGACTTCATAAGGTAGGATGAAGTGCCTGAAGTCACCTTGAACGGTTGTGGATGATTGGATTAAGCGCTTAATGTCACTTCGAACAAGTGAACTACTTTGGATGAAGCGCTCAAACAAGCTTCGAACGCTTGTGTCAAGGAACATAGGGCGCCTAATGTTACTTCAAACAAGTGACATCCTTAGCATTAGGCGCTTAATGTTACATTGAACGCCTGAACTAACTGTTATGAAGCGCTTTATGTATACTGACTTTGAAAATTTTGAAAATTTTCTTGCTCAAAAACTCAAGATGGGTTATTATCAACCCATGTTGAGCAACCCCAACCTACTTCTTATTGATGCAAATACATCACTAGGTAAAGATTTCGTGAATATGTCTGCTAATTGGTCACGTGTAGGAACAAATTCCACACTAACCAAGTTCTTTTATACACAGTCACGAATGAAATGATATCTTACTTCAATGTGCTTTGTCTGACTATGTTGGACATGATTTTGTGCAATATTGATAGCAGACGTGTTATCACACAAAATAGGCACTTTGGACAAGTGAATGTTATAATCATTTAAAGTGTTTGTCATCCATAACAATTGTGCACAACAAGAGGCGGCCGACACATATTCGGATTTTGCCGTAGAAAGAGAAACACTGTTTTGTTTCTTAGAAAACCAAGAAACAAGACAATCTCTAAGAAACTGACAAGTCCCAGATGTACTCTTTCTATCAACAATACTCCCCGCATAATCGGAGTCACAATATCCTCTTAAATCAAAATATGTATTCTTAGGATAAAATAGCTCAAATTTCAAAGTACATCTAAGGTATCTAAGAATACGTTTTACCGGAATTAGATGCATTTCCCTAGGATCACTTTGAAATGTAGCACATAAACACACTGCATGTAAAATATCAGGTCTACTCGCAGTTAAGTAAAGTAGACTACCTATAATGCCACGATACAAGGTTACCTCGACATGCTTTCCTTTCTCATCCTTGTCAAGCTTGGCACTTGTGCTCATTGGTGTGTTTACTTCTCTTCCTTCACCAAAATTGTACTTCTTGAGCAAATCCTTTGTGTATTTGGTTTGGGAAATATACACACCATCTTCGGTTTGTGATTTGTAACCCAAGGAAGTAATTTAGTTCTCCCATCATGCTCATCTCGAATTCACCTTGCATTAAACTAGAAAATTTCTCAGAAAGACAATTGTTAGTAGCACCAAAAATAATATCATCAACATATACTTGTACAATTGATTGATTTTTACCTTGTTCTTTTATGAACAAAGTAGTGTCAACTTTACCCCTTGAGAATCCATTATTAAGAAGAAAAGTACTTAACCTCTCGTACCAATCTCTTGGAGCTTGTTTAAGACCATATAGAGCTTTTTTAAGTTTGAAAACATGATGTGGTGAATCATGACATTCAAACCCGGGAGGTTGTGCAACATACACTTCTTCTTGAATAACACCATTTAAGAAGGCGGATTTAACATCCATTTGGTAAAGTTTAAAATCTCTATTGCAAGCATATGCCAATAACATTCTAATAGCTTCAAGCCGTGCTACGGGTGCAAATGTTTCATCAAAATCGATACCTTCTTCTTGACGGTATCCTTGAGCAACTAATCTAGCCTTGTTTCTAGTGACATTCCCTTGATCATCCATCTTGTTACGAAATACCCATTCCGTGCCAATAATAGGATGATCATGTGGTTTGGGAACCAACTCTCAAACATCACTTCTCTCAAATTGGTTTAACTCTTCTTGCATAGCCAAGATCCAATCTTCATGAAGAAGTGCATCTTTGACATTTTTAGGCTCTATAAGAAAGACAAATGCATTCTCTCTATATTGCCTTCGTGTGGTGATGCCCTTATTTAAATCACCTATGACCAACTCGTGTGAGTGAGAACTTTTATGCTTAAATGATCTAGGAAGGTTGGAGACATCTCCTCCAACTTCCTCATGATCACTTTCCGGAAGTGACGAAACTTCATCACTCAATTGATTCTCATTTTCCTGAATATGCGATGCATTTTCTACATTTTGTGTATCAACACTATGAGTATGAGAAATATTTCTATTTGACTCACTAAGCTCATGCACATTAGGTGGAGGAGTACCTTTAATAGGTTCCACTCTCAAATCAATGAAGATGTTTCCATTTGGAGAGTCAACTCTTGTTGATGAGCAACTATAGGAATATCCTCAAGAATTTCTTCTTGAGGAGTCACATCTTCATTTTCTTCATAATCCTCATTAAGTTTAGGTCTGCCATTAAGTGACTCATTAAACTTAACATGGATTGATTCTTCCACTGTTTGACTCCTTTTGTTGAAAACACGAAATGCTTTACCATTTGAGGCAGAACCTAAAAAGATACCTTCATCCGCCTTAAGGTCAAGTTTGTCCAAAGTGTCCTTGGTATTAAGTATGAAACACTTGCAACCAAACACTTTGAAATACCCAATGTTGGGAACTTTACCATTCCAAAGCTCATAAGGTGTCACATTTAGGTATGGTCTCAAATATACACGATTAATCACATGGCAAATGACATTTACCGCTTCGTGCCAAAAATATTTGGGCAAACCGAACTCATTTAACATTGCTCTACACATTTCTTGTAGATTTTTATTCTTTCGTTCGGCCACACCATTTTTTTCTGGAGTTCTACGTGCCGAAAGGTCATGTGAGTATCTTTTGGATTCACAAAACCTTTTGAAATCACCATCAAACCCACCACCGCGATCACTACGAATGGTTTTAATGGTGTCACCCACATGATTTTCTAATCGTCTACTTAAATTCATAAACTCACTACATGCATCATTTTTCTTAGCAAGAAACATCACCTATGTATAACGAGTATAGTCATCTACTACCACGAAGATATAATGTTTACCACCCAAACTTTTTGTCCCAACATCCCCAAACAAATCCATATGTAGCAATTGTAGGGGTTTGGAGGTGGATATGTTTGTTTTTGGTTTAAAGCTTATTTTCACAAGCTTTGCCTTTTGACAAGTGTCACATAAGTCATGGTTTTCGAAACTCATTTTTGGAAGGCCTCGGACTTTATTGTTTTCGCAAATAAATTTAAATGTTTTAAAACATACATCTCCGAGACGTCTATGCCATAGTTGCGTCAAATCATTTTTAGCAACTAGGCAAGATACATTTTGAGAAACCAAATCATTGATGCTAAGTTTATAAATATTTTTGAAACACAAAGCCTCAAATAAGATAGTATTATCCTTTTTCACAACACACTTTGTTTTCAAAATCGTTACTTCATAATTAGCATCACATAGTTGATTGACACTTATCAAGTTAAACTTTAGTCCTATAACATATAAGACATCACTAAGAGAGAAGGAATTGTTACCCACAATACCGTGTCCTTTGATTTGGCCTTCGCTACCTCCAAAGTGGACAACTCCTCCATCTTGCATAGTGAGTCTATGGAAGAGATTTTTGCCTCCCGTCATATGGTTGGAACACCCACTGTCCACGACCCATTTGACCTTCTTGTCTTCGCTTTCTCCATTGAGAGCTAGGGCCTGCAAATGAACCATATGATAATGGTACCCTTTTTGTTTTGGGTCCTTTAAGGTTAGTTACCTTCATTTCGCCTTTTGGCATCCACACAAAATTCTTGTTATTTTTAGCTCTACATACTCTTTCTACATGACCTTTCCTATTGTAATAAAAACATGTAGTAATATTTTTGTGAGAACGTGTATGCTTGTGCGTTGGCACATTTCGTGATTCCTTTTTAGGAACGACCTTCTTTAGAATCAAAGAAGGTTTTTGTTTTACGATTTCAGCCAAAGCTTTTGATATCTTTGGTGCATTTGCCTTTCCTTTAGGCATGTGCCGCTGTTTCTTCAAGGAAGTTTTAGATTCCTTGACAACTTGTGCTTGTTCCCTTGATTTACCCTTCTTAGATGCATACATGGCACTGAGTTTGATTTTAGCTTTCATATTTGTCCTAGATGCATCCTTGACAATGTCTACATTTGTAGCTCTTACCCTTGAATCAATTTTCTTTTTATCAAGAGCTTGAGCACATGATTTCATCAAATCATGCTTCTCTTGTAGTGCAATCACATGCATGGTCAAAAATATATCATGCTCAAGTTGTAATGCAATGTGATTTTCTAACGTGTCATTATACTCATTTAAACATGCTCTAAAGTCCTTTTTGACACATTTATATTTCAAATCTAAAAAATCATTTTCTTGCACTAAATCATCTCTTCCATCAATTAAATGATAATGAGATGAAATATTGCACACCTCCATGTTGTCGTCGATGGCCATGAGAGAATAGAATTCCTTGTCGAGATCGTCATTGTTGACCCCCGTGAGAGCTAGATCATCATTGTCCCCGTTGTCGCTCTCGGATCCAGATAGGATGCTCTCCCAATGGGCTACTTCTGCTTGTAAGGCCTTCTTCCTTTGGTAGATGGCCTTTTTGTCTTTGTATTGTGGCTCCTTTACCCGACAATCCTTCATGAAGTGACCAAACTTTCCACACTTATAACATTTATTCTCTTGGTCCTTCACCTTATCCTTGGAGAACTTTTCTTTGATGAATCTTTTGGCCTCATGTTCATTCTTTCTTGCAAATCTTCTAAATTTTCAGACAAGAAGTCCGACTTCATCATCTGAATCCTCCGATTCACAAGAAAGAGCTTTTGACGAACTCCTTATGGGATCATTTTTTTCTTGAGCTTCAAGGTGAATCTTATAAGTGATAAGATTACCGTAAATCTCATCCAAGGTAATATTCTCAAGGTCTTTGGACTCCTCAATAGCCGTCACCTTTGCGTTCCATTCTCTTCCTAAACTATTTAGGAAGCAATGGTTGAGATCCTCTTGTTCAATCTTTTTAACAACCGCCGTGAGTAGGTTAACAAGCTTGGTATATCTTTGAATAGACTCCTCAACCTTCTCACCTTTAGGAAGATTGAAGTTATAGAATTGCTTGATGAGTTGTCTTCTCTTAGCCTTTCGCACTTGAGATGTTCCTTCATAGATCATCTCCAACTTTGTCCAAGCTTTGTGTGCGGATTGGACACCTTGTATTTGAGCTCTCGCATTTGGTGATAAAGAGCTATTTAGAATAGCAAGAGCTTTGATGTTTATGGCAAATTGTAACTCCTCTTCCGGAGTAAGATCATCAACATCAAAAGGGATAGTTGAACCTTTTGATACCTCTCTCCATATTCGATACCCACAAGAACATAAATATGTTTCCATGTTGGACTTCCAGAGTGGGTAGTTTAGAGGGTCAAACATGGGAACTTTAACATGAACACTTGAAATAGATGGGAGTAGTGATTCTTGTCTTCTTCTTCTAGAAGTATCACCACTAGGGGAACTAGCATCTTCAAAACTAAAGGGCTACATACTTTAAAGATCAAATCTTGCTATTTGAACTCAGATATTCAAGATTATGCTCTGATACCAATTGTTAGGTCCCTTAGAACACACTAGAAGGGGGGGTTGAATAGTGTGTTCACCAAGTATGGATATTTTCTTGGATAATTTTCGTTTTTGAGTGTCACCAATACTTGGGTGTGTTCTTAAAAAGAATAAAGACTTTGCGGAAGCGTAAAGAACATAATGATGTATAGAGGTTCAAGTCAAATGACTCTACTCCTCTACCTTCTTGATTTTTCACAAGAAGGATTTTGAAAGGGGGATTGTTATTTCTATGGGGAAACAACAATCAAAGAACAAAATCCAACAAATAACTAGGCCACACGCCTAGACCACAACCAAGAAACCTAACCCCTTGAAGTCTAGCCTCCAAATATCCTCTTTGCCCTCAAAGAAATCTTGTAGGGAGTATAGTGCACCACAACACTATCAACTAACCCTCCAAGGTCTAGATTTCTCAAACAA
The DNA here is from genome assembly GCA_036186865.1 of Eustoma russellianum. NCBI lineage: Eukaryota > Viridiplantae > Streptophyta > Magnoliopsida > Gentianales > Gentianaceae > Eustoma > Eustoma russellianum. Next base: position 2,156,352 of record AP025067.1, on the reverse strand, counting down.
GAAGCACCATTGCTTCTTGACCAACAATCTATACTTGCCTCTTACAATCTTCACTCAACAAGAAGAACACTCTTCTTCTTTACAACACAACTCTCACAAATAAAGTAAAATCACAATAGAACTATTTTGAGGCTTGAGCCTTGATAGAAACTTGAGAGCTTGTATGGTAGAAAGTTGCTCCTCTAAATGGAGTCTTCCAAGCCTTATATCAAGGAGCTTCCAACCGTTGGAGATCAAAGAGAAGAGGATGAGAAGACATCCTCTCATGTGTTGACACATCTTCATCTTCTTAAGAGTAGTCAAAAACTTTTCCCTTTAGAATTGAACCATGGAAGGATGTTCCCTACTATCTTAGATGGGAGAAAATAGAAATGCTTTTGTTCCATCAAAAGGTGTAAGAGAGATGGGAGAAAACCTGCTGAACACTCTGTTAGTGCATAAAAAATTGAAGATAAGATACTTGTAACGTTGGTCACTTGATGCGCCTTATCTGTTTATTGAACATGCGTTGAATGTGACATGGAGCGCTTTATATGAAATTGAACAGTCGTTCGATGTCACATAAAGCGCCTTATATAGGCAACTAACTGCGTTCGAAGTCAAATGAAGCGCTTAATCTCAGCCTTCATGCTTGTTCAAAGTAGTTCTGACTTTTTCAGAAAGCAGCTTAAAGTACGTGCCCATTTTGGGGGGGGGAAGTCTTTGACATAGTGGTACACATGAAGCGCCTAATGTAGACGTTCAAAGTATACTGCCTTTTTTCAAGACACATGAAGCGCCTAATGTAGGCGTTCGAAGTATTCGGGGTCCAGACACTTCACATGAAGCGCCTAATGTAGGCGTTTGAAGTGTACTGGAGTTCAAACAAGGCACATGAAGCGCCTAATGTAAGCGTTCGAAGTATACTGACCTTCAACCACTTCACATGAGGTGCCTAATGAGTCGTTCCTAGTACCAATTGTACAAATCATCAAAACTTAACATGTTCTAACAAACTCTTCTTGTGGTTGCTTCGGTCTAAGTTCCTCCGAAAATTATTGCCATCCCGAAATCTGATATTTTTGGCTTCATGTCAAGGTCTAACAGGATGTTGGAGGTTTTAAGGTCGCGATGGATAATTCTCAAGCGAGAGTCTTGATGAAGATAGAGCAGTCCGCGAGCAATACCCATGATAATCTCATAACGCATAGGCCAATCAAGCAATGTTCTTCGCCATGCATCTGCGCAAACAGTGGCAGGGGCGTTCACAAGGGGGGGCACGGGGGGCAGCCGCCCCCCAACTCGGAGAAAAAATTTAGTTGGTAGGTAGATGCAGTTGTATTTTTTATTATCTAAATTTAAGGTATCTGTGTTTTAATCCCAAAACTATCTCATGATATGTGATATATGTGTGTTACTAGGTAATTGACATCATTGCTACAGAAATGGATACACACTTCACCGAAGCCATCACATTTACTTAGATGTGTGATGTGCCTTGATCCTTCCAATTCTTTTGCAAATTTTGATCATAGTCAATTGCTACACCTTGTTGAGTTATATCCAGACGATTTCACTACCAATGATCGAATTGAGCTCAACCATGAACTTAAAAGTTACATTGGTGATATGAAATCAAATGAAGTATTCTCTCATAATACTAATCTTGGAGTTCTTGCAAAGAAGATGGTGGAGTTGAATTATCACAATTATTTTCCTTTAATATATCGGCTCATCGAGTTAGAACTGATCTTACCTGTCGGAACAGCGAGTGTGGAAAGAAGTTTTTCTGCGATGTATATAATAAAGACTGACTAGCGCAACCGATTGGGAGACGACTTATTATCGGACTGTTTACTGTGTTACTTCGAGAAGGAAGTTTTTGGAACCATTTCAAATGAAAACATTATGCAACAATTTCAGAATTTGCGGCCACCGATAATCCCTCCTGCTGCTCGTCCTTCATTTCGTAAATAAAAGGTACGTCGAGCGTTATATTAATAACTTTTGTTGGATATTGCTGCTTGTTAATGTTGCTTATGAATAACTTTTGTTTGATATTGTTGATGGTTGCTTATTATTGTTGCATTTTGATTAGTGGATGTGTTGGTTTAGATTTTATGTTATAATATTTGCATATATCTATATTGTAAGGGAGTTTTTGCCGGATTTTCGATGGAATGTATATTGAGTCCGAAAAAATGAACGGTGATTTCAGAGTGTGAATTTTGCCCCTCCAAAAATTAGCCCTGCGTCCGCCACTGAACAGTGGGCCTTTAGTATGAGCTACTTAATTTTTGCAACTTATGGATATGATTTTGAAACAAAGTTCCAGATCCCCTCACTCTTTGAGACTAGCTCATGATGAGGAAATCATGATTCAGAAAGATGATTACTCGTGGAAATGTCAACTCATACATATTAATCACCTTATATTTTGACTTCTCTGAATGAGAAACGATACGTTCTCTAAAGGAATGGGTCAACTTGCAAAGGCAATATGCTTTGATTTTAAATGAGGAAAAACAAATGAAAGCACGAAAGGTATGATTACAACAACAACAACAACATTATAAATTGCTTTAGAGGCTTCCGTCTAAGACAGGGTATGAAGGGTTCGGATGTACGCATACGCATGTGTTAGAAACACATAGAGGGTGTTTCCCTATGACCATAATGGAAATTGCGTCAAGATGTGTCGATCAACTGGTACTTCACGATATAATAAGCGCAGCCAATTTAGTGAATCATTTTGCTTTATTTCATCATATTCCAAAGTCAAAGAAAAGTGTGTCATTGACTCCATTGGAAATGAAAACTTTGGAAAGTATGATTATGAAGCTAACAATAATACTTGAAAGCTCACCAAAAATGAAGTAGTCTAAGCTCTTGTTAGGCATGAACTCGTCAATCAACATCTTCTCTTCAGATTGTATGCAACATCCTAGAAGCTTAACAAGATTACGATGCTGCAGTTTGGCTATGCATTCTTAAACTCGCCATGTCCTTGCATGGAGTTCTCTAAAAGCCGCTTTACTGCAATTTCTTGTCCATCCTTTAATACTCCCTGAAAATGATCTCTTTACAAACTTGGAACAGAAACTATGATAACTGATTCATGAAACTAAGAGTATTAGAGTGTTTCTCATGTCTGAATCAATACGAATTTGATCAGTATCCAATATTCCAAGTATTAGACATAGATTGTTATACCAAAATATATGTGACAAACTGTCCTACAACTGATAGATGATGACATAGATTGTTATACTAAAGTGGAGAAATGATTTCTGTTCATGCAAGAAGTCCATCAAGTCAGCTCTTTAGATCTAAAGCATATTAAAGTAAAAATATACATATAATAGAAGGAAAAATATGAATATCAAATCATCAGCTGTAAGCAATGTTCCATAACAGCTGGACTATATAGGAAAGCCCACGAGACGATAACTGTGGTAGTGCTGATATATCAATCAATTAATCAATCATACCCAATATATCCAAACGATAGCACAAGCTATTGTTAAGGCCTGGGGAGGGTGAGAGGCAGACAAACAATACCCCCATCCCAAGGGATAGAGAGTTTGATTCCAGTGAGACCCCGGCTCTATATGTACCTGCACAGATATCATAATAATAGGAATATGTACTAGTGAACCTATTTTATTAAACATATACAACAATCTTCTGATATTAAAATAGTCATAATAGTGAACATGCACAAATAATTGAAAGAAAAAGACCGAAACAAAATATGCAAGGTCAATTTAAAGTGTAAATACTATCTAATCCTCTAAGTATGCTCTAAGGTGCCCTATATCATGTCTACCCCTCTTTAACCTTAATCATCTACCTTCATTAACTCCTATCCTGGACCATGTCCTCAGAAAGGTGCAACTCTAGTAAGTCATGTCTAATCTGCTCATCCCATGTCAGTTTGGGCCTGTGATGAGCCCCAGCCAAACCAAGAAGAACCAACCACAGTGGGAGGTACACCCATGCAAGACAAGGGGCCATGGCAAAGAAATTGATAGGGAACCTTTCTTTTCAAGCATGTTGAGGATGAACCAAGTCAAGATAATCTACATTGGATTCATTTGTTACAAGCTTTAACTTAGTTTTGAATCATGTTTAATATATTAGGTAATCTTGTGTGTATTGTCCATATTGTTGAGTGCTTAGCTTTCTTTCCTTTATAAACTGTTGTAAACTAACCAAGACATGTCCTAGTACATTGCATATGTTTTTTGGCGTATGTTTGAACTGATTTTAGGCCAAGGAAGCTTGATGGAGTTCATGTTACACATTATACACCAAGTTGAATTAAAAGGGCAAGCTGGCAGCATGACACACTCTTAGTATTTCTGCAATATCTCATCAACCAAAACTCCAATTGATGTGATTCCAGTTGGATCCGAAAGATAAGACATTATGCTACAACTTTGGTGTTTTGCACATTCTCAGATTCGTCCGTTATCAAGCATAAAGAACGCCAAAAAGTTGAAACTGCTGATTTTCAAACGTATACAGCTGGAAGCAACTACAACTTCAATGCGTGATATCTCTGTCATCCCAATTCCAAATCAGATGATTCAAAAGCCTAAATTCAAGGAAATTTTGTTGTCTACAACTTTCATGAAGACTATGTTTCGGTAAAATCAGAGGAAGGTCTTCAAAATCCACTTGCAAAAGTAATTTCATCAATTCTGCCGAAATTTGAGGGATGAAGACTTTTGCTTCCAACAATAATTTACTTCTACTTTTGAGTCATTTCTTTCATTGGCTGATAGTTAGGTTATTATGTAATTATTTAATGTATCTTAGGCCTAAAAATAGAGGAGTTAGTCATTTGTAAGAAACACACATATATGAAAACAAATTTCAGCCAAAGGCTTTTTGCACCATTGTGTTCTTGTTTATCCTTGAATGTAGGCTAGTTCCCTTCAAGAAACTTGAACAAATTCTTGATTGTATTACTTCATATGCTTGGGATGGATATTGTTTGAGAGGGTTTAAAGCTTGCTCAATCAAGTTGAAGTCATTTTGCGAAGTGTTCATCTAACTTTGCTGAAATCCATATGGTTTAAGTGTTGGGTGTGATCACGGTAAAGTATCGGTACCCTATTCCTAGACTTGATGACATGTTAGATGAATTGCATGGAGCTAAATACTTTACCAAAATTGATTTGAAAAGTGGGTACTTTCAAGTGCGCATCAAAGAGGGAGATGAATGGAAGACTGCATTTAAGACTAAGTTTGGTTTGTATGAGTGGTTAGTAATGCCTTTTGGTTTAACTAATGCACCTAGTACATTCATGAGGTTAATGAACGAAGTCTTACGTTCATTCATTGGGAAGTTTGTTGTTGTCTATTTCGATGATATCTTGATATATTATAAGACTTTGCATGACCATATAGGACACTTATCTTAGAAGAATCTGAATTTTGTGCCCAAACCGTGTCTCGATCATGTGAAAGAACTCAACAAATTTGTTGGGCACCTCGGATTTATGTTTGAAGAAATAAAGCCACGTGATTCGGAAAAAAATCGACAAATATCACAATATACTGAAATGACTGAGTAAACACAGGGGCCAAGCCCCAGACATCAGAATGTACAAGAGAGAATGCTGAATCAACTTGGTATTCTTCGAATAAAATGTAACGTGATGGTTTTTAGCTATAATACATGTGTCGCAAGTTGGAATGGAAATATTATTCGGAAATAAATAGGGAAATAAATGTTTCAACTACCCAACCAGAGTTGTCAGTTGACCATTCTGTGAGCCAACATGGATTGACCTGGTGAGTCACTTCATCAACGTAGTATAGACTACCGCGTCCAGTACACCGTCCAGTGATTGCCTCCGCAGGAATGCCCTTCAAAAGGCAAACTTTGGAAAACATAAGCACCATAACATTAAGCTCCTTCGTAATATGATTGATAGACATAAACTTTGATGACATTGTTGGAACATAAAGGCGGTTGCTCAAGTGTATGTATAGGAGACAACAACGTATCCACTCCCTATACTTTGACTAACTCACCACTAGCAACTCAATGTGAGTCTTTGTATATGCCGAGAGGTGGACAAGGTTTGTTGGGTCATTAGTTAGAATATCGGTTCTATTGCACCGAAGATCCAATCGGTCGATTTATTTAGTTGGTTGGGGCCCAATTATTGAATTTGAAGTGCTCAAGGTGTTTGTGTAAAAGTGTGGACCTTCGAGGGAAAAAAATTTAAGACATGGGAAGTCCTGGGGTGATTCTGTAATATTGTTAAACTTATGAGGTGAGTTTATATGTTTGGGAGAATAGGGGGACATATCTGGAATAGTTAAAGAACTGGAGGATTGAACTGGAGTTTTTAAATAAAATGAGGACTGAATTGACGTTTTTAAAGGAATCGGGGGGCGTTAATTCTCCTTCCCCCCTTACCTTCTTCAACCTTTTTGTGTTTCTCCCTTTCTCTCTTTCGGCAGCTGACATCTTTGTCCTCCCTTCTATATGATATGTCCTCAATGACTATGCTGTACCCCTGCGCCATGGAATAGCCGTTGCTGCAGATATCGTCTGGGGTACCCATAGCGGTGGCCCCTCTACCCACTAGCGTCCTGTTCTTCAACCACCAATGGGGTACCCCAGGCAATGCTATGATTGATGGGCAGTTCTTGAGATGCATATGATGATAATATTCTACTGATACGAAAAAAAATAGACAATGAGAAAAAAAATATTATTTTAGTTTCCATTTTAGTTTGTCTTAAATATATTCTTCCTATCCTAAAAATATTACCTTAGTATCTATTTTAGTTTGCCTAAAAATATTATATACGTTATATAAATAAAAATAAATTTGTAGACCAAGTTTATGTATTATCATTTCAATTAACATTGTACATGATTCTGTCGTTTAAATAAATTAACCAACTAAGAATACAATAAGAATATTGACCAAAAAAGTTTGATTCTTTTAAATTATATTTAAATTAAATTAGAATATTATTTTTGAGACGGATGAAGCACCTTCTGAATAGAGGGATTGATCGAAAAAAGGAAAAGCATTCAATCGGTGCCGAAATTAACTCAATCACACTAACATTAAAATCAGGGAACAGCAAGAAACCCAAATAATCCAAAGATACACCCACCTTTTAAACATCAAACAATTAGCTCAAACACGCATGCAAAAGTCAAATTCCATAAACAACAACGCTACCCGAAAAAAAAAGGAACAAAGTGAAGGGATGATACATGAGCCAATTCATCCTAACCCAAAGTTCTTTTTCCAGAAAATGCTCATATGAAGTGGATAAATGTTTTTATCATAATCACCCATGATTTCCCAACCAGAGTTTCTATTCATGTGCAAAATATTAAAATAACGCCATTGATTCTTAATTGCAATAACCAGCGGACAGAAGCAACTTCATCATCCTTTTCTTTATTCAGCGGCGTAAAAAAAATTTTCATGGTTGGATTTCGTCAGACGTGAATTTCATGTGGGCATATGAACAAACTGCAATTGGACGGAAGCAGAAAACAGAGCGCAGCAATTTCAACATAATAACAGTACACACGGTTGAATATTGAAGGCCTTGAAAACTATAATTTCGTAACCTTTGAATGATTGAATTGCATTAAAGGATACGGAAGAATGTTTTCTAAATACAACGATATGGTCAGAGGAAGCTCTGATACCAAATGTTAGGCCAATAAAACAACGGAAGCATAAAAGTTACCTCCGGCCATTATCACTTAGTCGTCGCCTTCGAATTGGTAGCCTGTTGCAGAGAAGAATCCTTGCGGAAATGGAGCCTTACAGCCTATTTCTATCTGAATGCTGTATAATAATGATTGATGGAATATCACAGGCCCTCTATTTATAGGCTAGGCCAAGGACCCCTTTCCTTATTTGACTAACAATTAATTCCTTCCATCAATGAAACTTAATAATTGCCAATCAACCATAATCAAGTCTGATAATTAATGCAGTCAATAATTACAATGTATCTAGCCAATATAAAGTACAGATACATTGTACATGTGATCCACATTAGTGATTTATAGATAAATCACGAGATTATAGCAATCAATTATAATTAATACAATTGATTCTAACAAATTGTACATCTATCTAGCATCCAACAATGTGATGCTGTAATTACCAGAGCTATCTGCATGGTTGCCTGAGGAAGTCTCAGGCTCAAAATACATATTCCTCTCAGTGAAGAATCCAGGCTCTTTAGGCATAGCCAATGTCCCTTCACTAGATAACATCAAAACTACATTTGACATCTTCGGCCTATCTTCTGGGCTTTGCTGCACACATAGCAATGCTACATGGATTGATCTTAAAACTTCTGACAAATAGCAAGATTCCTTTATATGTGAATCTATCAACTCTTGGTATCTCCCTTCCTTGTATAGTAACCATGCCTGTCAAAATATACTCATGTTAAAGATGATAACATGGCAATCATCAAAGTTAAAAAGTATAATTTTCGTTAACTTCAAGAAGAAACCCTTATTTGACAGGATAAGAAATGACGAATACAGGGAAAGGTATGGTGGCTATTATAGTAGATAAGATGAGAGAGGGGAGATTGAGATGGCTTGGGCATGTCAAGAGGAGACAGACAACGGCGTCTGTCAGAGCAGTTGAAAGCCTCACTATAGAGGAGAAGAGGAGTAAATGCAGGCTCAAACTGAATTGGGATGAGCAGATTAAGCATGACTTAGTAGAGTTGCACCTCTCTAAGGACATAGTTCAAGATAGGAGTTCATGGAGGCAGATGATTAAGGTTAAGGAGGTGTAGACATGATATAGGGGCACCGTAGAGTATACTTCAAGGATTAGATACTTTCTACACTTGAGGTTGACTTTTTTTTGTTTTTCTTTTTTGCATATCCACTGTTATGACTACTTTAATATCAGAAGCATTCTATTTATGTTTAGTAAAAGCCCTTCTATAGTACATGTTCTTATTATTGTGCTATCTATGCAGGTACATAGAGGCAGAGGTCTCATTGGAAGCAAACTCTCTATCTTTTGGGATGGAGGTATTGTTTGCCTGCCTTTGACCCTCCCCATATCCTAGCGATAGCTTCGTTGGGATATACTGGGTATAATTGTTGTTGTTGTAGTCCGAAAACACACATGGTGTAATGGTAGAGTTTGAAACTAAAAAGGGTCTAGAGGCAATTGCGCCTAAACATGGTAAAGGTAGTTATCTCTATATTAATCTTCAATGATAGAAAGTTATTGACCTACATGTCCAAGAAGGTTATGATGGTGATCAGGATGAGAGAATCCGCGGTTTTTCTTCCCACTTACAATCTCCAGCACCAAAACTCCAAAGCTGAATACATCTGACATTGTGGAGAAATAGCCATCCACTGCGTACTCCGGCGACATGTACCCACTGAAGGAGAAAAGAGAAGAGAGAAAAAAAATATAACACAAATTGGTAAAAACCGATAAGCAGGCTGGAGGGGTTTAGAGTTCTTCCACTATGAAAGTATTCTTACTATGTTCCAACAACTCTTCTTGTGGTTGCTTCAGTCTCAGTTCCTCCAAAAATTCTTGCCATCCCAAAATCTGATACTTTTGGCTTCATGTCAAGGTCTAAAAGGATGTTGGCGGCTTTAAGGTCACGATGGATAATTCTCAAGCGAGAGTCTTGATGAAGATATAGCAGTCCGCGAGCAATTCCCATGATAATCTCATAACGCATAGGCCAATCAAGCAACGTTCTTCGCCTTGCATCTATGCAAACAGTAGACCTTTAGTGTGAGCTACTTAATTCTGGCAACTTATGGATTTGATTTTGACACAAAGTTCCAGATCCCCTCACTCTTTGAGACTAGCTCATGATGAGGAGATCATGATTCAGAAAATTGATTACTCGAGGAAATGCCAACTCATACATATCATTCAGCTTATATTATGACTTCTCTGAATGAGAAAAGATACATTCTCTGAAGGAATGGATCAAATGAAAGCACGCAAAGTATGATTACGACAACAACAATATTACTCATTACGTTAGAGGCTTCCGTCTATGGCGGGGTATGAAGGGTCGGATGTATGCAACCATACCCATGTGTTAGAAACACACAGATGTTGTTTCTCGATGACCCATAATAGAAATTGCGTCAAGCTGTGTCGATCATCTGCTACTTCATAATATAAGAGGCACAGCTAATTTAGTGAGTCATTTTACTTTATTCCGTCATATTCCAAAGTCAAGAAAAAGTGTGTACTGACTCCGTTGAAAATGAAAACTTCCCAAAGTATGATTATGAAGCTAACAATAATACTTGAAAGCTCACCAAAAATGAAGTAGTCTAAGCTCTTGTTAGGCATGAATTCGTAAACCAACATCTTCTCTTCCGATTGTATGCAACATCCTAGAAGCTTAACAAGATTGCGATGCTGCAGTTTGGCTATGCATTCAACCTCATTCTTGAACTCGTCATGTCCTTGTATGGAGTTCTCTGAAAGCCGCTTTACTGCAATTTCTTGCCCATCCTTTAGTATTCCCTGAAAATTCTCTCCTTTTACAGATTTGGAAGAGAAACTATGATAACTGATTCATGAAACTAAAAGTATTAGAGCGTTTCTCATGTCTGAATCAATACGAATTTGATCAGTCTCCAAGTATACTACCACCACAACCACAACTATACCCAATATATCTCAACTACAACAAGAGCTGTCCCTAAGGTCTGGGGAGGGTCAGAGACAGACAAACAAGACCTTCACCCCAAGAGATAAAGAGTTTGCTTCAAATGAGACCTCCGACTCTATATCTATCTGCATAAATAACACAATAATAAGAATATGGTGTGTGCCAGTTTGCTAGTGATGGAATTTAGTAAACACCAATAGAAAATTTCCAATATGAAAAGATCCATAACCGTGTGTATGCACAAATGATGTAAGAAAAAGACAATAACAAAAAAAAAATGCAAAGTCAACCTAAAGTGTAGAGAGCATCTTGTTGGAGAAGTGGAAACATCTAAGCCCCTAGGTATATTAGATTACTTAGATATGTTCTTTCTTCACCCAAATAAGTCCGTTATGTGAGCTCTTCCATTTTTCCTACATGAGGAAAGATACGACTATTAAAGCATTTCCATAAGTAATATTTAATTAGCTAACACAACAGTGACAAGAACCAGAAGAAAGCAGTTTTGTAGTGTTACCTTGTAAACAGGTCCATATCCACCCTCACCGAGCTTGTTATTCATTGAGAAGTTATCTGTAGCCTTCACTATTATGTCTAAATCAAACAGTGGCTGATCTAGACGTTCCGGTTCGGTTCCTCTCGCATGCAAATGGTCTGAGCTGCTTTCTGGTTTTCCTGCATGATTGGACCAGAAATGCATGTATATAGTACTTGTCAAAGTGAATGAAATGACCAGATTTTTTAAGCTGAGACAAAACAGTGTTCCTTACCATCAAAGATCAGATGTTTCCTCTGTCTCTTCTCCTTCTTTCTCTTCCAAACATACAACGTTATGATCAGCAGCAGCAGCAGAATTCCTCCAATCACCCCCAAGCTGATCCCAACAGTTTTCCCTTTATGAGAGGTTGATCCTAATTGGTCAAAGGCATTTAGTGCATTCAGACTTCGATTCGTAGGCTTTTTAAAATCAACTTTAACTGATCAATTACAGAACACAGCTTGTGAGACCTAGTAAAGATAAAAACCAAGTTGCATTATTTAGTAAGCAGATAGCAACCGCTTTCGGGTACAACATCTATTGGACTTCTAAACAACTGCAGTAGGTAGCTGGTAAAATAGGATTGTAAGTAGCTATAACATGTAGCTGGTGTACACAACTACTACAATAACAACATTACCCTTGCCTAGAGGCTCCCGCCTATGACGGGTATGAGGGGATCGGATGTACGCAACCATACCCATGTGCTAGAAACACACAGAGGTTGTTTCCCAATGACCCATAATGAAAATTGCGTCAAAATGTGTCGATCAACTGCTATTTCATATTCTTTTTCCAGAAAATGCTCAAAGAAGATTGTGTCCTTGACTCCATTGGAAATGGAAAAGTGGTGTAGACAAATAAAATGTTCAATGAACATGGACATTACATACAAAGAAATGGAACAATATCAAGCTGTGAACTTGAGCAAAAAGAAATGCTTGATTTGAATACATCAATGGGGAAAATGAGAGTGGTATACCTACTTCAGATGAGGCCAATCTGATGTAGATGTCTTGTCCCATTTCACCCACCATTGTGATATCCTTCAAAACATCAAACCAAATAATACACCCACTGCCTTTGTCTCTTATATCGCTGTTAGCGTACGCCATACAAGAGCAATTATTTAAGCACATCTGCTTACATTCTTCAAGATTCATGCTTTCATCATACCAAGAAAATCTAGTATCAGGAAGTTTAACCCCTGGATATTTCTTAAAACCATTCCTGTCCCCTCTTTCACAATTCAAGGGAATCCTTCTAACACAACCATTTGACCAATCTGTTGCAAGCCAATCATTTGGAAATTTTGGTACAAACTTATCCAAACAATTACATACAGGTGAAGCAGACATGCTACAGATTCCATATCCATGACAAAGGTCATAATGATCACAATTATTTGCAGGTGCATTAATAGTAACCGTCCAAACTTGAGTCCTATAATTCCAATTTAATCTCTGAAGTACTCCATTAGTATTCAAACACAGTCTTGAGTAAATAGAAGTGTTTATAAGATCAAACTTATAGTATATCTCTTGGGGTGTACTTACATATACATATGTATATACTTGATTTGGTTTCAAACCTGGTGAACCGCTCCATCTAAGTCCATTCCATGGACCAGACCTAAAGATTTCTCCAGAATCATCCTCTAAAAACTCTTGAGCAACCCCTTCTGTATCCATTCTGAATATGTATTCACCCCTGGAAGGATCACTACTGCTCTTCCAAGATTGAATCTTTCTATCAATCCCATTTGCTAAATCAACCCCAAACTTCATTCCAGGCAAAATTGTATCAGTAGGATGATCAAAGCTTTGCCACAGGAAATTCTCCGGGTTCTCGTCATTCAAATCTCTGATAACAAGATTCCCTGAATCAAGAAGCTGTGCAACTGGATTCTTGATGGGCCTGGTGAAATTGGAAGACCAGAGGATGATACCATTTGCACTAGTAGTGTTTGTAATTGTAAGAATTCCTTGAGGTGTTAATTTCAAGATTCCTGATTTATCATCAGTGAGAGGTGTATCCCTGTTTGCAACCCAAACAACAGTAAATTTAGTGACTTTCTTGTACCAAATACCCAAGAATCTGTTGGAGTTATTTGGGGAGAAAAAACCCAGCTCAAAAATTCCACCTGAGGAGATAAGGGTAGTAGTGTTGGTTCCATCTAGAAGAGATTGATTGGTTGTTAGAGTATCAGCTGCATGAGATAATATGAGAAGAGGGAGAAGAAAGCAGAGGACAAGGTGAATGTTTGGGCCTTTCATTTGTGCTCATTTTACTGATTCAACAGAGTTGCCTTGGTTATATAATGAACTACGAGGTGTAGCGGTGGATAGAACAGGACACAGCAATAAAGTTAAATATTATGTCTAAATATTTTACTAAACCCAGCAGGTAGGAACACAAAGCTCTCTGCTGGCGGGATCTCCTCAGGTTGGTGATGGTTGTCGCCATTTTCATTCAGTTTCACAATTTCATTATTATGTGTCGCGTGGTTACATATCACTGCTTTTTACGATGAAATGAATAAAGTTGGATATAATTTTCGGCCAAGGCTGATTAGCAAGGTGTTCCTTCTGTTTTTTTATCTTTGATCAAAATTAGATTCTATATCAACGTCTTGAGTAAATGTTCTGGGAGAATTGAATCCTTCCAACTTGAAGACACGTACAAAGGTGATAAATCGTTCTTGGGGCACGAACAAGCTACAAGTTGGGAGATTTTGCTCAATCCAAAACAAAAGGCAAACGGCTAAGGGTGGACTCTTCATCTTTGCCAAAAAGGTTGAACCCCAACCAGTAAGGGTCACTGCCACACCCAGTCTCAAAGTTAGTATAGACCGCTAGCGGGAGCTTGGTCATTTACAAAGTAGTGTGCATACAGAGCCCTCAGCACTGCAGGCAAGCCTACAGACCAAGAAGCTCTCACACTATGCACTTGCTGGGAAGGAGCTTTCTTGCCTTTGGCAAGAATTAAATCCCTGACCTCCCTTTCGAGAACCACTGTCTGGAACCAATTGAGTTATGGCGTGGGGACCTCTTCATCTTTACTAAATCAATAACATGCTAGTCTTTTTACATTAAACTGACCTTGGGTGTTGATGTACCATTGGCGCCAAATTTTATTCTAATAAATAAAATCCCCTGCATGGTGTCATGGATCATGGGCATTTCCTCCCCCCCCCCCCCCCCGGTCACACCCGTTGTTACCTAGGTGTGTAGGTTTGGCCCCAAAAAAAAGGAAAAAAATTATGTAAGTTATAATAAAAAGTCATTTTCTTTTTCTACATACAAGTGTGTAAATTTCGTTTCTAATTGTGTAGTTCTACAAATATTATCTACTTTTTTTTTAAAGAGATGTTCCAGAAGGATCAAAAATTACTCTGAGATAGTAAGTGATTACTTGGTCCATTGAGAATGACAATCTTTTAAAGAACCTGCACAATATTTACAAAACTTACAAAATTAGTAGTGAAATCTACAAACCATATCCTTTTAAATAGAGAATTTTTTATGTGATTGTGATAGCTAACACCCTGTTTGTTTCCTCAAAAATCAACGAAAGAAAAAAATTTCACACTTACAAAATTTGAACAAGTCAACAATATATAAGGTTAGGGCATAACTCAGTTGATACTTGTATTGGAAAAATTACAACTAGAAAGCTGCAGGTTCGAATCGGGACACGCACAACTTGGATGCACTACTGCTCTCTGGGCTAGCAATAGCTTAGACTATCGTATCTGCCTCAATTGCGTCAAAGTGTTGCTACCCACTTCGCAGTGGGTACCTTGTGTGAGTTCCTAGCTACATCTTGTTAATCTAAGAGGCCGCGGAGTTTCCGACCTAATTGGGTTAAAAAGTTGCTGTCCCAGTTCGCAGTAATCATCTTGCATGTGTTTCTGACCACGTCTTACCAATATAGGAGACATAGAATTTCTAATTTACATATTCTATACAGCCTCATGGGACTGAGATAGTAGGAGCCTCGAAGCCAGGGATTTGGCTACAACTAGAAGTCAACATATATAACACCTTTTTAGTTCCAAGACTTTGTTAATATTAAAATTTGCATTAACTATGAAGAGAGAGAAAATATTTTTTAAAAAAATGTACTTATAAACAAATTAAATATAATAAAATGATGGGATGGCGTCGATATCTAATTTGGGGTTGAAGTTTTTAGGGAACAAAAAGGGGTCTTCATGAATTTTCTTTTCAAAAAGAGTAAAATGCTTGGATCATATTCGTTCATTAATGGTCAGTAAACGAACCGAATTCAAACAGCTATTTGGGTTCGTTTATTAAAACAAGCCAAACTATTCGCGAATTATTTGGCTAGTTTAAGGATTATCGAGCCGAACTCGAACCAATTTTAAAGTTCGTTTAGTTAAACGAACCTCAAACAGTTCGTTTAATCGAATCCGAATTCGAAAACCTGGTATTCAGTTTGGCTCGGTTCGTTAACACCCCTATTTGGGGGAGTAGAGGGGAACCCACTACTACTACTCCATAAATAATGTGTCTCTGTTCCTTTTTTCCTTCTCTTTTGTGGGTGCAAAAAAAATGCCTTTTTTGAATCAGCTTTTGTTGAATGAATGAGGCATTTGTGATGTGAACTATGCGGAGCAACACGTGCAAGGGATTTGTGATGTGCTATCGTTGGGATATACTGTGTATGATTGATTGATTATGAAAAATATAAATCATCAATATTCCAAGCAAGAATTTTTTACTAATCTGGATGGATTTACAAACATTATAAAATGATACGACTTGGTTGTCTTGGTTATCCCAACCCCTACTATATGATAAGCTTCACTTATTTCCACTTAATACCTCTGCTACCCTGGCCTCGTTTTTGATAGTAAGCTTGTGTATCAATTCTGGACAATTTTCCAGAAAGGACCCCATGGATGCCCATAGGTCAAACCAGAAGGATGTGGAGAACCCATTACCGATAATTTTCTTTACGCGTTGAGAATATTGGTCACTGGTCCAAAGTAGCCTCTTCTGCACCATGAGTCTAATTGCTTAGGCTTGACCTCCCACAGGAATTCACCTTGCAGGATAACCGAATGTGTCCACTTCACCCACAAACTTTCCATTTCCTCACAGATATTCCAAGTCAGTTTCACAAGGTCACTTAACTAGATCAGGAATCCCTAGGCCTCTTAGCTCCTTTGGTTTACAAGCAAATGACCATTTTATCTTTGCTTTTCTAGTTCCATCCCATAGGAAACACCTTAGTGCCTTCTCAATTTCCCTAATTACGTTCCTAGGGATGAAATTTTTGCAATTCAAAGGGATTGTTTTTTAGGTGTTGCAGATGATGTATTTGTTGGAGGAATTGGAAGTTTGGGCTTTGGCCCATTAAGGAAAGTTGCAAAACTTGGTTTAGCAACATACTTTGAGCTTAATTATGATTAGTTTCTGTTAATAAAAATCGAAAACTAATGGGTCCTTAATTATCTACGTAACGAGTAGTTAATTTTCGGCTTTAGAATCACTCAATTATGATACCGGGTGAATGAGAAATTAATGCTCAAAGTAGATAGAAAACATGATTTAAGGGGTGATGTGTCCTATTCTTAGGAGGCCACATCACCCTTATGGAGGAATACCACATTGGATAATTGAACTTATTTAGCCACCTTATGAATTGCTAGAATGAACACTTTAGATGTGTACTTGGGGCATAAGAAGTTTTTGACCGGAGGAAAGACCTAGAAAGTGCAACACGCGCATGCCGTCGCTGCCGCCCGTCCGGTCGGGTCGGCTCGACTCGGGCTCGTGGCTTGTGGGCCGGTCCGGTTCCTATCTTTTTGGAAAAAATTTATTTAGGCTTTTGGGTTAATTATTTTTTGTAAATAGTTAAAGACTTAGCTGTGCGCGGCCCAAATGCTCTCCGTTTCAGGGCCTGGTCTAGTACATATGTTAACCGCAGTTGAGTTTAAATCAAATCACGGTTACGATTTAAATCGAAGATTAGGCATTTAAATCAAACGATCGGTTATGGTTTAAATCGAACTGTTATGTTTTAAACGGTCTCCTTCTAAATCGATAAGATCAAACAGTTTTGATCTAACGGTGGCGGAAAAGGCAGCTTTGATCCAACGGCTGATCAAACTGACCTAACCGTCCAACCTAATGTGGTTTTCATCCGACGCTCCAAGATGAATCATGTAGTTTAGTTTTCATCTGACGGCTGAGATTTGAACGGTTCAAATCACCAACAGATGACGCGTCGGTTTTCATCAGACGACTCTAGCTCATCTACGGTTTTAATCCGACGGTCACAGATCTATCTGAATAACCGATTCTCCAACCGACTCTCCTATATAAACAGATGCAGGGTGTGCGATCAGAACACACACTGATCCTCTACATTCGTCGGTTTCTGCATTCGTCGATTTCTACTTTCTGCGTCACGTCCAGGAGAAGTCAGGACACTCGAAGGTTCGCTGTAGTTCAAGTTCAGCAGTGCCGATCAACTGAACAGGTACCCGTTGTATCCTGTGAGACGATTGCTAACGCCTTAGGCACAGTATACCGGAGCAATATGTCTTAAGGACAGAGTCCTTGACTCTCTCCGGGTTTGGTTTACTGTTTACTGTTTTCATACGCACACAATGAACAATTGCGTCTTGTACAGGATTGATTGTTTCCAACAATATTATACTCATATGATCAAAGATTAAGGATTTAAGGCTAAGATAGGTTGGATTTAGTTTTCTCCTTTGAAATGTTCTCTCACCTTGTGTGGTAAAC
This sequence comes from Eustoma russellianum, assembly GCA_036186865.1. NCBI lineage: Eukaryota > Viridiplantae > Streptophyta > Magnoliopsida > Gentianales > Gentianaceae > Eustoma > Eustoma russellianum. The sequence goes on along the minus strand of AP025067.1, from coordinate 2,138,358 downwards.
TATACGTTGTCTTATAATGTTTCATGATGTAATATGTCTAACTACTGCAGTTTCTTTGGTAACTCGTATATATTCGATTCACTTAGTTTTCTTTTTTGTTTCCTTTTCCTTCACATAATATCTTTACCTATTTCTTACACAGAAGTGTGGTGGTCTTATCATCTTCATCATTCATGGGGTCTATGTAACTGAACCAATTTCTGTTGCTAAATTAAAAATGGAAAAGAAATCATAGCAAAACATCTGGATGGAAACTGACGGGTACCTATCATGAGCAAATCCAGCTGCAGAATTTTCTGAGAAATAAATAAATACTATGCTTTTCTAGCAAAAGGATGAACCTCAACCACTCCGGTCCGACGAAGCATTTGGGAGGATGTAAATCAGGTACTCAACGGCTCGCTAAGGGGGAGGCACATAACACGTAGACCACACTAGGGGCTCACTCTCAAGACACACATTGGAGTCTGAAGATAAGACGCCCACAATGTAGGCTGTGAGATTCAAATCTTGCACTTTTTTAGCAATTTTGTCCCTCCATAACCAACTGACGGGCAATAAATACTATGTTTTTGTATTAGAGAGAGAGACAAATAATTGTGGAAAGTCAGGGATGAATATTTTTTTCTTTCTTTTGAGAAAGTCAGAGATGTGTTTGAAGGGTTTCTTCACAGAGAAGGAAACAATAATAATAAGGAGAAAAAAGAATGAAGATATAAAAATTCAAGCCTACGTCGTGTCTTGTGCCTCTTACCAGTGGCGGACGCAGCGACTACTTCTTGGGAGGGCAAAATTCATACTATGGGATCACCGTCCACCTTTTCGGACTCAATAGACATTCTATTGAAAATCCGGCAAAAACTCCCTTACAATATAGATATATGCAAATATTATAACATAAAATCTAAATCAACACATCTACTAATCAAAATGCAACAATAATAAGCAACCATCAACAATATCCAACAAAAGTTATTCATAAGCAACATTAACAAGCAGCAATATCCAACAAAAGTTATTAATTTGACGTTCGACATACCTTTTATTTACGAAATGAAGGACGAGCACCAGGAGGGATTATCAGTAGCCACAATAAATTTCTTCGAGTTCCCAAATTCTGAAATTGTTGCATAATGTTTTCATTTGAAATGGTTCCAAAAACTTCCTTCTCGAAGTAACACAGTAAACAGTCCGATAGTAAGTCGTCTCCCAATCGGTTACGCAGATCAGTCTTTATTATATTCATCGCAGAAAAACTTCTTTCCACACTCGCTGTTCCAACAGATAAGATCAGTGCTAACTTGATGAGCCGATATACTAAAGGAAAGTAATTGTGATAATTCAACTTCACCATCTTCTTTGCAAGAACTCCAAGATTAGTAATATGAGAGAATACTTCATTTGATTTCATATCACCAGTGTAACTTTTAAGTTCATGGTTAAGCTCAATTCGATCCTTGGTAGTGAAATCGTCTGGAGATAACTCAGCAAGGTGTAGCAATTGACCATGATCAAAATTTGCAAAAGAATTGGAATGATCAAGGCACATCACACATCTAAGTAAATCTGTGCTGGCTTCGGTAAAGTGTGTATCCATTTCCGTAGCAATGATGTCAATTATCTAAGATTTTATATGAAAAAAGCAAGATATAGACAAATCAATGATCAATAGTGTACGTATCAATTACAATGAATAGAAATTAAGTACCTTTATGAAACATAAACTTTCCGATAAATACAAACTCAAAAGAGTACATCTTATCAACTAATCCCAATGCTGTATTTCTGATTTTTATATTCTCACCATCTCTGTACAACTAGAATAGTACTTCTCCAATTGGATTCCACATTTCAAAAAGTCGGAGCAATGTTCTGTAGTGAGAACCCCAACATGTGTCACTTGGTCGGGCTAAGCTTCTTTCTTGATTTTTACCCCTTCCGCTCGAAATCTCACCCATTTTTAATTTTCTTAGAACTTCGCCGTTGTGTAACAGACGAAGGGAACCCTTTCTTTTGCATGAAGCACCCACAGTATTAACAATCATCGATAGAATCTCAAAGAAATTATTCACTAGGCTAGTAACACACATATATCACATATCATGAGATAGTTTTGGGATTAAAAAACAGATACCTTAAATTTAGATAATCAAAAATACAACTGTATCTACCTACTACCTAAATTTTTTCTCCGAGTTGGGGGCGGCTGCCCCATGCCCCCCTTGTGAACGCCCCTGCCTCTTACTCTTTTCTTGATAAACAAAATCAAACCTGTTCAAATTGTAAGGTTCGTTACATAATCTGTATGTTACGTTAAAGTTGCTTATGTTTTTCTGTTTTTATTTTTGTTTACCTGTTATACAAATTTTTCTGAAAATGGCGTAAGTCCCAAAAAGATGAAATATTCCTCTACCGAAGCACGTCGTTGATCATGTGGAAGCAAAGTCGCACAGAATATTCCGACAACCTTCTGCGTTGTTTCCCTCTGATTATTCATTAACTCTGTCAACGTCAAACAAAATGACATCACCATCGCTTACGTCCCATTTTCTTCATTTGAGATTTAAAAGAGGAAATCCTTCCACTTGGAGCTCCTATCGTTGAGTCCTAATAACTTGTTAGAAATATAGGATGAGAATATAGAAACCACAAGAAAACAAAGCCGAGACGTGACAAACTAGTTACTGTCCTTAAAGCAATTTTGCTCCTATCAAAGAGCGTTTTCAAGCAAATGCTTCCTAGGATATGACGGTTGTCTTTCTTCCCTTTGCTCTAGAGGAGAAAGACTGAACTTGATAGTTGAAAGTAGTGAAAGAGAAGAAGAAGATGAAGAAAATGCTGAGATTTTCCTTAGTTTTGCAAAAGTGAATTGTATATCTTGAAAACACCAAGATCTACTATTTATAGATCTTGGGTGTGTTTAAAACTCCTTTTGAAACATGTCACAGCCTCTTCTTAACCTCTTGTAGCAGTTTATTACCGTTCAAGGCCGAAGGGAGATGAATCTTGGACCAAAAGGTGCAGCTCAAACTGAACAGGTCTATCCGTTGGCACATCGATCGATCGATGTCATTTCGATCGATCGATGTGATCAATCGAAGTAGGACAGAATCATCAGCTTCTATTCTGCCCAACATCGAACGATGACATCGATCGATCGATGTCACTTCGATCGATCGATGTGATCGATCGAAGTTGGACAGAATCTTCCAGGAATTGCACCACATCGCATCGATCGATCGATGTAGCTCACATAGATCGATTCGCATCCATCAGAACACTCCAAACTCCCAAACAACCTCATATAAGCTTTATACAAGTTTGGAGCATCTAGAAAGAGTACTTTAACGTACTTTTCCAACAATCCCCACATGATCCAGACTTATATATGAGCCTTCCATATGATAATCAACTGACTTCTTCTATATCAAATTAAGATGATGACACATAATGGAGTAGTGACAAACGTCTTGAACTATCCGGTATTACATTTGAAGATATATAAACGGAAATAGGGTGACAAACGTATTGAACCACATATTTCACTACTGTTTATATAATCATACAAATGACATGTCATTATCTAACTTCATACAAGTTCGCGGTGTGGTGCATTAATGGCCCTGCACCCAATCCCAGAATTCATAAGCCCTCTAGAGAGTTTTCCAGGCTCTCATAGGAAGCGTCCCCACTTCCACACTTATATAGGTGACATTCATCAAGTGTATACTGCAACACACCACCATTTATAATGGCTATGAATTATCCATTAAGAGACTTAAATCTCACCCTCAAATATGCAGTAAGTATTATCCACATATACATCAACATAGGAAAGGACAAAAACAATAGTACTTTATAGAATTCTTCTATGACGTGTTCTTACCACATTGAACTCCGTTTGTAGGATCTCTACTAATAGTGAGTTGGGTTCCTGTCATAGAGAATTCACATCCAACGGAACAAGTCCCATTCCTCTCGATGTCTTAAGAACCATTTTTCGGTTCTAACCTTTAGTTAAGGGATCAGCCAGGTTCAACTTGGTTTTTATGTATTCCAAGTTAACCACCCCAGAACTAATCAAGTCACGCACAATATTGTGCCTCAAGCGGATGTGCCGGCTCTTCCCATTATATATTTTGTTCCTTGCTCGAGCAATTGCTGCATGTGAGTCACAATGAACAAACACGGAAGGCATAGGCTTAGTCCACAAAGGAATATCAACAAATAAATTCCTTAACCATTCCGCCTCTGAACAAGCGAGTTCTAAAGCAACAAACTCAGATTCTATTGTTGATTTAGCTTTACACGTTTGTTTAGAGGATTTCCATGAAATAACACCACCACCCAAAGTAAACATATACCCACTGGTGGAGTTTATTTCATCGTTATCTGTGACCCAATTAGCGTCACAATAACCTTCTAAGACAGCAGGACTTCCGGTAAAGGTAAGTCCTAAGTTCATAGTTCCCCTTAGATATCTCAATAGTCGTTTCAAAGCATCCCAATGCTCTTTACTTGGACTATGAGTATATCTAGCTAAACGATTAACAGAATATGCAATATCTGGCCTAGTGCAATTCATGAGGTACATAACACTACCAATGATCTTAGCATACTCACATTGTGAAACACCATCATGTTTATTCTATTCCAATCTTATGGATGCATCATATGGAGTACTAACGGGTTTGACATCAAAATGATTAAACTTTCTCAAAATCTTTTCAACATAATGAGATTGAGAAAGCATATAACCCTCACATTTTTCTATCAATATAAGACCAAGAATTAAATCTGTTTTTCCCATGTCTTTCATTTCAAAAACAGAGGATAAAAACAACTTGGTACCATTCACAACATCAAGGCTTGTACCAAAGATTAACAAGTCATCAACATATAAACAAACAATTACGCTATCAAGATTTTCAAACTTACTGTAAATGCATCTATCACTTTCATTTACAACATATCCATTAGACAACATGGCATTATCAAATTTCTCATGCCATTGCTTGGGCGCTTGTTTTAAACCATATAAAGACTTCTTCAACCTACAAACCTTATGCTCTTGTCATTTAGCTATCATCCCTTCGGGTTGCGTCATGTAAATTTCTTCTTCTAAATCTCCATTTAGAAATGCTGTTTTAACATCCATTTGATGTACAACTAACTTATAAATGGAAGCTAATGCTATTAACATTCTAATGGACGTAATCCTAGCAACAGGTGAATAGGTATCAAAGAAATCTATTCCTTCCTGTTGGATGAACCCTTTAGCCACAAGCCTAGCCTTAAACTTATCAATTGTACCGTCCGCCTTTAGTTTCTTTACAAAGACCCACTTACAACTGATAGGTTTACAACCTCTAGGCAAGTCTATGAGTTCCCAAGTATTGTTGCTAAGTATAGACTCAAGTTCACTATTGATAGCTTCTTTCCAAAACTTAGAGTCTATAGACATTACCGCTTCTTGATATGTAGTAGGGTCATTTTCTAAAATAAATGCAGTGACAAAGTCATTTCCAAAGGACTTTTCTACTCTTTTCCTCTTACTTCTTCTAGGTGAAGTATCATTATTAGACATTTTGCTAGACTCATCTTTTTCATGACCCGAACTAACTAATGACTCTTTCTTCATAGGAAAAATATGTTCAAAAAACTCAGCATTCTTAGATTCAATGATAGAACCATTATCCAACAGCATGAATCTATATGCAGCACTATTTTGAGCATATCCTGTGAAAACGCAATTATTAGTCTTAGGACCGATTTCTTTGAACTCTGGAATACCGACCTTGGCCAAACACCCCCACACTTTGAACTAATTCAAGTTGGGTGCATAACCTCTCCAAAGTTCATAAGGAGTTTTATTGTTCTTCTTATGTGGGATTCTATTCAAGATATGACATGCCGAAAAGATTGTCTCTCCTCACATATTGTTAGGCAAGCCTGAACTTATAAGCATGGCGTTCATCATATCCTTAAGTGTTCTATTTTTTCTTTCAGCGACTTCGTTTGATTGAGGAGTATAAGGCGGTGTGAACTCATGTATAATTCCATTATCTTCACAAAATCTTTGTAAAGATAACACATTATACTCACCTCCTCTATCTGTCCTCAACCTATTAATCTTTCTATCTAGTTGATTTTCAACTTCATTCTTATACCTGATGAACATGCTTTCAGACTCATCTTTATGTGCTAACAAGTAAACTCTAGTGTATCTAGAAATGTCATCAATAAAAGTTATATAGTACTTTTTAACACCTTTGCTAGTATAACCTCAAAGTCACCAAGATCACTATGTATGAGTTCTAACTTATCTGTTGTTCTTTCAACAGACTTAAATGACTTTTTGTGATGTTTGCTTCTACACAAAATTCACACTTTCCAAAGTCATCTTCACATGCATATGAAATTAAGTTGGTGAACTTTAACCTTTTTAATGCATCCTTGTTAACATGTCCTAATCTTGCATGCCAAATATCAAAGGAATCAACAACGTAAGCAGAGCTAGATGCATTCTTATTATTCATAATACAAACAATATCCAATACAAGTAAACCCCCGGAGCAATAACCTTTCCCGACAAACTCCCCGTTTCTAGAAAGAATAAGCTTATCAGACTCAAGAACAAGTTTAATATTAGCCTTGTTCAGTAGTACTCTGGAAATCAAGTTCCTACGCATTGCAGGAACATGCAGCACATTGTTTAACTCCAGTCTCTTGCCAGAAGTCAACTTGATGAGCACCTTTCCTTTACCAAAAACTTTGATACCATGTGCATCTCCCAAGAAGACTTGCTCGCCATCATCTATTTCTTGATATTCAAAAAATAGATCCTTACTGGTGGCAATGTGCTTGGTAGCCCCTGTGTCTACCATCCATTCCGAAGTACCACCGACAAGGTTTACCTCGGATAAAATGACCGCAGCAATGACTTCGTCGGTTGCCTTTGTAGATTCCACTAGATGTGCTTGATTGCGAGGCTGGCCTTTCCGTTGGTTGCATTTGGCTGCTCTATGTCCCAACTTCCCGCACACCCAGCATGCACCTTTCATCTTCTTTTGTCCTTGTCCCTGCACAAACGTCTTACCTTTGCCATTGTGCTGAGTCTTTTGCCTTTTGGGTTTGTGCTCCACCACATTGGCTTGGGAGTTCCTTTCATCGCTTTGCTTGTCATCCAACCTATTATTTTCTTCAATACAAATATGCTTGATGACTCCATCCATGGTTAACTTTGCATCATCATGCTTCCCTCTCTTCTTGTACTTGCTCCAAGAAGATGGAAGCTTTTCCAGCAAGGAGGCTGCTTGAAAGGTCTCATCAACCTTGATGCCTTCTTGCTCCATGTTATCCACCAATTGTTGATATTGGTGGATTTGATCATTGATCGATATGTGGTCCACCATTTGGAATTTCAGAAGTTCATTGACCACATACTTTCTTCTACCAACATCTTCAGAACCATATTTGTTCTGAAGTGCTGCCCAGATATCCCTTGCTGACGTGAATTTGACATAAATGTCAAATAAAGAATTTGAGAGGAAGTGCAGAATATGTCCTCTACAAGTTGTATTGTCAGCCTCGTATTTGACTTTTTCTGTTTCATCTATTGGTTTATCTCGTGTCAACACATATGAAACAGAAATCATATCCAAGAAAAACTGCACCTTAGCCGCCCAACGCTTGAAGAAATTGCCATCGAATGGCTCCATCTTTGACATATCGGGAACTGGTGCTTGTCTCAAAAATTGCTTTAAGATTGTTGGAAATATAGGATGAGAATATAGAAACCACAAGAAAACAAAGCCGAGACGTGACAAACTAGTCACTGTCCTTAAAGCAATTTTGCTCCTGCCAAAGAGCAAGGTAGTCTTCAAGCAAATGCTTCCCAGGATATAACGGCTGTCTTTCTTCCCTTTGCTCTAGAGGAGAAAGACTGAACTTGATAGTTGAAGGTAGTGAAAGAGAAGAAGAAGATGAAGAAAATGCTGAGATTTTTCTTAGTTTTGCAAAAGTGAATTGTATATCTTGAAAATACCAAGATCTACTATTTATAGATCTTGGGTGCGTTTAAAACCTCTTTTGAAACATGTCTCAGCCTCTACTTAACCTCCTGTAGCAGTTTATTACCGTTCAAGGCCGAAGGGAGATGAATCTTGGACCAAAAAGTGCAGCTCAAACTGAACAAGTCTGTCCGTTGGCACATCGATCGATCTATGTCACTTCGATCGATCGATGTGATCGATCGAAGTAGGACAGAATCATCAGCTTCTATTCTGCCCAACATTGAACGATGACATCGATCGATCGATGTCACTTCGATCGATCGATGTGATCGATCGAAGTTGGACAGAATCTTCCAGGAATTGCACCACATCACATCGATCGAAGCATACATCGATCGATCGATGTAGCTCACATAGATCGATCCACGTCCATCAGAACACTCCAAACTCCCAAACAACCTCATATAAGCTTTATATAAGTTTGGAGCATCTAGAAAGAGTACTTTAACGTACTTTTCCAACATAACTATTATGTATCAGAAGGTTAGCGGTCTTTTAGGTTGGGTGATGATTTATATAGTGACCCACAAAAATTGCCCCAGAAAGCCAGTCATTCGGCCCAACAACAAAAGGACGCTCATATTGTGTTGTGTTCTTAGAATCGAACTCTTGATCTCTCAGAGCAAATCTCAACCTAAGTATCAATTGAATTATGATCTGGGTGCTCGTTTAGGATTTTTCATCATATGTAAATGTGACTTTCATAGCTATTCTTAGGTTTCTTTTTATTGGTCTTATTATGTGTTGCATGATCTTTTAATTTTGTCACTTACATTGAGAAAATCTGGAACGACTTTTCTTTAATTAACACGATTGATATATATACAATATACCAGGGGAAAAATGTCGATTCCAAATTCAGAAAACGAAGGACTATGAACAACAAACTCATAGATGAACACAATTCCTAAAGTGTAGGGAAATTCGTCTAGCTTAATAAAGCCATGAAATAATCCCACTTTAAAGTGTCAAAAGCCTTTATAATATCTACCTTAATTGCACAACTACTAAGTCCCTCAAACTTTTGGTAGTTTTTTACAAGATCATGTATTACAGCAAGAAATAGGCATGAAGTCTTTCATTCATACTAGAAAATCGACTTCCAGAATGAAGGAGATGGTTGTAGATTTTCTAGGATAATAAATAATGTTATTAGAGAAGAAGTGCTCTATTGCATCCATAAAGCCTTGGACTACTAGCTCCCCGTTTGACTTGTAGAATTCCACAGAGAACCCATCAGGCCCACGGCTATGTCATTGCACACTGAGAATAACACGTCCTTAATCTCCATATGGGTAACTTGGTTTTCTAAAGAAGTAGCTTGTTGCGTGCATAGTTAAAAAAAGGGGGAAAAAAAATCGAACACAGAGAATTCACACTCCCACACTTCATATAAATGTTAACTTAAGAAATAGCTCTAAAATAAGTGAAATCCGGCAATCAATTTTGTATCTAATCAACCACAAACTGAATAACAGCTTGACTGTCTAATTTTATTCAGTGTCATCCATGCAATATTTAAATTATGATTATAAAGAAGAAAATCTGGCACATATATGTTATATTGTATATATAAGCACATTCTGAAGAAAAAAAGGAAAAATATTCGTCTTTAGAAAGACTTCATGCATGCAGATTAATATATATACACGCAAGTAGAAAAATATATCTACATACATATTTACACCCACTATAAACTAAGTGTAATAATTGAACTATAAATATGTAGAGGGATGAGTGAATATATATACATGCAGTGGTGGAGGCAGAAGTCCCTTCTTAGAAGGCACTGATAGGCTACGCTATAGGAATACCACCGGTCAATGTTTTGGACCGGAAAAACCGACAAAATCTTCTAGACATATTTTTGTATTATAACATAAAAAACGTAAAAGAAAACATATCTACCAATCAATATACAAAAAAAATATACAACAAACAATATGCGGATAATAATTATTAAATGAATATAGTAATATACATCAATACATATCTTTTATTTGTCAGTAGGACGAGAAGGAGTTGCCAAGGGACGCAAAAAGGTTCTTTGAGATGATATTGATTGAAATCGTTGCATAATATCTTATCTTCAATGATGCTAAAAATTTCATGCTTAAAGTAACACAACAACAATCCGATATATCATCCCCAACCAGTTACGTAGATCATTCTTGACGATATTCATTGCAGAAAAAGTTCTGTCAAAACTAGCTGTTCCAACGGATATGATCAATGCTAACCGTCGATATATTGAAAGAAAGTAATTTTGATAATTGAACTATAAATATGTAGAGGGATGAGTGAATAACAGCTAATTTGATCGAAAATTGAACTATAAAAAGTACCATGTCCCCTTCGGATTACCGTGTATCATAAATCTATTTCTATTCCTTTTCCATGTAATTACATTTTTAGAGGGAATAAAGAGTTGGGTTTGTGTTTATTAAGAAAAAAAAAAAGAAAATGGATGGTGCTTATGAAAGTAACACATCACTCAGTCACACACCGAATCGTAAAATCAGCTCATCAGTCAAGTGGATGAATACTGTGGCTGTCGTCTGTCTCTTTTTGGCTCCATTAAAAGGAAAAAGTACGAAATCGAGTTCATTTTTCAATTAATTAAACTACTATAACAACAACATTAACCTTATTGTCTTAGATGCTTCCGTCTGTAACAAAATATGAAAAGATTAGATGTACGTAACCATACTTATGTCTTAGAAACACAGATGTTGTTTCCAGATAACCCATAATAAAAATTGTGTCAAGATGTACCGATTTACTGCTACTTTAAAATAAAAGAAACACAGCCAATTAAACTACAATTGACACGAATCCATAAATGTAGAGATTTGAACCTGAGTATTTAAAAAAATGCAATACATATACATACACATACACATATATATATACACACATAGATATATACATATACATACATACATACATACATACATACATATATTTATACATATATATATACATATACATACATATACATATATATTCATATATATACACATACATATATACATACACATATGTATACATATATATAGAGATATATATACATATATATAGACACACACATACATACATATATATACACACACACATACATACATATATATACACACATACATACATACATATATACACACATACATACATACATATATATATACATACATACATACATATATATATACATACATACATACATACATATATATATACATACATATATATATATATATATATATATATATATATATATATATATATATATATATATATATAGAGAGAGAGAGAGAGAGAGAGAGAGAGAGAGAGAGAGATATTATGTGCGTGCGCGTACACTTTTTTGAAGGGGAAAAGGAAGTAAACTGCAATATATTCGAGTAGGTTCAAAACCTCTTTTCGGGAATATAGCACACATTTCTTTCATATTGTTAACTACAATAAAACGTACAATCGGAAAAGGAAACAAACTATTAAATTAAAATATTCTGATAAACACGCAACAATGAACTCATTTTATTGAAATTGGAAAAACCCCACACCTCTTCAAAAAAAAAAAAAAAAACAAGGGAAAAAAAGGAAGATAGAGAACAGACCGGAAATGTGGAGGTTCACACACATTGCTTTCATTTGGAAGGTGATTAAATTGTCATTCACAATATTTTTGGCTCCCTCTGAATAAGACGAAATTTTGCTTGCTTAAACAATTATGTCAATCATTATTTGGAAACATGATTCATTTTAGTGAATTCATATTTTTAAAGTCAAAGAAATATATTAATTTTCGTATAACAATGATATACAACATGATACTTACATTAATATGTACTAATCGATTAAAATTGAGCTAAGGTCATCTTGTGTAATCGTTATCACTATCTGTATCGAAAGCCAGGTATGATACTTACATTAATATTTAAAACGATCTTTTTCTTTTAATATGAATTAATTGACTTGAATTCATCTAAGGTCATCTTGTCTGTGTGTATATAAGGTCATCTTGTCTGTGTGTATATATATATGTATATATTAATTGATTTAAACCCCCTTTTAAACATACGATACACACATACCATTCGTTAGTGTACGAGAATACCATATTCCTATTATTGTGTCATCTATGCAGATATATATAGAGCCGAGGTCTCACTGTGTAAAACCAATAACTTGGCAATCGAAATCCCACGTTTCTCTTATTCACTTTGTCAATTTATAGAGTACAAATGTTATCTATCTAATCTATAAAATCGTATCTATCCTATTTACAAACCATGATAAGGATATGTACAAGTATGGTAAGAATAGATAACAATCAAATCTGGTCAGATCAATCACAGATATGTGATAGCTACAAGGAATCGATTAGATAACTACAAATAATCAAATTGATATGCCCGTAATCTTTATCCATAATTTTGGTCAATTTCGTTAGTGCAGCTCAGCTCTTGATACGGTCGAGCTCTGCAAAATCATTCCGGATCAGTTGAGCAAATCCGCACTTGGCACGGCCGAGCTCATAAGGTCAGCTCGGATCTTAACACCTCCCTTCAAGTTGGCGCGTGGAGATCAAAAATGCCCAACTTAGATAGAAGGAAAAAGAAAGTCTCTAATGCCGAGAGACTTGGTAAAAAGGTCAGCAAGTTGATTCGAAGTTGAGACATGAAGAAGTCGAATGAGGCCGTCTAGAACTGCGTCTCGGAGAAAATGACAGTCAAACTCAACGTGTTTAGTCCGCTAATGCACAACTGGATTATGCGCAAGATGGAGAGTAGATTGGCTGTCCGTGTAGAGAGTATCAAGGTCTTTTCCATGAATACAGAGGAACTGAAGGAGGCCGACCAGCCACTTGGGTTCACATGTAGTGTAAGCCAGGGCACGGTATTCAGATCAACAGAGGATCTGGAGACAGTAGATTGCTTCTTCTCTTCTAAGAAATTAAACGGTGCCGAGCTTAATAATATACGCCGTTAGAGATTGGCGTGTGAGAGATTGGGCAGCTGGCCCAATCCGAATCAGAGTAGACAGTGAGACTAAAATCACTAGAGGAAGGATAGAGAAGAACTTGACCGGGGTTACCTTTCAGATAATGAACAACCCTTCAGTGTAGAGTTCCAATGATCCTACCGAGGATGAACATCATAAGAAAGTTCAGGTCAAGTAACTGAGAGATAGACAATGCGATCGACAAGTCTGCGATATGGAAAAGGATCTGCTAAGACTGGATTGTCCAAGGTCGAGAGAGTATGCTGCTGTTCAAGAGGCGTAGCCAAAGTTTTTGCACCGAGCAGACCACAATACGGAAATGATGTCAAGAGCATACTTGCGTTGAGACACAAAGAGGCCAGCTTGGCTGCATACAACTTCATGGCGAGAAAATACTTCAGAGGGCCGAGATCTTTCATATGAAAACAGCAATTGAGGTACTCTTTAAACTGGTCGATTGCACCTAAATGATTGCCCACAATGATAAGATCGTCAAGTAGGCCAGAAGGAAGATCTGAGCTTGATCTCGAGTAAATCGAAACAGAGAATAATCAGATTATGACTGAACAAATCCGTAATCACGCAACGTGTTAGAAAATTTAGCAAACCAACAGTGCGGAGCTTGTTTGAGTCCATAGAACGATTTTTGGAGACGGCAGACCTGATTAGAGTCAACAACGGCAAACCCAAGGGCAAGTTTCATATAGACTTCCTCGTTGAGCTTGCTATGAAGGAATGCTTTACGCATGTCCATTTGATACATAATGAAATTCTGCGTAGCAGCAATGGCCAATAATACTCAAACAGTAACCATTTTGGCAGTGGAGGCAAATGTTTCAGTATAATCAATACCTTCAACCTGACGATTACCATGAATGACAAGCCGAGCTTTATACCTTTCAAAGCTGCCGTCAGACTTATATTTGATTTTATATATCTATTTACATCCGATAGCACGCTTGTCGGGTGGCAGCCATTCAAGTCTCCACGTCTGAATGTCTTCAAGAGCGCGAATCTCCTTCTGCATGGCAGCCGCCATCAAGGATCTTTGATCGCAAAAGAATAAGATTGCGGCTCGGCACTCAAAGTGAAAGCCGTAAGAAACGTTTGATGAGCTGCTGAAAATTTGTGAGTACTAAGATAGTTGTGGATAGAGTAGGGAGTACCTAAAGAAGAGGATGGGGTGGTGGCATCAGCAGATGGGCTATACAGTGCTGCATGGAGGGTGTAGTCTACCAGCTTAGAAGGTGGGCGTTTGATACGGTGTCCATGGCCGAGTTGAGGTGTGGAGGACAAGGTCGGCAAATAGGTTGAGGCTGAGGTCGGCAGAGGCAATGTACTGGCCTTGTTTGTTGGGAAAGTGGTCGAAGTCAGATCAGTAGGAACGTCGATGTCTGGATTATCATCAAGAATTCCAGATGGCTGTTGTGCCAAGAGATCAGTCGCAGGTACACTTGTTGGGCTGGGATTAATGGTGGAGCTCGGCAGGTTGGCATATAGAAATGTATTTTCGACAAAGGTAATGTTGCGGGAGGTAAAGAAGGTGTGGGTTTCAAGATCAACAACATTCCAACCTTTGCTGGCAGCTGCGTAACCCACAAAAATACATCGACGACTGCGACTCTGGAACTTGTCCCCGTGATGTTGGTCATTATGCACATAGCAGAGGCTCCCAAATACCCGGAGATTATCATATGAAGGAGGGGAGCCAAATAGTTTTTCATTAGGTGTTTTGCCATCCAAAAGAGGAGTTGGGGTTTGGTTAATCAAATAGGCCGCATTCAAGACACATTCTCCCCAAAAGAAGATAGGGAGACTGGCCTGAAAACGCAAGGCCCGAGCTACGTTTAGGATATGGCGGTGTTTGCGCTCTACTCGACCATTTTGCTGGGGTGTATGTCGAATGGAGGTTTGATGAACAATGCCTAGTTCCATGAAAAACGATCGTAATGGGAGAAATTCATTCCCATTATCACTGCGGAAGGTCTTAGACTGTCGATTAAACTGAGTGCAAATCATGGCGACACATTGGCGTACCACTGTAGGAACACGGTCCTTTGTTCTAAGCAATTATACCCATACAACACGTGAATAATCATCCACAAATGTCAGGAAATAGGAAGCACCATAAGAGGCCGGTTCTTGATATGGTCCCCACAAGTCATAATGTACCAAATCAAAACAACAATTGACACTTTTATTACTCAAAGTAAATGGGCTCTTCGTTTGTCTGCCCCAAAAACTTACATCACACGTAACTTTTGACCGTATAATCAAAGGGGTTGTTTTTATTATGAATCATATTTAACACACTTTCAGAAGGATGATCAAGGCGATTGTGCCATAGAACTGAATCTGAGGAAGCCCAGATCGCATGTGTCTGACAAGACGATGGTGACTGCAGCATGTATAACTCATCGGTGTGCTCACCCACTCCAATCCGGTTCTTGGTATTCCGATCCTGTATCACACAACAATCATTAGTAAACTTAGCCATGTAATCACCGTTGTGATTAATTGTGACACAGACAATAGATTGCACGTTAAGTGCGATACAAAAAGCACGTTTTCAAGGACAAAGGTGTCACTGAGATGAACAGTCCTTTGCTTGAAAGATAGCGTGTCTGTCCCATTAGGCACCCAAACACTACAAGGCTTGGTAGAAATACATTTGTACAAAAGATGTAAGTTTCCCATCATGTGATGGGTTGCACCGGAACCAACAATCCATGAAGAGTCAGAACACTTACCACTTAGACGTTCAACTTTACAAGCGTTGAGTGCCTTAAGCACTGTTGTGAGATCATCCGCCGATAGCTTGGCCAGCGCTCTAGTCCCAGCCTCGACCGAGACCACAGAAGGTTTGGTGGCAGTCATATGAGCAGACGCACCTGTCTTCTTGGGCTGACCAGAGCTTCTGGGCGTCGCGCCTTTGGAATGAAGAGGTCCCTTGGACCAATCACCCCACTAGTTTGGATACCCTATAATTTGGAAACAATCACTTACCTCATGTCCTTTGTGATGGCAGTAGGAGCACGATGCGTCAGCTTCCTGAGCTCGGCGTTCCCCCCTCGATCTCGTCTGCCTCCAACTGGTTTGGCCGTCAATGTCATGGCGAAGCTAGCTGGTTCACGTTGCTCCTCCAAGGCCACTTTCTCTGGACTCTCTTCTTGTACCACGATATGATTAGTGGATTTAGTGTTGGAACAGGGTGAGACACATAACATGAAGACCCACACTAAGGGCACACCATCAAGACCCACATTGGAGTCTGAAAATAAGACACCTACAATACAAGCTGCGGAATTCGAACCTTGCATCATTTTAGCAACTCTGCCCCTCCAAAACCAACTGAGCTATGCCCTGCAGACGACCCTTTATCCTCTTGTTTGGATATAAAATCTGCAGAGGCAAACTATACTTTCGGCGTGGGAATATCAGGAACATACAAATGGGCCCTTTTGTATTGTTTAAGAAATTTTTGTGCGTAAAATTCCAGGCAGAAGCTTTGAACATCTCTGTAGAATTTATGCTTAAAGTCAACCATTTCCCATAATGCTACCAAAACATTCCTCGTCATTTCTAACTAACATCTACAATAAAAAAATAAAAAGATGTTGCCGACCTTTTGATGGATACACATGGGATTTGCCTTAGTCACGAATAAATTATTTGATAACTTTTTTCTGTACAAATTCCTAAATACCAATCTCGAGAATGATTGCGTTAGATACGGTTTGATAATAAAGTCTAAACACTATCCTAGAGAAAATGACGTAAAAGTATTATGTTACTGTAGTAATAATTCTGAAGAAAACGATATACTTTCAAAACGATTACAAAAAAAATATTAAAAGCTTGTTTTCATCAATAACAATCAAATTAGTTTTTTTTTTTTTAATTTTCCTTTAAAAGTGCTACAAATTGTATACTATTAGTCTCAAACTAATCACAGCAAAGTGTTTTTTTTCTTATGCTCCTCATTGTAATCTTTTTCTGTTTTTTCTCAAAAAAATACCTTTATTTCTTTATAGTCAGAATTCCGTTATATATCTAAAACTCTTTCTAGTGATCATAATGGTAGTTACTTAGAATTGGAACCCCACTTATACTTTCGAAATCCTTTGTAAGAGCAAGTGATAAACCAGAATTAATCGTTTATTAGTCAACAACAGTCAACGGTACAACTCTTGCTGTTCAGCACTCAAGCATTGTTGTTCATCCTTGACCGCACTACAGCGGGGCTGCATAACATTCATTATACTATCGAATAATATGCCAAGGCTTGCACCTCGCCACCAACTTCAACTTCAGCTTCTGCCCAAGTGCCGCGCCTCAGACTACTTCAGCTAGATTCAACGCTGCACTTCAGCAAAACCTACTCTTGCGCTTCGGTGAAGCTTGGTTGGGCACTTCAGCGAAGGAATCAAGCACATCATTACATCGTGGAACCATCAGGCAGAAGTGCAATTCAAATATAGTGACTACAGCTGGCTATTCCACCTGTACATGCCAGGGTCACTTCAGCCGACCTACTAGTCACATCAGCCGATCTATTGGTCACATCAGCAGACCTACAGTGTCCTAGGCTTTCTGCCCCAAGCAAAAATATTATCCGTTATCGGAGGCCAAGGGCGGAAGAAAGCTAATAAAAAGCAAGCCAATGCAGACCTGAAAGAGATCCATTCTTCATACAACTTGGAGCTAATACATTGAATCTTCTCCTCAGCCAAGAACTGTGAGAACTTTCCAACTCCATACACTAAATTATATCCTCAGTGAGAAATGGCCCAAACTGACTTGAGCGTCGGAGGGTTTTACCCGGGGTCATCCCCCGGGACCTCTGATCTTTGCTTCCTTGTGCAAGACATTCAGGAAGCTATTCCAGCTGCAATCTTCGAACCAGTTAACGACTCTTCAAGTTAACTGACAACGTTTATTTGAGGTCATCTTTGACCCTTGGCGAAGATCCGGCTTCATCATTTGGCGCTAGAAGGAGGGCCCTTAGTCCCTTAATCCAGTAAAAAGTTCAAAACAGCCAACATCTATCTATGACAAAAGGTCATCGAGAAGGTTTGGGTGAGTCATCTAACCAACCACGACGCATGGTTAAACGTTCAGGTGTCCCAGAACAGGTTTCTCGGGTGCCTGAATCGCCTATGCCTAATCCTATCCCGGAAGTTTCAGGGGAAGAAAGGGATAAAGCGATAAAATACGTTGCAGAGAACATGGAAGTGTTCGAAGCTATGGTATAGCGTCTCAAAGGCAAACATCCAGAGATGCAAAATATGGAGGAAGATCCACCTCTTCCCCTAGAGAAGTATCACAAGGCCAGTCCTCTAGACCGCCTAAAAGTCTTATGGCGGATGCTAGAAGACACAGTTTCAAAGCTCCAACCGTGGAGTCAGAACATATGTCCAGACCTCATTTAAGTGTTAGGTCAAAGTCTTTAAAGAGCGTCCCCAGGGACGAGGAAGTTCTTCGCAGGCCGAGATCTTATTACGAAGAGCACATACACGAGTTTGTACAAGCAGCCCAAGAAAGCCCCTTTCTTGGGATATTGCAGAATATCTGGCGCCAGACAGCTTCAAGGTGCCAAAGATGGACACTTATGATGGGACAACGGACCCTACAGATCATCTCTTCCAGTTCCAAACTGCAATGAGTCTGAAAAACATCCCAGACCCTCTGCGTTGCAAAACTTTCCCTTTATATTTAAGGGGAAAGGCTAGGAGATGGTTCCAAGAGCTTCCATCAAAATCTATGAAGTCATTCAAACAGCTGGCACAGAATTTCAAGTCACAGTTCGTGTCCAGTACCCCATTTGTGAAGAACTCATCTCATCTGATGACCTTGAGACAAGGTCCAGATGAATCTGTTTTGAAGTACATGCAGCGTTTCTCAGATGAGTCACTGCAGGTCAGTGACAGAAATGAAGGTGTCAAAGCTGCTGCCTTTATTAATGGTCTCCGAGCTGGCCGCCTCTTTTCTCAACTAGCTGAAGAGGGGCCCACGACCCTAAGAGAATGTCTAGAGAAAGCTCATCAGTTTGCCCGAGGTGAGGAGGCAAACAGATTGAAGAGAGAAGCCAAGCACGGGGCCAGGCAAGAAAGCCGATCCAGTTCAAAAAAGGAAGATCGGTGCAATGATGGAAAAAACCGTGATCGGCGCAATGCGTTCGATCGCATAGGCGGAAAGGACAAAGGTGGTAGGGAGGGCTTACCCCTGTTGGCCTTAAAAGATTATATTCTGTCCGTCATGGAGAAAGACGGTCTAAGGACAGATCCAGAGCCTTTGTACAGGCCTAGGACAAAGAGAAACCCAAAACTTTATTGCCGATATGACAGAGATATCGGGCATGATACAAAGGATTGCAGGCAGCTGGCTCAAGCCATCAAGCGATTGATCGAACAGGGTCACTTAAAGCAGTTTTATGACCCGCGTTCACGCCTACACAACTATTTGGATTTCCATAAGGATCCTCAAAAGGACAAGTGTCGACCAGAGTCCCCGCCTCGGCATCGCAGGACTAACGATGATGAGGAGCAAGGAAGACCTGGGGCTGCAGGACGGCCCCAGGTCAATGCCATTATATATACAATCTCTGGAGGTCCACCTCACACAGGACAAGGTGCACCCAGTTCCTCAGGAACTTCATCAGGTCCACCATCTAAAAGGGCCAAGATGGCAAGGGAATTGACATATGGGCTAGAAGATCCCATTCCATTGGACTCCAACAACACAGGTTTAGTGATAGAGCTGTGCATACACCTAGCTTCCGATAAAGTTGTGGAGATCCGGCGTGTTTACGTGGACACCGACAGTGCCGTGAATGTAATGTTCTATCGGGTATATCAGCAGCTTGGTCTACCCGACTCCTTGATGAGGTCTGTCACTTCTTCTCTATATGGTTTCACTGGAGCTGCAGTGCGGCCTACAGGTCTAGTCATGCTCATCTGCAGTTTTGGCAAACCCCCTGCCTATCGGTGCATATGGATAGACTTTGTGATCGTCAAGGATGTATCCCCATATAACGTCATATTGGGCCGCCCAGCTTTGGTGGCATTGGAGGCCATTGTATCACCTCTACACGTCAGCATGAAGTTTCCCACTCCAGGGGGAGTGGTAACCATACAAGGTGACGTACAAGTAGAACAGAGTTGCTACGCTATTGCCACTAAGGGAAATGAATCAGTTCAGCAAGTCAGTCTTGATGAACCGATACCTTCAGACGAGGAACATTTGCAATCGGATGATGCAGTACAAGACTTCGTCCTTGATCCGAGCTGGCCTGAGAATGTCATAAAGATTGGGACATGGATGCCATCCGAACTGCTAGCTCAGCTACATGATTTGCTGAGAGAGTTGGCAATTATCTTCGCATGTACTGCGGAGGACATGCCGGGGATTCCTTCACATTTAGCTGAGCATAAACTGAATGTTGACCCTTTGGCAAAGCCAGTCAAGCAAAAGAAGAGGAACTTCGCTCCAGAAAGGAATAAAGTCATTGAAGAAGAAGTCAAAAAGTCATTGGCTATAAAATTCATTGTTGAAGTGCTTTATCCGATCTGGTTGGCTAACCCAGTGGTGGTCCCCAAGCAGGATGAATCTTGGAGAATGTGTATAGATTACACTGACCTCAACAAAGCATGTCCGAAAGATTGTTACCCACTTCTGAAAATTGATAGGTTAGTGGATTCAACACTTGGGCATGAAATCTTTGATTTCTTGGATGCCTTTAAAGGCTATCATCAGATCATCGTGACATTAAAAGATCAGGAAAAAACTACTTTCATAACAGAGTCAGGCACTTATTGTTATGTAACTATGCCATTTGGGTTGAAGAATGTCGGGGCCACCTATCAACATCTGGTCAATTCCTTGTTCAGTGAACAAATCGGCCGGATAATGGAAGTCTACATTGACGATATGCTCATCAAGAGCAGGACTCTTGATCAGTATATTCAAAATTTAAGAGAAGTTTTCACTGTGCTGAGAGACTCACGCATGAGACTAAACCTGAAGAAGTGCACGTTTGGAGTACGCACTGGAAAGTTCTTGGGATACATGGTTTCCAAAGATGGAGTACAGGCAAACCCTGCTAAAATTGAAGCCTTACAAAACATGCATCCCCCTAGGAACATAAAGGAAGTGCAGAGGTTAACTGGCCGAATTGCCGCGTTGAGCAGGTTTCTATCCAAGTCGACCGAAAGATCCCTTCCTTTCTTCCAGGTTCTGAAGAAGAAAGCAGCTTTCCAGTGGGACGATCAATGTCAGAAAGCCTTCGACGAGCTGAAGTCCCATTTGGATGAGGTGCCAATGCTTACTACCCTCTGCCTGGGGAAGAGCTATATATATACCTCTCAACGTGCAAAGAAGCTGTTAGCGCAGTTCTGCTCAGGGAGCAGGATAATGTGCAGAGGCCTATTTATTTCACAAGCAAAATCTTACATGGGCCTGAAGTGAGATATCCCAATGCTGAGAAGATGGTCTTAGCATTCGTAGTGGCAGCGAGGAAGTTCAGGCCTTACTTGCAAGCTCATCCTATTGTAGTGGTCACTGACCAGCCCTTAAAACAAATCTTATCAAGGCCAGACACATCTGGCCGAGCTGCAAAATGGGCTGTGGAGCTTGCAGAGTATGACATCCAATACAAGTCAAGAACTTCTATCAAAGCTCAAGCCTTAGCAGACTTCTTGGCAGAAGGGATATCCATGGAGGAAGATGCCAAGCCAACGGCTGACTGGACATTATATGTGGATGGGTCTTCCTCCAAAGATGGTTGTGGAGCAGGACTCCTGATCATCAACCCCAACAAGGAAGAATTTGAATACGCCTTGCGCTTTGACTTTGAATCAACTAACAACGAGGTGGAATACGAGGCCCTCATAGCAGGACTGGGTCTTGCAAGAAAGTTGGGGGCAGAACGAATCATTTCCCGAAGTGATTCGCAATTAATTGTTTCTCAGATCAATGGGGATTATGAGGCCAAAGAAGAAAACATGAAAAAATATTTGGCTAAAGTGCTGTAGCTCAGTCAAACTTTCAACCATTTCAGCATTGAACATATCCCCAGATCTGCCAACAAGAGAGCTGACGCGCTATCTCGGCTAGCATCATCCACTTCAACAACTTTGGGGAAAAAGATAGTTGTGGAGCTAGTAAAGCATCGAGCTTATGATGCTAATGAAGTGCTGCAAGTGGACTATCGCAATAGCTGGATGGACGAACTCGTTAATTTCTTGCAGCATGGAGTTCAGCCCGAGGACAGACGTGCAGCTCGGCGCCTCCGTTTGAAGGCAGTAAGGTATGCCCTTTTCAACGACCACCTTTATAAAAATTCATTTTCGCAGCCTTGGTTGAAGTGCGTGATTGAAGATGCAGGATATTACATCCTTCAAGAAATGCACCAAGGAATCTGCGGAAATCATTTTGGTGCTCGGTCGTTGGCAAGGAAATGTTATCTTGCTGGATACTACTGGCCCACTCTACGACGTGATATAAAAGAATTGGTCAAAAAGTGTCCAGCATGGCAAGTCAATGCTCCACTGACACATTTGCCAAGTCAAGAGCTCACTTCTATTTCAAGTCCCTGGCCGTTTGTACAATGAGGGATAGATCTTATTCGACCTCTGTCCCAAGCTCCAGGATCAGTCAAATTTCTTGTTGTTGCCATTGATTACTTCACCAAATGGGTGGAAGCATATCCCTTAGCTACAATAACGGGGAATCAAATCAAGAAGTTCTTATGGAAGAACATCATATGTCGCTTTGGCCTTCCACAAGTCCTGATATCAGATAACGAAAAGCAATTTGCTGATGACCCTGTTAAGAGTTGGTGTGCCGAGCTCAAAATTGAACAGCGATTCACTTCGGCAGCGCACCCTCAGGCTAACGGACAAGTTGAACTGGCAAACAGAACAATCAAGGATGGACTAAGAAAACGTCTATACCAAATTGGAGCAAGTTGGGTAGAAGAGCTCCCAAGCGTGTTGTGGGCATATCGAACTACTCCTTCTACCTCCACTAAGGAAACGTCGTTTTCCTTAGTGTACGGCACTGAGGCAGTCATCCCAGCCAAAGTTTGTTCCAGCTCTACTCGAACCGATTATTATTCTTCTGAAACCAATAACCAGGAGTTGCGGCTGCATTTGGATGAACTGGAGGAAAAAAGGGAGCGGGCTCATGTCCGCATGGCTCAGTACAAGAATCTAATTGCACAATACTGCAATTCTCGAGTACGACCAAGATCCTATCAAATAGGGGGATTTGGTATTGCGCAACAATGAAGCAAGCCATGCAGCACCGACTGAAACTCTTAACCCTAAGTGGGAAGGACCTTATCGGATAGAGGAAGTGCACTCAAATGGAGCTTAAAAGTTACAAACCTTGGAAGGCAAAACTTTACCAAGAACTTGGCATTCTACTCATTTAAGGCTTCTACATCAATGATGAAGTTCACCACAGCAGGTCTGAGTGGTTTTCCTAAAGAAGCCTTTTACATTATTCATTTACTAGCAGCGCTAGAAAAATGTAAACATTTATTACCGTTGGTACTGAAAATTGAATAAAACAATGCTCGTGACAGAGTCAACTTGTGATTCATTCATTTGCCTAAATGGATTAAGTAACAGGTTTACTTTATCTAAAAATTATTATCGATGGCAAGTTAAAGCCTGGCAAAGCTGCAGTTCAGTTAAGCGGCAAGACATTTTCGGCAGAGCCAAGAGCAAGTAAAACTTCACAGTGCAGAAGATAAATACTTTTATCAAATGGAACTTCGCAGAGCAGAAAATAAATATTTGCAAACTATGGAAATAGAGCAAGTAAAACTTCACAGTGCTGAAGACAAATACTTGCATTAACTATGGAAATAGAGCAAATGGAACTTCGCAGAGCAGAAGATAAATATTTGCAAACTATGGAAATAGAGCAAGTAAAACTTCGCAGTGCTGAAGACAAATACTTGCATTAACTATGGAAATAGAGCAAATGGAACTTCGCAAAGCAGAAGATAAATATTTGCAAACTATGGAAATAGAGCAAGTAAAACTTCGCAGTGCTGAAGACAAATACTTGCATTAACTATGGAAATAGAGCAAATGGAACTTTGCAGAGCAGAAGATAAATATTTGCAAACTATGGAAATAGAACAAGTAAAACTTCGCAGTGCTGAAGACAAATACTTGCATTAACTATGGAAATAGAGCAAATGGAACTTCGCAGCGCAGAAGATAAATACTTGCATCAAGTAAAACTTCACAGTGCAGAAGATAAATACTTGTATCAACTATAACTTCGTAGAGCAGAAGACAAATACTTGCATTAACTATGGAAATAGAGCAAGTAAGAACTTCGCATACAGAAGACAAAGACAGAAAATTGAAACAAGTTGAAGAGCAAGAGTTAGAGAAAATTGGATTTTCATTAAAAGTGTATCTATTACAACTACAAAAATTACAAAGGAAAAATCCTATACTACTCCTCCTCTTGATCGGCTTCTCTGAGATCAACCCCTGCCTTGAACTGTTCAAGCTGTTTGTCAAATACAGCTTCGGCCTCAGGGTTGTAGAGATCGACAAGTTGAGGATGGTCTTTATCCAGGTCTGGATAGACTTCTTGACAGGCGTCAATTGCACAAGTTTGTCTCATTGCCAAAACAACACCTTGCATCCTCAGCAGATTCTCTTCAAAGTATTGAGACTTCCTGAACTCAGCAACATCAGACTTCTTGATCTCTTCAGTTTGAGACTCAAACTGAGAGATGAGCTCAGCTTTGCTCTTCTTTTCTGCTTCAAGTTGCTGGGCCAGTTCATCCTTAATCTTTCGATCTGCTTCAGACTGGCTCTTCAACTAGGACAATTCTTGCTCACAACTATGGAATCCCTTCTGGAAGAACTCCAACTCAGCCTGGGTCTTGGTAGATGCCAGCTCTAAGTTGGAGATAACTCCCTTCAGCTCGTCCACTTACGAATTGGCTACTGCAAGCCGAGTGTCGGACTCCTCCTTGCCTTCTCTAAGTTGGGAATTTTTGGTTTTTAAGAAGTCCAACTCTGATTTCGTTGAGCCCATTTCTGACCTCAACGTCTTCAGCTCAGCATCTATCTCTTCCAGCCTGGAGTTATCAGGCCATGCCATCTCTGCCAACTCATCATTGGCCTTCCTCAAGTCAGTGTTTTCTTCAGAGAGCTTGACCACCATGCTGCGCATCTCTTCTGCTCTCCTCAGCATGTCACATTCTTGAGCTCGGTAATGCAATAATCAAAATGGTCAAATCATTATCTCACAGTCTAAGTAACAATATTGAGAAAAGTGAAGGAAACCTACCATGGACATGTTTCTGAAGTATGTGTTGAGAGCAGAATCCCAGTCCTACAGTGCAAAACAATCCTAGTCCATGGCAGCATTGGCATATCTGCCAGCTTTCTTGCCACCCCTGGATGGGCAGCTGTGTCAGCAAGGCAAAACGCCAGGTTCCTCCAGGCCTGGCGGTGCTGGTGGGAAGGCTCTTCTTCAGATGGAGCCTTCCCAAGAGGATGCTGTGAGCCTCCTCCCCAGAAAATATGATGACTCCTCCAGTGGGGGAATCCTTTGGGTCCCTTATAATCAACCCTCTTGGAGGAGAAATTAGTGTCGTCGAGGCTGGAGTGAAAACTGGTACAGCTGGAAGTGGATCAGGAACTGGTGCAGCAGGAACTAGGTCAGAAGTGGGTGCAGCAGGAGCTGGATCAGCACTGGTTGACACAGCTGGTGGAGCAACTTTGGCTTGGGGAGCCCTGATGATGATTTTGGGAGGAGGAGCAGTCTTCTTAGTACCTGCCCCAGCCTTTGCAGTTGATTTTGGTGGCAAGGCTGGGGTCCCAGAAGCTTTCTTCTTCAGAGCTTGAGCTGCAGCCTGAATAGTGCTGAAATAAAACAAATAAGGCATCAACGTCAAAATTACTAATTGTTACCTTGACTGGGGGAAGAAGCAGCGGGAGGAGCAGGCAGGGCCTGCACCTCAGAAGAGGCCTTGGAGGAGGATTGGCCGTCCTCTCTTTTCCTTTTCTTGGGAACCAGTTTCTTCAGCTTACCAAAATTCTCAGACACCATGGTTCCTGCAAGATACATCAACAGATCAGTCAAAATGTATACGCAACATCAAGAAAAGTCAAGAGATGTTTAAAGCATGAAAACATACCCAAGATTAAGGCTAAAGCAGAAGAGCCAAGAGATTCATATTGATGGGAGGGCCACATGTGGTACAGGTCGGCCGACTTTACAACTGACCTATTCACCATTTTCCAGTCAATAGCTTGGGGGAGATGTAGCAACCTTGAGACTTCATCGCAAGAACTTTCGCTTGGCCTACTGTTGTTTGCGGGGCCAGATTTCCAGTAATTTCTCTCAGGCAACCCAACAGCTTTGACATAGAAAAAGCGGCCCTTCTAGTTTTTGTTAGAGGAAGGGATGTTTATGGCGTGGTTAACTACTTTGTTAGGATGTCTCCTACTAAAGTAGTACCAGCTTTCTTTGTGCTTACACACAAACATCCCCCTGAAGACAGAAAGATCAAATTCTGCCTCAGCGGCTCTCAGGTAAAGCAAATAACTAGCAATGACCTTTAAGCAGTTGGGCATGATTGGGGAAGTCTAAGATTGTAAAAATCGAGAATGTAAAATAAGGGGCCAGGAACAGGAAGGTCAAACCCCGATTTAAAGTATTCTTCGTAAACTGCCTCATACCCAGCGGGTGGATCATAGGTAGTCTGGTGAGGAAGAGGCAAAATTGGGGAAAAATATCCCTATCTATGCTAAACTCACTACAGAAGTGGGAGATGTCAGCAATCTTTAAGATGCAGGCTTAACCCTGCACTATTGAAGAAGGTGAACCCCTGTCAACAGACGGCAGGGGTACTATGGAAGAAGAGGTAGCGGCAACCGTAGAAGGTTCACCAGCATGACGTAACCTCCTTAGAGGACGGTTGCCCTCATCAGAATCAGATTTCTCGTGAAGGGATTGAACCTCTTGGTCACCCTCCAGATCATCTGGGTAAGAATGAGTTGATCTATTTTGGGAATCCGAAGAAGAAGGTGATGAAATAACAAAAGCCATGAGTAAGATGAAGAAATGCTTACAGAAGATTGAAGGGTTGAGCTGAAAGGAAGAGCACCGGAGTAAAGATGGAGAAAGGCTTCGAAGACGAAGAGCAAAGCAGCAGAATAGGCAAACGTGCAGAATAGAAGAAGAAGAAAAGAAAGGGTTAGGGCAATTGTCCCTATTTATAAGTGGGAAATGTGAAAGGTTACAACCTTACATTTGAAATTCGAAAAAGGCGACGGTTCAAATATTTCTCCCCCTCGGGTACTGAAACCAAAAGATAATAATGAGGCGCTGGAATTAACGCTTACATTAAAAGCAGGAACTACGACGCAGCTAAGAGGATAACTGCTCAGTTAATGAAGACACGTCACAGACTCATTAGAACAAGATTTTTCTGCCTTCACAGTTCAGCTCAGCCACACAAAATCTGGGGGCAAATGATAAACCAGAATTAATCGTCTGTTAGTCAACAACAGTCAACGGTACAACTCTTGCAGTTCAGCACTCAAGCATTGCTGTTCAGCCTTGACCGCACTATAGCGGGGCTGCATAACATTCACTATACTATCGAAGAATATGTCAAGGCTTGCACCTCGGCACCAACTTCAACTTCAGCTTCTGCCCAAGTGCCGCGTCTCAGACCACTTCAGCTAGATTCAAGCTGCACCTCAGCAAAACCTAATCTTGCGCTTCGGCGAAGCTTGGTTGGGCACTTCAGCGAAGGAATCAAGCACAGCATTACATCGTGGAACCATCAGGCAGAAGTGCAATTCAAATATAGTGACTACAGCTGGCTATTCCACCTGTACACGCCAAGGTCACTTCAGCCGACCTACTAGTCACATCAGCCGATCTATTAGTCACATCAGCAGACCTACGGTGTCCTAGACTTTCTGCCCCAAGCAAACATCTTATCCGCTATCAGAGGCCAAGGGCGGGAGAAAGCTAATAAAAAGCAAGCCAATGCAGACCTGAAAGAGATCCATTCTTCATACAACTTGGAGCTAATACATTGAATCTTCTCCTCAGCCAAGAACTGTGAGAACTTTCCAACTCTATACACTAAATTATATTCTTAGTGAGAAATGACCCAAACTGACTTGAGCGTCAGAGGGTTTTACCCGGGGTCATCCCCCCGGGACCTCTGATCTTTGCTTCCTTGTGCAGGACATTCAGGAAGCTATTCCAGCTGCAATCTTCGAACCAGTTAACGACTCTTCAAGTTAACTGACAACATTTATTTGAGGTCATCTTTGACCCTTGGCGAAGATATGGCTTCATCAGCAAGAGTCTTAATGATCATATCATTTGATTACCGTAATCCTGATGGTGTCTCGAGATTCCAGTGACTATATAATGAGATTCTGATAGTCACTTGAATATCAGGTTCATGATGGTAGAGTCTAGGGGTACAACAAATATAAAATCGCTTTGAGGGCTTGTCCCCATACCTCCTCGGATGCTACAAGGAACCCATGCCGGCCAACTTAATCCACCATTTGTGCTGTCGTTGTTTAAACTAAGAGCAAAGATACCGAAGGAAAACAGTAGACCGTGGAATAATTCCTTTGTATATTTCTTAAAGACTTTTGTTACATCCCTACGCTTTGATTTATACACGTTTTCTACTCTATACAATGTAACCAAATAACTGTAAAATCTCATTAGATCAATTTACAACTAACACACATATTTGCCGTATCTACACTTTCCATATACACCATAATCCCTTGATTCACGGGATTTGTCAACACTCATCCTCAAGTTGAATCGTAGGATCGACGACATTCAACTTGCGTAAGATAGCTTCAAATATCTTTCCATTCATTGCTTTGGTTAATACGTCAGCTAACTGATCTTCTGACTGAACAAATGGTAGATCAATAATTCCTCCTTCTATCTTTTCTTTGTTAAAGTGGCGGTCTATCTCTATGTGTTTGGTCCGATCATGCTGCACCGGATTTTCAGAGATGCTAATGGAGGCTTTATTGTCACACAATAGCGGAGTTGGTAGATTAATCTATAGGCCGATGTCTTTAAACAACTTCTATAGCTAGAGTATCTCAGTGACTCCTTTTGCAATTTCTTTGAACTTAGCCTCAGCACTGGAGAGCGCGACTACATTCTGTTTCTTACTCCTCCAGGTTAACAGATTTCCTCCCACTAGAGTAAAATATCCTGAGGTAGACTTGCGGTATGCCAAATCTCATGTCCAATCAGCATCAGTATATCCATGAATGCTCAAGTGTCCATTGTTTCGGAAAACGATGCTTCGTCCTAGCTTGTGTTTCAAATATCGCAAGATGCGTCTAACTGTGTCCATATGATGCTCTTGAGGATTATGCATGAACTAGCTAACAATACTTACCACAAAGACAATGGCAGGTCGTGTGTGTGACAAATAAATTAGATTTCCTAGTAGCCGTTGATATAGTCCTTTATTTGTGCATGGTACTCTGTTAGTCGTTTGCAACTTGTGATTTGGTGCCAAAGGAGTATCACATGGTTTACAGTCGGTCATTCCAACTTCACCTAGAACATCCAGAATGTACTTCTGCTGCGAGATATAAATTCCAGCGTTTGACCTTAGAACTTCAATACCAAGGAAGTACTTGAGTCTCCCAAGATCTTTCATTTAGAACTTGGTGAACAAGTGCTTTTGAAGTCGATCCATTTCTTCAGTATCATTCCCCGTTATTACTATATCATCCACATAAATGATTAAACACATAACCGAACTTTCTCTTTTCTTAATGAATAGTGTGTAATCTGCATTGCTTTGTCGGTAGCCATTTTGTTTCATGACATTGGTAAACCTTCCGAACCAAGCTCGAGGGGATTGCTTGAGACCGTATAATGCTTTCTTGAGCCTGCATACTTCGCTTGTTTTGAAACCCGCATAGAAACCAGGAGGAGGCCCCATATACACCTTCTCTCAGATCACCGTGTAGGAATGCATTTTTAACATTAAATTGATGGAGAGGCCAATTCTGGGTTGCTGCAATAGAGAATAGTACTCTGATTGTATTGATGCGTGCCACAGGTGAAAAAGTCTCTGAATAATCAGTACAATATGTTTGGGTGTACCCTTTCGCCACCGACCAGGCCTTGTGTCTTTCAGTAATCCCGTCTGCCTTGTATTTAATTGTGAACATCCACCGACATCCAACCGGTTTTTTCCAAGAGGGAGAGGGCACTTTTCCCATGTCTTATTTATCTCCAGGGCATTCATTTCTGTGATCATTGCATCTTTCTATGCTGGTTGAGTCCATGCCTCTTCAGCAGTCCATGGTACCTGTTCTGTACAGATAGACACAAAGAAACCACGGGGTAAGTCTGATATTCCATCCATAGATGTTTTCATGGGATACCTGGATGTTCGGGATATTCATTCAGGAGAATACCGTTCTAGAGGCTGTCATCGCTTAGTTTTGGGTGGTCAAGTTCGTACCTGCTACTGTTCAATAAGAATATTAGTGTCAGTCTGAATTTATGTCACAGTATGATGAGAGGGAGAGTTATCTGTATCAGGAGTATCAATGTTTATATCAGGGTTACTAAGAGTATCTGTTAGTCAACTTGCTAAAACTATTGACTGCATTGTTCTAATGTATCCTAATTTTTTTCTTGTTTAGGACATTCATACGAGGACGATCATTGGACGTGGTACTGAACGTCAAGGGATGTACTTTGTTGACGCAGTGGCACAACAGAGACAGTCTAATCTTGCCACCGGGACGACCAATCGACAGATGTGGTTGCGGCATCGCCGTTTAGGGCATCCCTCATTTGGCTAATTACATCGCCTTTTTCCTACTTTATTTACATCCCAGACTATTAATCGTACTTGTGACACATGCCTTCGGACCAAACAAACTAGATCATCATATTTTGCAAATAATACTCGAGTTAATCACATGTTTGCTTTAGTTCATTCTGATGTGTAGGGCCCCTCACCATATAATACACCCCTGGGTTTCCGTTATTATATACTCTTTGCTGATGATTTTTCGCGTATGACATGGATATACATTATGAAGCATAAATCTGAAGTTGCGCAGAAATTTATTCACTTCTACAATATGATCCACACCCAGTTTGGTACCAAAATCAAAATCCTTCGCTCTGACAATAGCGGAGAATATCTTGAGGGGAGTCTTTGACAGTTCTTTACTGATAATGGTATTATCCATCAAACATCCTGCCCCTTAAAAGAATGGGGTAGCCAAACACAAAAGCCGCATTATACTTGAAATGACCCAGTCTATGATGTATGACTCCCATGTTCCGATAAGCTTTTGAACCTAAGCTTTTTCCACTGCTACTTACCTAATAAATCGTCTTCCCACTAAGATCCACAACTATCAGACACCACTTCATATGTTGTCCTCCCAACATACCATACCATCACTCTTCACCTTACCACCATGAGTGTTTGGCTGTACGGTCTTCGTTCATACTCCCAAACATGAACGAACTAAAGTTGATCCATGTGCTAAAAAGTGCATCTTCGTAGGCTATGCTACTACACAAAAAGGGTATCCTTGTTATAGTCCCTGGACCCATCGCATTCATGTTACCATAAACTGCATCTTTCTTGAGACTGAATATTCTACACCCTCCAATCTCGTCTTCAGGGGGAGAATCTATCTTCTGAGAGAACCCCAGATTGGTTGGTGTCACCATCCACCTACTCGACGGCTATTCCAACATGGCAAGTAGATGACATCGAATGTACTATAGCTCCCAACAATGTACCACCTGCGACGCCGATATCACTTGTGATCCTCTATCGGTAAATGCAGAATCACAGGTAATAGTTTTGGATACAATTAATGAACAACCTAGTCCAAAGGTTTGTGTTGCCTCAGAAGATACTCTTAGTAACCCTGATATTAACATTGATATTTTGATACAGATAACTCTCCCTCTGATCATACTATGACAGAAACTGAACAATACCAACTACACTGTGTGGTGTAGACTTATGAAGATTGCCTCCTTGGTATTGTTCAGTTTCACTTTGATTGTGAGATTGGTTGGCTGCGGTGGTGGTGTGGTCATATTCATATTTTGCTGCAAAAATCTGGCAAACTGTTCAGAAATATCAAACTGTGAAGGGAAGTTGGATTTATTTTCAGTGGTTTCATGGCTAGTTTCTGGAGTTTGTAACATTTTGGTGGTTTTTGGTCTGCAGGTATCGGACGGGTATGAATAGATACTGGCTTAATCGGGCAAGAGGCAGAACTAGGCAAGAGGCAGTGATGAACTGTATTTTTTGAGCCTCACAAAATCAGAATTGCTAGAAAATACTCCTTGTCTGAGAAATAATTTCTTCTCTTCACTTTGATTCAAATACATTGTGTGTATATATAATACAAGATTTCTATCTAAGTCAACAATAACGGAGATTTGGTTGAAGATTTGATATGGACAAATCTCAATCTTATCTACAAAATCTAACCTTTTCTAACTTACCAATCTTATCAGATCATATCTCTTAACACTCCCCCTCAAGTTGTGTATTGGGACATCCAATACCCAACTTGCTCAACACTCTTCAAACGCTCTTCCTGATACTGCTTTAGTCAAAATATCTGCAAGTTGATCTTCAGACTTCACAAACGGTAACTCGACAATCCCTTCCTCAAGCTTTTCTTTGATAAAATGTCGATCTACCTCAACGTGCTTAGTTCTATCATGCTGCACCGGGTTCTCAGAAATGCTTATTGCTGCTTTGTTATCACACTTTAACTAATCTAGAAGTTGTATCAGGATTCCTATTTCATTTATCAGCTTCTTTAACCACAAAATCTCCATTATCCCTTTCACAATCCATCTGAATTCTGCTTCCGCACTTGATAGTGCAACCACCTTTTGTTTCTTACTTCTCCATGTGACCAGGTTTCCTCCAACAAACGCAAAGTATCCCGAGGTGGATCGTCTATCATTTGGGTTTCCTGCCCAATCAGCATCTGTGAATACCTCAATGTCAAGATTTCCATGTTTAGTAAACACCAACCCTCGGTCGCTCGTTCCTTTTAAATATCTGAGTATCCTTTTCACTGCTATCATATGCGCCTCTTGTGCTCTGTGCATAAACTGGCTAACAACTCCAACTGCATAAGCAATATCTGGCCGAGTATGGGAGAGATAAATCAATTTTCCAACAAGTCTTTGATACCGTTCTTGGTTCACTATTGGTTCTCCTTCTCTTACGTGCAGCCTGTGATTCACTGTTATGGGAGTTTTAGCGGGTTTGCAGTCGACCATTCCAACTTCTGTTAATAGATCCAAGATATATTTTTGCTGACATATCACAATAGCTTTGGCTGACCGTGAGACCTCTATGCCCAAGAAATACTGTAGAGTTCCCAAATCTTTCATCTCGAATTCTGCGAATAACCTCTGACGAAGTCTACTGATTTCTTCAACATCATCCCCAGTAATAATCATATCATCTACATATATAATCAGGCACGTTAACATGTCTCTATTTCTCTTAAGGAAGAGTGTATGATCTGCATTACTCTGACTATATCCATTCTGTTTCATTGAAGCTGTAAATCGCCCAAACCACGCTCGCGGACTTTGTTTAAGTCCATACAATGCTTTCCTCAACCTGCATACCTCGCCCTTCTTAAATTTATCCGAGAAGCCTGGAGGAGCTTCCATGTATACTTCCTCCCGTAACTCACCGTGTAAGAATGCATTCTTTACATCAAACTGAAATAAGGGCCAATCTTTGTTGACTGCTACAGAGAAAAGGACCCGAATGGTATCAATCTTTCCTACCGGAGAAAAAGTCTCTAAGTAATCAACTCCATATGTTTGAGTATATCCTTTTGCCACGAGTATCGCTTTATGTCTTTCAATGGTTCCGTCAGCTTTGTATTTGATGGTGAACACCCATCGGCATCCCACTGGTTTCTTTCCTTCGGGAAGCATGCACTTTTCCCATGTTTCGTTCTTGAGTAAAGCCTTCATCTCAGCCGCCATTGCTCCTCGCCACTCCTCCTTCATTTTTGCTTCCTGTACTGTTCTTGGAATAGACTCTGAATATATATGAGTCAGTAAAGCTCGTCCTTGAGTCACTGGATACCTACTGGTTCGAGTAAATGGACCTGGTGAATACGTTCTGGTGGAATCCCTCTGGTGCTTCTTGGTGGGAGCACACGTTCCTGACTTTCAGCGATGTTAGGTATTAACTTCTCAGAGTTCAAATCAGTAGGTGGAGGACTTACCTCTTGTGGGACATTTTCCGAAGTAGATGTCTCAGGAGTAGGCACTAAAGCTTGAGTCTCTCCCCTATCGATCGTAGTCAGCTTGGTGGCACCACCTGCTTGTTCATGTTGGTCATCCGTCGGCCAGTTGAGGCTATGTAACCACTCAAAGTTAGAGGACTCACCCTTTGTCTCCCCCTGAGGCCCAACGTGGTGGTGGAAGTAATATTCAGTTTCAAGAAATACACAATCCATAATGACATATAGGCGACGGGTGATGGGGTTATAGCATCTATAGCCCTTTTGGTGACTGGCATATCCGACAAACACACATTTTTCTGCACAAGAATCCAGTTTGGTTCTACTGGATTTGGGTAGGTGAACATACATAGAGCAACCAAATATATGAGGGGGTAAAGTCAAAACTGAGGGAATATTAGCCTGTGTTGCCAGTGTTTGGAGGGGGTTTTTTTGGTTCAGGGCCTTTGTAGGAAGACGATTTAACAAATACACCGCGGTTCCAACTGCATTTGGCCAGAGATATTTAGGGGCTGATGATTCAAGAAGCATAGCTCGGGTCATTTCAAGTATAATACGGTTTTTCCTCTCAGCGACGCCATTTTGTTGGGGTGTATGAGGACACGAAGTTTGATGTATAAGACAATGTTCACGAAGGAATAGACTAAGGGGCCGGTATTCTGTTCCATTGTCTGAGCGTAGGACTTGAATTATGGTATTATATTGTGTTTGGACCAAATGGAAAAAATGAATAAATTTTTCAGGGACCTCTGACTTATTTTTGATAAAGTATACCCAAGTCATACGCGAAAAATCATCAATAAATAGAACAAAATACTGAAAATGGTGGGGATTAGAAGCATTAGATGGTCCCCACACATCAGAATGAACGAGGGCAAACATTTTTTCAACTCGAGTATTATTTGGTCGGAATGTTGCACGGTGACTCTTAGCACGAATACATGTCTCGCACGGAGGGATTGTACTACGATGAGAAAAAAGACTAGGAAATAAAAGTTTTAAGTATCCAAAAGAAGGATGACCTAGACGGCGGTGCCATAGCCACAACTATCGACTGGTTGCCTGTTGAGCAAGCATGGACCGGCCTTGATGAGCAACTTCATCGACAAAGTAGAGGCCGTCGCGTTCAATGCCACGCCCAATAGTCTCCTTCGTACGTATGTCCTGCAAGAGGCAATAGTGGGGATATATGAGCGCAGTACACTGAAGTTCTTTTGTAACATGACTTAGGGAAAGTAATTTAGAAGACAGCGCCGGAACATATAAACAGTTAGGTATAATCATGGTGGGTGAGATCTGAATAGTTCCCCCACCACATACAGGAAGTCGCTCACCACTGGCAGTCTCAATGTGTGTTTTTAAGGGTTTTGAGTATGTGGTAAAATCACTTAAATCATTGATCATGGTGTCTGTGGCTCCGCAGTCAAGTATCCATGAGTCAGCACTGGGTTGATTGGTTTGGGTATTGTCTTTGGTATGAAGTTGAGGGCCAGATATTGAATTAGTTAATGATTTGGGACTAAGAATTTTTGATGAAAGACTTGGAGGGCATGGCTGGAATTTTGAGAAGCTGAGGGACCGGATTTTGTACAACCCAATATTTGGTGGGCTTGGCTGTCAGAAATAATATTTGAAGGTGAACAATTCCGTTTCTGGGAACATAAGGGACTGCACTGAACATTGTTAGAAGTACAGGGGACTAAATGAGTAATTTCGATGTTATAAAAAGGTTGAGGGTTGGGAAAAATCCCAACCCTACCTGGACATTTTGGCGCCGCTGTAACTCTCTCTTCTCTGGAACCTTCTCCAACGGTTCCAGTTTCTTCTTCCCTCTTTAATGCTCTATCATCTTCTTCCTGCTGAGTGATGTTCTTGCTGGTTTCTCCAATGGCTACAGCTCCTCTACCTATGGCCTCTCCACTGGATTGATTCCTGCTGGACCACCACTCCGGGTACCCAACCAGAAGAAAGCACGTTTCTTTAGTGTGCTTCTTCCGGCCACAGTGAGCACATCTGAGGTTCATTTTGTCTTCCTTCTCCGTTAGTTTGGGGTTATCTGAGCGCCGTGATGAATTTTCCCTGCCTCGTCCTGCACCACTCCGGGTAACCATTCCATACCCCAATGATGTAGCATCTGCTGAGGGGTCACTTTTTAATATCTAAATCCGGGCCTCTTCTCTCTGGATAAGTCCATAGGCAGTTTCCACTGAGGGAAGCGGTTCCCTCTTCAGTATATCTCGTTTAGCTTGTTCGAATCTTTCGTCTAGGGTGGTTAAAAACTGGAACAGTCTTTGTTCCTGAATTTTCTGGTTGTATACTCGAATGTCATCTGGGTCTTTCATTGGGTTGGGGTCCTTGATGTCTATCGTCATCCAGATAGACTGGAGTTTGTTCCATACTTCCTCCAGCGTATGTGTTCCCTGCCTGAGGGTGTTAGCCCTTTTGTGCAAATCAAAAACCTGGAGGGAATCTGTGCCGGACCCATATGTGATCATCAGTCCATCATATAATGCTTTGCAAGTTGGATATTGAGATACGTTAGTCACGAGGTGAGATTCAATATTCTGAATCAACCACGTGAAGACGCACTCATCCTCTTGTTCCCAGCAGGAGTATCCTGGGTCAGTTGGTGAGGGAGGAGCAGGGACTCCCGTAAGGTGAGAACTCTGCCCTCTTCCTCCAATAGCCTTTCGAATCAGGGTTGCCCATAAGGAGTAATTCTCGCCGTTGAGTTTTACTCCTATGGTGAGATTTTCTGGATTCGTCATCAGAGTCTGTGATCCAAGACTCTGACGAAGAAGTTGAGCCAATTGGGCTGTGATTTCGTCGGTGAAGCCAGAACCAGTCTTTGGAGCTGAGCTTTCGTCTGACATTCTGTCCGCGGATAACTAATTTGGTTTAGTCTGTTGGTCGGGTAAGGTATTCAAGGACAGTGATGAGGACATACTCTGAGTCCTCAGATAAACAAACAACTTTTGGACAATGAGGAAGAACAAATTCTAAGTCCAGCCTCTAATTGTTTGGTTTTTTTTCTCGGTTGGACTGAGTTTTGGACAATGAGGAAGAAAAAATTTTGAGTCCTAGAATCGGTATTGCTCTGATACCACGCTAGAAAATACTCCTTGTCTGAGAAATAATTTCTTCTCTTCACTTTGATTCAAATACATTGTGTGTATATATAATACAAGATTTCTATCTAAGTCAACAATAACGGAGATTTGGTTGAAGATTTGATATGGACAAATCTCAATCTTATCTACAAAATCTAACCTTTTCTAACTTACCAATCTTATCAGATCATATCTCTTAACAAGAATAGAATGATTATGGCACTTGATCACAGGTAAAATCTTGGCAATGATGAAGACAATTTCTGAGCCAACTAATTTCAAAGATAATTTGGTGTGATTGAGAGGATCTACTGCTCGGATACCATGTGTAAACTAAGAGCAAAGATACTAAAGGAAAACAGTAGACTGTGGAATAATTCCGCTGTATACTTCTGAATGATTTTTGTTACATCCCTATACTTTGGTTTATACACGTTTTCTGCTCTATACAAGGTAATCAAATGACTGTAAAATCTCATTAGATCAATTTACAATTAACACACATATTTGCCATATTTACACTTTCCATATACACCTTATTCCCTTGATTCACAGATTTGTCAACAGTCTTGATTTGATGATATAGTCGCTTTTCCTTCCTTTCCTTTCCTTAAAATTTGGGGTCTTCCACCTCTATTTTTGAGGAACTTACAAGCACAAGGCTTTCGCCTTTTTCGGTTGAGTACTTTGCCGTACGGTTGATGAGGGCTTTTTCTTTGTGCCCCATTGTGTTGGGTACCCCCGATTAAGGTTTTATCTTCTAACCCTATGGTTCTCTAAGGCTTTTTGCCTTATTGTGTTGATGACATTTACCCATTAATTAAGCAATTTTTTTTGGTAACCCTATGGGGCTGGAGACCTCATCGTGTTGAGGCTTTTTCCCTCATTGAGTGAGGACTTTTCTTTTGACTCATGTTGTGTTGAGTCTTTAAAGAAAAAATACTACATAGAAAATACCAAAAGACAACCATTTTTAGGTTGGGTATACATTTACCGAGCCTTATGAGGCTGATTTGTTAACAAAGTATCGCATCGGTTTGCGGCTCATTGGCCGTTTTCAATTGCTGCAAAAGGCAGCTCACTGGCTGGCAACTCATCGGCTGACTTTCATTGTCAAAACTCAAAAGACAGCCCATCGGCTGAAGACTCATCGGCCAACTTTCATTGGTAGTACTTTTTAAGGTCACAATGTTTCTACGATCGCGGGATTTCTTTCTCCTCTTCATCGGCGAGTCGATAGCTTCCATTCCTATGTGCATCTCTATGTGCGTTCCTTTCCATTTTGTGTGGCAACCTGTCCTGAGCCATAGTATTCGAAATGACTCACCCGCTGTATTTCGCTAAAGAAGATACAAGATGCCAAAATCGAAATAAGTACACGTCAGTAGAAGTCAAAATTTAAAACTTCGAAATAATCATCATCATAAATATCAATGTCTAGGCAAATCTAAATCCGATACAAATGTCAAAGTAGATATAGCTAAATCTCCAAAGTACATAAACCTCAAGTAGCAAAAATAACTGTCTCAACTAAGTTCTCAAAAGTCTCATCGCAATACCATCGACCTCAATATCTCCCCTCTTGATCATTCTCGGTATACTAACTCAGAGCTCTGATCATCTTAAAAAAATAGAAACGTGTGGTATGAGCGACAAGTCGCCCAGTAAGTGATCCCACTACACTTACCATGGGATCATACGCATAGAAACAAGTGTGATAAAATAAGTGACAACATAAAATAATATCATGCTTCTCTTCGCAAGTAAATGTACGATTCTGCTCCTAACATCCAAAATCAAATAGAGCAAATAGACCCAACAAAGTACGTAACTGAAGTCCAATTAGGGTTAGTTCAAACCAAAATCGATGATGCAAAATTTTCAAATATGCAATGCCAAAATGTCCAAAGTCAAAGGCCCAAAATTCCAAGTTTGAAATTCCAAAAGACCAAAGTTCCAAATCTGATTTAGCCGGTCCAAAGTCCAAAATCCAAATCCGAGTGCAACTCGGTCCAAATCCAAATATCAAATTGTCCAAAATCCAAAACAGCCAAAACACGTCTAAAATGGTCCAAAATAATGCAATGGCTATAGCACTTACCCTACAAATGACTTATACCGTAAGACCTACGAATTGGTCATCCAATAGTTAATATGCCATAGACTCCCTGAATATTCTAGGTAGTTACGTCTATAGCGCCCTAATGGCGGCCAATATGTCCGTCCACCATGTCCCAGACTAGGTAGTTAAGCCAGGACGCTATGTTTGTTTGGAACCAACCCGGCTTAACAATATATTTCAAGTGTAGCGGTAAATTTCCAAAATGCAACTTTTCAAAATTATTTTCAATTACCAAAGTTAGTCCAAATTGCCAACATGGGTTAAAATGTCAAATTTGTCAAAATTACCAAATGACTTCAAATACCAAATGTCCAAACCAAATAGACCAAGTAATCAAATATCCAATATCGATTCACCAAATACCTACTACTCACATGTGTGTATGTGTGTATATATATAAATGCCGCTTTCTCTCTAGCGACTAGGCGATTGAGTGGCGGCGCCATACCGCTACTGCACCTGCGATCGATCGCCTTTTCTTGGAGTCTGCTCTCATTGATTCTCTGTTTCTTGGTAATATTGATTTTGACTTGGTAAATTGTTGATGTTTCAATCGCGATCATATGCCTCCGTGTTTAAGCCATCGATAACGATAATGCCTCCTCATGAAATCACTAGATTCAAGGGCATACCTGCAATCAAATTCACACGCGAAGAGGTAACTGCATTGTCCGAATCTTTCAAACACTGTTTGGTTGGAACTTTTTGGTATGGCCGCCCTAAACTCGTGCCATTTGCAAATGCTTCAATTGGATTGGTTTCATGGCATCGGTTAAAATTACTTTGCTTGATCCCACGCATACCTTGATGTAGTTTGATGGCGA
Source organism: Eustoma russellianum (assembly GCA_036186865.1). Lineage (NCBI taxonomy): Eukaryota > Viridiplantae > Streptophyta > Magnoliopsida > Gentianales > Gentianaceae > Eustoma > Eustoma russellianum. Next base: position 2,097,879 of record AP025067.1, on the reverse strand, counting down.
GGCAGATTATTATAGATGTTTTTTGCGCCGCACCTGGACAGAATTGGGATATCATATGCGCATCACTAAATGGACATATGATTTTGATCTGCGAATTGATATGCCTATTGTGGCTGTGTGGGTTTCCTTGCCAGGTCTTCGTGTCTATCTTCTTAAGCAATAGGCTCTATTTGAAATAGCACGCATGATTGGGACACCGCTGAAGGCGGATTCCGCTACCACGCAATTGTTAAGACCCTCGGTAGCTCGCATATGTATAGAGATTAACGTATCACAAGAGCAACCACAGAGGTTGTATATTCAGAGTGATGACTATCACTTCTTTCAATCTGTCGAATATGAGAACACGCCCACTTATTGTGTGTTTTGTCGTATGCTGGGGCACTCAACATCATTGTGTAAAAAAGATGATCAAGGGATGTACCACCGCAAGCTCTAGCGACAGCTGCTCCTCCCCCGAAAATGCCTGTGGCACCACCTACACAACGCTAGACGCCAAAGAACACGGGCTTGCTCCCATCAGAGGCTTCGCCGTCCATGGCAGACCAGGGTACTGAGACAGTCCCATCATCTCCTGGGCCGGAAGGAATTAGGGATCCTGCAACAACCCTGGCTATTAAGTGTGATGAATCAATCTTGCAGGATGGGCAGGTTGGAAAAATATCTCATATGCAGGATTTGACACGCTTGCAATGTTCTTCTGCTACAATATTGCCGCATATTATTAAGGATCCGGAGCCTGTGCTGCAGCATTCATCGAATTCAGAATTACATGATGATATGAATGCAGAAACAACCGAATTGTGATCAACGGTTTTAGAGGTTGCTAGGTTTTATCTTCTATGCCTCCTTCGAAAGATGGCGGTCCAAATGTGACGCATCTGGATGTCTCTGACGCGATTGATAACTTATTGAAAATTCGCACACGGCGACCAAAGGGAAAAAAAGGAGAGATGTCAGTTGCCCCTCCTTCTTCTATTCTAACTTGTGGAGCACTACATCGTTCAACAGCTACTTCCCTTGATCCATCTCAATGAAGGTACTTCTTTGGAATGTTCGAGGTATTAATGCCTCTATAACACATATACTTTCGCTTACACGTCAACATGGTTTGCCTTGTTGATTATTATTGAACCAAAACTTTGCACTACGCGTTTAGAACAGTTTAGATTACAATTGAGCTTCTCACATGCTTATTCTTTTGCTGATGCAAATATTTGGTTTTTTTGGCGAGATTCTTTCTTGGAGGCATTGGAGGTTCAAATGGCCATGCAAAATATGTCCATTAAGTTCCGTTTGTTGCCTAGCAGGCAAACGTTTTGGTTTACAGTGGTTTATGCTAGACATATGGTGGCAGCACGAAAACTGTTATGGGATGATTTGATGGGATTTCATTCAACTGTCGCCCAACCCTAGCTACTAGGGGAAGATTTTAATACTTTTCTATTGTTGGATGAACATAAGGGGGTTGCTTCGCCAGCATTATGCACGCTCACTGATTTTAAACATTTTGTTGAATATTGTGTGTTGATGGATCTACCTTTCCAAGGCTCCAGATTTACATGGTCCAATGGCAGGGGTTTGGGTAAGGTGTGGCGCATGCTAGATCGCTACTTATGCACCTTTGACTTCACAGAATTATTGGACATTAGCAAGGTCCAACATCTCCACCGTGTCACATCAGATCATTTGCTATTATTGTTGACTTGTCAATTAACATCACTTGTAGGGCTGACGTCTTTCAGGTATCTTGATGCATGGGCTACTCATGATGACTTTCCTGCCTATGTTCGTTCCCATTGGCGCTCATATCCTACTATGGGAGGCATGTATGGGTTTTATGATAAGCTGTGTCGTCTGAAGGCTGACTTGCGTCGATGGAATCATAGTGTTTTTGGGAATATTTTCACAGAGTTAATGGTGGCAGAAGAGGAGATGATACGAGCGGAAGCTGCTTATGATGCGGCCTCCTCGGAAAGCACTCATCAGGAGTATCATCAGGCTAAGGCTGGTCTATTACAGCAACAAACACAAGCTTATATCTTATGAAAGAAGAAAGCTCATGTTAAATGGTTAAAGGAGGGTGATGCCAACACCGCTTACTTTCATTGAACATTGAAGATCCGTAGGCAGCGGCAGTCTATTTCTTCCATCAATCGGCTTGATGGAACAACATGTGAAGGTACTTCGGCTATTCAATCTGAGGCCTTCCGCTTCTATAAACATTTGTTCCATGCAGAGGCAACTATGGATTATGATGTAATATTGCAGCATATCCCACATCTTTTGATGGAAACAGACAATGCACAGTTATTATCTCAACCTTAGGCGAACGAGGTCCATATAGCAGTGTGGCAACTGAGCCCGTCCAGTGCATAGGGACTAAACGGTTTCCCAGGCTTGTTTTATAGGCTGTTTTGGAAGGATATCAGAACGGACGTATTGCTTTCTGTGCAAGAATTTTTCTTGGGTATTCCTATGCCTAGTGCGATGGCAGCATCACTAATCTGTCTGATTCCTAAAGTTCCAAACACAGACACATTTGCAGATTTCAGGCCTATCTGTTTGACGAATTTCTTATCTAAAGTGGTAACTAGAATTATCTCTACTCGTCTTCTTACCTTGTTAACAATTGATTTCTACATAGCAAGGAGGTTTCATGCCAGGCCAAGGTATTTCGGAACAAGTACTAATGGCAAAAGAGATGGTTCACATCTTAGATCGTGAATGTTGTGGGGGGCAAGTTATGATTAAGCTTGACATGGCTAAAGCATTTGACCATGTTTCTTGGCAGTATTTAGAAAAGTTACTCTTGCAATTTGGTTTTCTTCCGTGCTTTGTTCGTAGTATCATGAATAATTTAGCAGCTATAAGATGTTCAGTGTTGATAAATGGTAAGCCAAGTGGCTACTTTCGGCCATCCAGAGGAGTCAACAGGGTGACCCTTTATCACTTCTCTTATTCATTCTAGCCTCAAAGGGGTTTTCTAGAGGCCTTAAGGCTAGATTGGCGGCAGGTGTAATTCGGGGATTCAGCGGAGGTCGAACTCAGCCGATTTCGCATCTTGGTTTTGCAGGTGATTTGTTGATATTTCTGAATGCAAGCATTTAAGCAATTTCTAGAACAATATCAGCATGCCTCGGGACAATTGGTTAATTATCATAAGAGTCAGATGGTAGCCAGTGCGGGTGTTTTGATCAGTGCATGGCCGCCATCTTGCACATGCGAACCTCGGCCTTGCCTATCAAGTACTTAGGCTCCTATCTTTTTAAAGGTATAAACCGAGCACAATATTGTGCATCTTTGCTTGATCACTTTGATGCGAGATTGATAGGTTAGTCACAAAGATTGCTAAATATGCCGGGTAGATTGACTCTTATACAGTCTGTGCTATCCACATTGCCCTTGCATATTATGTCTGCAGCCAGACTTCCCAAAAGCATTCGAATTGAGTTAAACTGGAAGATGGAAAATTTTTTGTGGAAGCAACGCCATCATTGGAGAGCATGGCCAGTGGTGTGTTGGCCTAAAGAAGAGGGAGGCTTGGGGATCCGTAATCTTGAGGCATTACAAATGACATTTGAGTGTAAATTATGGTGGAGATATCATACATCCGAGTCATTATGGTCACAATTCATGCGGCACAAGTATGGCAATCGTGAAGGTATGTATGCCCATATTTATGATTTTGCAGATTGGAAGATATTGTGTCACATTGATTCTTTCTGTGGCTTGCACACAACTGCTTCGTCAGATGGTTTGGTTTGGAGCACGGGTGAGAACGACCAGTTTAGTTTGCATGCTACATACAACATGTGCAGGCCGAGAGCTGCTCTCCACCCTTCACTCGGTACATTTGGTGGCCAGGTGCCTTAGCAGCTGCAAGGGTATTTTTTATGGCACTTCTGGTACAATGCTCTGCCGTTTCCAGAGAACATCCGGATGTGGTCGGCTGCTTTTCCCACGTGTTGTCCTTTTTGACGGAATGCATCTTTCTTGCAAGAACATATCTTTAACAAATGTCCGCTCATTACCACAGTGTGAAATCACATGGCAATGACTTTTCGGGGCCCGCCGCCAACGACCACTACTTTTAGACGTTACTTGCTGAGTTTGTGGAGTAAAGCTCGCAGCACAACAATGGTTGGACAACTCATTGCCGTGGTTCCATTAGTAGCAGCCTGGGAAATCTGGAAAGAATATGCTTCGATACAGTTGGGGGACCAAACCTTTTCACTAGTCCAACTTTGGGAACGGATTCGTCAGGACATCTTCACATGGTGCTCGTCAGTATCTGGTCGTAAGTTTGCAGCTTTGATTCTGTCTTTAATTGCTGATTATTACTCTCCCCCCATACACATCAAACGAGCACATGTTCTAAGATGGAGATTGCCACCTTCGGGTAAATTAAAGCTTAATGTTGATGCTGCAACCGGCCGTCAAAGAGCAGCTGGGGAGGCGGTGTTGCGCGATGCGAATGGGTCCCTGGTCCAAGCAATATGTTTTTCACTGCTAGTATTGCCGCCTATGCATGCTGAACTGCAAGCACTTCTCTTTTCCCTACTCTTCTTTGCCACGGCAGGACATCTATCTCTGGAGGTTGAAATAGACTGTTTGCAACTCTTGCAGCTTTTTGCAAGCCACACTGTCTTGATAGCTAGGTTGGGTAGTGACTATGCTCGTCTGCAAGGGCTGTTGTCTTCCACGGATACTGCATTGTCATATGCACCACGGGAATGTAACTATGTGGTACACTTTCTAGCGCAGCATGGACTTGCGAGGTGTCAGATGGGTGTTTTTATAAGGCCTTCAGATCTTCCCCCAGCAGCTCGCGTCAGTTTACATAATGATGTACAGACAACCTATATCCGCCTCTAAAAGCTTAATGGATTCTGCCCGCCTGCATCGTGTTGATGTAGGCGGTTGGGTATATTTATGCTTGCTTCTTCTATATTCCATTTGTTATTTTACTAATTGCATGATGATACATTACTGTCTTGTTGAGGTCCAAATTGTCATTCAATGGTGGCATTCACATTGATGGTGGTGCTTGAACTCTTCTACTATCATTGTTGCTGTGCTGGTATTAGTGACGGAGAATCTGGGTAAACTCTTTGCCTCTTCATTACTCTTATCTCATACTATGGTGTTTTTTTTTGGAATAGCGTCTGCATGACTACAGCTGCACTTTCTTTCTGAATATAGTCTACTAACTTCCCAAGGTTACACTTTCTTTCTGAATTCGTATATCAACATAACGAAATTTTAACTACTCCGACAACTCTAAAAATTAGATACATTTTTTGTTGATGTTTTTCAAAGAGCGAGATGTTTGCATAATTCTTATACAATATTTCAAATTTTCGTTTTTGGTTACAGCAGTTTTGTCAAAATACATTCTATTTGCCAACTATCAATATTGCCACTATTTTATCTATTAAATGTTTAAAGTTATTTACCGCTTGTGATGAAATCACTTAATTTTTGTGGAAAAAAAACATAGCTTTCAAAAAAAATATATATCCTTTTGAAAAGAAAAAAAAAGACATTGTGTTCAAATTGTTTTATAAAATAAAATCCTTACGATCAGCGTGTTTCAACTGCTTTAAAGTAGTTACTTGTAATACTTTTACAAACACGTATAGTATTATGTTTTTATAAGTAGTTTCAAAAAATACATACTTCCCTTAGAACAAGAGAGATATCGCATTCAACTCATTTTATGAAACATAATATTGTTGAGTTTCAACATCTTAATACGATCTCACCGTGATACTTTTTGTGAACAAGCTATGTCATTGTCTTATAAGACGTCACTTGAGACACCGCCTTGTGAAAATAAGTTATACCATTATCTTTACACGAGGTCACTTGAAACTTTGCTTTTAAAAAAAACAAGTATATACTACCTTGATTATTGTATTGTAAAAAAAAAGATATACTTTCAGCCAATTAGAACTACATGAACTTCTTTTCTTTCTGTTTGCAACTTAAAGAAAAACATGTCCATACACATATTTCTTATACTAGGATATTGATGATATCTCCAAAGAAGTAAGGACATAATCATAAAATTAATTCGTAAGAGTATAGGAATTAATTTTGAAGGCTTGGTTCTATGTTGTAAAGTGTAATGATTACCATATTGAAATACTTGATGGGTATTTAGTTTGGTTATCTGTCTAGAAGGTGGATCATATATGAAGAGTAGGAATTCGGAAATTTTAGATCTCCATTATATAAGTTGAGTGATACACGGTATAAGCGGAATTGGGGACTTAACAACCTAAAGGTGAGGGTAATATGATAATATTCGTGACCTATCTAGGAGAATGGATCAAGTAGAACTATACTAAGTTGTGATTACGTAACACGCAAGTTTTGAGGACGAAACTTATTGCAAGGAGGGAGGAATGTTATGACCCAGTCTCAGGAGGATCAAAAGAAAAAAATGGAATAATTAAGATATGGATAAAAGTTATCAAGTGGTATTTGAATTGAAATAAGAAAGGTATATGATAGGGAGGGAATTAAAAGATTTGTCTTAGGTGGAATTCCTATACCTATCAGGAAATTTCCTAATTAAACATATCCCTATATCAATATATATACACACACTCTTAAGAAATCAAAACCTAATCACCCTTCCCCCTCCAGTCGGCGGCCCCTGCCTCTCTACAGCCAGGCGGCCTTCTTAATTGCAACAGCAGCCAAACGGCTGCTACTCTAAAAAAAAAATCAAATCCTATATTCTATCACTGCCTAGCCGCCACCCCCTGGACAAGAAAAAAAAACCACACACGGCCAGCGCTTCCCATGGAGAAAAGCTTGTAGCAGCCATGTTTTTTTAGAGGAAGGAAAAAAAAAGATTTCAAGACACCACCAAACCAAGATAGCCGAGTATAGAAAGAAAAGAGAGAAGATATGCGTAGGAAACTAGTCGCCGAACGAAGTAGGTTACCTTCCCCTCTTCTCGGATTGCCCGCACTTCGTGTGTGAATCATGCTTGCTTTATTTCTTTTATTTTGTTTTCATATACGTGATGCTCTATGATGTTCGTATGTATAAGTATATGTATGTGTGAGATGGTGTGGATCGTACGCTTTGAAATAAATTTAAAAGATTGAATCTTTATGCGATTAGGAGAAAAATTGTATAGGTCATATAAACATTCTGTGTGTATGTAGTACGTTGATTATGAAATATGTGTAGTATAAGAAGTTTATCAATTTATTCAATTTTTTTATTTCACAGTCATCATTTATATCATCCTACTTAAACGTTATCAATTGTTGTTTTTTTTTGTTATTTACTAAGCAAGTTTCGGTTTTTAAAAGAAAAAGAGGAAAAGAATCTACAAAATTCAAGTGAAATATTTAATTTACCTTACTAGCTACTGTACAATGAAGGGTTTAGTGTAGCGCCCCGGCCCGATACCGTCATCGGAACCAGTGCACCCGCCGTAGACTACTATGAGAACTACGAAGCGTCAAGCAGATCAAGTGTACGTCCTTCATAATGTAAGATAAAAACCAGCGGAAACGTCATAAAATTTAAACCTTCATCATCATTAGAACATCCGTAAAATGCAGCGGAATTAAAAGATGTTTATTCCTCTCGCCAACATAAGTTTTAGATCAACATAACAACAAAGGAGTTTTCCAAACTGAAATAAAGTAGTCCAGCATCTATCTATTCCCATGTCCATCATCCCATTGAGCCCACTCACCGTCGTCTTCAACAAATATCAACTCATATTCAGGCTCACCTGAAAAGGAACAGAGTAATTGTTCTTAGCGAAATTATCGCTAGCAAGTAACCCGTCTATACACCTTACGGAATCACACACGTCGAGTCACCAGTGTATAAAACATTGCCCAAAATAAGGTGCTCGGGTTAGCAAATAGCATCTTAATAAGAATTCCTCAAAGCAGATAAAGCACATATATGTACACAGATATGAGAACCAACATGTATTAAAACAACGTATCACATAGCAAGTCATAAACTAGTCACGTTTCTTGCAAGTCAATTCTTATGCTCCATGTATCATGATGCATGTACCTCTTTAAAATCACACACAACACCCATGCATATGTCTTCTTTCATAAACATGTCATGCATGTCATTTCACAAACATTTCATCACTTTACATATCATATTCTTCGCGTAGCAGAACTTTATACCCTGTGGGTGATCAGTCCACAGCAAACATTACTTTATACCCCGTGCTGAAAGGTCCACGGCCCCATAACATATAACTTTATACCCCGTGCTGAAAGGTCCACGGCCCCATTACATATATCATATATCCGTGCTGATAGGTCCACGGCCCCATTACATACATCATATATCCGTGCTGAAAGGTCCACGGCCCCATAAAATAACTTTGTTTTCCGTGCTGATAGGTCCACGGCCCCATAAAATACTTTATACCCTGCTGTTGATTCACAGATCACGCTTTTATACCCTGCTTCCGCAGGCGTGACTTTTATACCCTGTGACCAACCAGCAGCCATTTTGTCTTTCGAAAACTTTAACCTTTCTTGTAAATACTTCTTTCGCAAAGCAAATCTCAAATCAAATGCAAGTGCCCATGTCATGATGCAGGATGCACGTGTAACTTCATATCAAACATGTAACACACACACATACACCGTACATATCAAGTGTGCAGTCTTGCACCTCAAACAATCCATGTTCGTATCTTTCCAAGCCCATTCGTCTTACCAAATCACTCGGGATTCAATCTTATTCTTACATGATCAAACTTACCATCTATACCTCAATTACACCTCAATTACCTTTGCGTTTTATGTTCAAAAGAAGTGTGTAAGGTTACTACACGTACATAGGGCACCTAAAGAGTCAAAAAGACTTCCAGTAGAGTTGGAACGCTACATGAAGCGCCTATAGTGACTTAAGGCGCCTATTCTAGGCGTTCGAAGTGTTCAGGGATGTTCCGTAGACATTGAACGCCTACATGAAGCGCCTAATGTGAATAGAGCGCTTTATGTAGGTGTTCGAAGTGTTCGGGGATGATTCAGGACACATTGAACGCTACATTAGGCGCCTAATGTGACATAGAGCGCCTAATGTAGGCGTTCGAAGTGTTCTGACGGTTCTAAATTGCAGTTTTTCTGTACGGGAAAGCTTCTGGACACATTGAACGCTACATTAGGCGCCTAATGTGACATAGAGCGCCTAATGTAGGCGTTCGAAGTGTTCTAACGATGCCAAACTGCAGTTTTTCTGCAGTAACTTCCTCTCCAACACCCTCCTTGTTCAACCCTTTCATTTTCAACACTTAAAGATCCATCTTAACATCTAGATTCATCTTACTTAACACACATCTAAACATGAATTGATGCCTAGTCATGCCTAACAATATCCACTCTAGCCTTCACTCATTCACAACCTTCAAAAGATCTCATCAACTTTCCCAACCCAACAAGACTACAGCAATGTCTTCACTCATCTCTCAATTTCCTGCACTTATTCTCAACGTCCAAGTGTAGACAATCAACATAAGAGTAGAGCAAGACAATAAGCACATCAAAATATACACTTTTATGGGCATGCTTGACAACAACAAAGCACCACACAACTATTTTCAGAACTATGGCCCAAAGAACAAGACTTTACACAATTAGCAACAAGACTTACATATAACAAAGCATTTAAGATAGACAAGACAAGAATACTAATGTGTGATTCATGTTTTCTCTTTGTAAGAACATAGGGCCTAAAGTATCAAAATTTACGTAAAGCGTATAGAAAGATTACTTGCCTTGGAATCTAGATAAGCTTACGGATTTACTGCAGAATTTCTGTAAGAATTGAACCTAGGTTGCTCGTTCTTCCTTCCTTTCCTTCTTCTTCTCTCCTTCTTCTTTCCTCTTTCTTTTCTCTCTCTTTTCTCAGAATTTTCCTTCTCCCTTTGCTGTCAAAACCGCCCCTCATGCTGAGAAGGGGGAAGTTATACTAGATTTTGTAACTCCCCTAACTCCTAGTAGGGACTATTTTGATAATTTACTATGATTTCTTTTAATTCTACTTTTAACCCCTTTCTTTTGTTCTTCTATGTTTTGTGTAACTAAGTCACATTACCTACATAATTTATTAAGTTTCATTTAAGGTTGACCTAAGTATTGAAAGTTGCGCTTAAAAATCACGGGGTGTAACATTCCACCCCCTTACAAAAAGTTTCGTCCCCGAAACTTACGTACCTTAGTCAAAGAGCTGAGGATACTTCTCCCGCATTTGTTCTTCGAGCTCCCAAGTGGCTTCACGTTCCGTGTGATTGCTCCACTGAACCTTTACATAAGGGATCACTCGCTTCCTCAACACTTGATCCTTTCGGTCCACAACTTTCACGGGTACTTCCTCATATGTAACATCGTCCTTGAGTTCCAAAGGTTGAGCTTCAAGTACATGACTTGGATCCGCCACGTACTTTCTTAATTGTGACACGTGGAAAACATTTTGTACTTGCGCCAACACCGGAGGTAATGCCAACTTATATGCCAAGTCCCCTACCTTCTCAAGTATTTCATAGGGACCAATGAATCGAGGGCTTAGCTTGCCTTTTACTCCAAACCTCATGACGCCCTTCGTAGGTGATACCTTCAAATAAACTTTTTCTCCCACGTCAAAATCCAATGGTCGTCGTTTGGAATCTGCCCAACTCTTGCTACGGTCCTGAGCTGTCTTAAGTCTTTCCCGGATGATTTTCACCTTATCTAGCGTTTTCTCCAATAGCTCAGGTCCCGTGATGGTCCTCATGCCCACTTCGTCCCAATAAACCGGGGACCTACATTTCCTTCCGTACAATGCTTCAAAAGGAGCCATGTCAATTGCACTGTGGTAACTATTGTTATAAGAAAACTCCATCAGTTTCACCATTCCGTCCCAACTCCCTTTGAAATCCAACACGCAAGCCCTTAGCATATCTTCCAAGGTTTGAATAGTCCGCTCGGACTGTCCATCGGTTTGGGGATGATACGCCGTACTCAACCTTAACTCTGTACCCATGGCTTCTTGGAATGCTGTCCAAAACATAGAAGTGAACCGTGCATCTCGGTCGGACACTATACTTACCGGGACTCCATGCAAACTAACAATACTGTCCATATATAAACTCACTAACTTGTCAAGAGGTACTTTACTTGAAACGGGTAGGAAATGGACAGACTTTGTCAAACGATCCACGATGACCCAAATCATGTCACATCCACTTCTTGTCTTTGGTAAACCAGCTACAAAATCCATTGTGACATGTTCCCATTTCCATTCGGGAATCTCCAACGGCATCAACAATCCACCGGGCCGTTGGTGTTCCGCCTTGACTTGTTGACACACCAAACACCTCTCTATGAATTCCGCAATATGTCTTTTCATCCCAGACCACCAATAGTAACGCTTGAGATCTCTATACATCTTGGTGCTACCGGGGTGTATTGATAACCTCGAATTATGAGCTTCTTGCAAAACTTCTTTCCTAAGTTCGTCAACATCCGGGACACATAATCTCTCCCTAAACCATAAGCTCCCATCCTCTTTGGTCCGAAATCCTTCAACTTGACTGTGTTTCACCCTTTCCATTATCTCACTTAAAGCCTTATCTTTCTGCTGAGCCTCCTTTATCCTATCAATCAAACTCGGTGTGATGGTCAATGCTGTCAGGACGTTCACCGTGAATTCCACCAAATCCAAACCAAATTCCTCCATCTCTCTTTCCAATGGTGATTGTCGTGCATGGCTGGACTTTCTACTTAAGGCGTCGGCTACCTTGTTAGCCTTTCCCGGGTGATAATGAATAGTTAGGTCGTAGTCTTTTAGCAACTCCAACCACCTCCGCTGCCTCATATTCAATTCCTTCTGTGAGAACAAATACTTTAGGCTCTTATGATCCGTGAATACCGCGCACTTCTCTCCATACAAATAATGCCGCCAAATCTTCAAGGCGAACACAACCGCGGCAAGTTCAAGATCATGTGTGGGATAGTTTTGCTCATAAGGCTTTAGCTGTCTTGAGGCATATGCGATGACTCGTTCGTTTTGCATTAAAACACAACCTACAAACAAGGTGTTAGTCTAAACTTAATGAGTATACAAGATCATAACCTTATACTATAATTTACGTACCTAACCCGTTCTTTGACGCATCACTATAAATCACAAATCCATCCGTTCCAGAGGGTTGAGCCAATACTGGAGCTGTCGTTAATCTCTTCTTAAGCTCCGTGAAACTTTGCTCGCATTCCGCCGTCCACTCAAACCTGGACTTCTTTTGAGTAAGGCGACTGAGAGGTACGGCAATCCTCGAGAATCCCTCAACAAATTTTCTGTAATAACCCGCTAGACCCAAGAAACTTCGCACTTCGGTGACATTGGTAGGTCTAGGCCATTCAGTTATGGCTTCCACCTTCTTCGGGTCAACAGCAATCCCCTCTTCTGATATCACGTGACCTAGGAAAGCCACACTTCTTAACCAAAACTCACACTTGCTAAACTTTGCATAAAGTTGTTTCTGCCTCAAAATGCCTAGTACAGTTCTCAAATGCTCAGTGTGAGTTTGCTCGTCAGGAGAGTACACAAGAATATCATCTATGAATACCACTACAAACTTATCCAACTGTTCTCGAAAGACGGTATTCATAAGATCCATAAAAGCCGCAGGGGCATTTGTCAATCCAAATGGCATCACTAAAAATTCATAGTGGCCATACCTTGTGCGGAAAGCTGTCTTTGCGATGTCCTCAGCCTTCACTCGCAACTGATGATATCCTGATCGGAGATCGATTTTCGAGAAGATCTTGGCACCTTTGAGCTGATCAAATAAATCTTCGATTCGCGGAAGGGGATACTTATTCTTGATGGTAACTTTATTCAACTCTCTATAATCGATACAAAGCCTCATGCTTCCATCTTTCTTCTTTACAAATAAAACAGGTGCTCCCCAGGGCGATACACTAGGGCGGATAAACTTCTTGTCCAATAACTCCTGCAGTTGTTCCTTCAACTCTCTCAATTCTGCCGGAGCCATTCTATAAGGAGCTTTAGAAATAGGTTCTGTTCCTAGAATCAAGTTAATCTCGAACTCTACTTCTCTCGGGGGTGGTACTCCTGGTAAATCTTCCGGAACACATCAAGGAATTCATTGACCACCGGAATTTGCTCAATAGATGGTACCTCCTGAGTAACATCTATGGCATACACTAGGAATCCCTCGGCACCCTTCTTCAAGGCTTTGCGTGCTTGTGCGACGGACACATATACCTTTTTGGGTACCTTCTTTCGTTCCGAATCCCCTTGAAACATTACCTCTTCCATCTCAGCACTCTTGACTGTCACTTGCTTCAATCGACAGTCAATGTTGGCGTGATGCTTGGCCATCCAGTCCATTCCCAATATCACGTCAAAGTCATACATCTGAATAGGGATCAGGGTGGCGGAGAATGTTTGTCCTTCAAACTCTAATTCACAATCCCGGTACCGATGATACGAAACCATAATTTGATCTCCGGCCGCTTGAACACGATACGGAGTTTCTAACCACTCAGGCAGACTACTCAGGTGTTTAGTGAATCTCTTTGCTACGAAGGAGTGGCTTGCGCCGCTATCAAAGAGCACGTTGGCAGGTACTTTATTTACTAAAATCGCACCTGCTACTACGTCAGTAGCCTCCTGCACATCCGTATCCGTCATGAGATGTACACGGGCATTTGCTCTAGGCTTCGCTCTCGGCTGCTGAGCCGCCTCTCCAGGATTATTTTTCTTCATCTCCGGGCAGTCCCTAATCATGTGACCCACTTGACCGCATCGGAAACATGCTCCAGCCACTTTCCTACACTCTCCAACGTGGTTCCTGTTGCAATGTGGACAAACTCCTACAGCCTGCTGAGCTACTTGATTCTGGGGTGGCAGTCTCTGAAAATTTCCAACTGGGCCTCTCTTCGGAATCTTGACCCAACGTCCGGGTCTTCCACCAACTCTCACATCCTCCCTTGGCCTCTTGCCTCTATCAGACCCTCCAACACTAGTTGCTCTTGCCGCTACTCTACGGAAATCGCTCTCAACCCGAAAACATGCATCTAACATATCCTCATAAGTTTTCATTCCCGCATTCACTATCGCCGATTGTATCCTCGAGTCCAAACCCCTCTCAAACTTCGTCATCTTAAGACGATTATCAGACATGATCGCAGGGGCAAACTTACCCAAAGCATGGAAACGATCTGCATACTCCGACACCGTCATCCTTCCTTGCTCCAATCTGTCAAATGCTCTTATCTTGTCCAATATTGCAGTCTCCGGTACGTAGTACTTCAGGAAAACATCACAAAACTGTGTCCAAGAGATTGGTGGGGTCATTCTCAACACCATTCCTTCCCACCATTCGCCAGCCTTGCCACTTAGAAGGGGCGTGGCCACCTCAACCTTTATCACGTTGGGTACTTGCACCAGCCGAAAACATTTCTCCACCTCAGCCAACCAGTGCTGAGCCTCTTCAGGATCCGTACATCCTCCAAACTCCGGCACCCTCATCTTTCTCATCTCTCCATAAAAGAACCTGATGTTATGCTGTGGCGGTGGTGGAGGCGGAGGCTGATGCTGCTGCACATATCCTTGTGCAATCACCGTCAGTGCGTCAGTGAGCACCTGGGGTAACACAACTTGTGGTGGCTGGTTCTCCTGTCCATTGCCAGAGTTGCCTGTGTTATCTCTTCTTGGAGGCATATTTCGCTGAAAGGTTAACATTTCATTAGCATTCAGTAAGTACAAAAGGTTACTGAAGGCTCGAATGCGTACTAATAGGTGAGGTGTGTAGTACAACTATTAATACAAAGTTAGATAATAAGACGCGCTCGCACACACCCAACCCATATCATACTTAACCACTAAAGAGATCAACACTTATAACTAAAGATCAACCTTAAAGGAGAATCATAGCTTAGGTGTCTAAAAATCATGAACCTAAGTTTCCGAGATAGATCTGAAGCCTAGGGCTCTGATACCACCTGTAGCGCCCCGGCCCGATACCGTCATCGGAACCAGTGCACCCGCCGTAGACTACTATGAGAACTACGAAGCGTCAAGCAGATCAAGTGTACGTCCTTCATAATGTAAGATAAAAACCAGCGGAAACGTCATAAAATTTAAACCTTCATCATCATTAGAACATCCGTAAAATGCAGCGGAATTAAAAGATGTTTATTCCTCTCGCCAACATAAGTTTTAGATCAACATAACAACAAAGGAGTTTTCCAAACTGAAATAAAGTAGTCCAGCATCTATCTATTCCCATGTCCATCATCCCATTGAGCCCACTCACCGTCGTCTTCAACAAATATCAACTCATATTCAGGCTCACCTGAAAAGGAACAGAGTAATTGTTCTTAGCGAAATTATCGCTAGCAAGTAACCCGTCTATACACCTTACGGAATCACACACGTCGAGTCACCAGTGTATAAAACATTGCCCAAAATAAGGTGCTCGGGTTAGCAAATAGCATCTTAATAAGAATTCCTCAAAGCAGATAAAGCACATATATGTACACAGATATGAGAACCAACATGTATTAAAACAACGTATCACATAGCAAGTCATAAACTAGTCACGTTTCTTGCAAGTCAATTCTTATGCTCCATGTATCATGATGCATGTACCTCTTTAAAATCACACACAACACCCATGCATATGTCTTCTTTCATAAACATGTCATGCATGTCATTTCACAAACATTTCATCACTTTACATATCATATTCTTCGCGTAGCAGAACTTTATACCCTGTGGGTGATCAGTCCACAGCAAACATTACTTTATACCCCGTGCTGAAAGGTCCACGGCCCCATAACATATAACTTTATACCCCGTGCTGAAAGGTCCACGGCCCCATTACATATATCATATATCCGTGCTGATAGGTCCACGGCCCCATTACATACATCATATATCCGTGCTGAAAGGTCCACGGCCCCATAAAATAACTTTGTTTTCCGTGCTGATAGGTCCACGGCCCCATAAAATACTTTATACCCTGCTGTTGATTCACAGATCACGCTTTTATACCCTGCTTCCGCAGGCGTGACTTTTATACCCTGTGACCAACCAGCAGTCATTTTGTCTTTCGAAAACTTTAACCTTTCTTGTAAATACTTCTTTCGCAAAGCAAATCTCAAATCAAATGCAAGTGCCCATGTCATGATGCAGGATGCACGTGTAACTTCATATCAAACATGTAACACACACACATACACCGAACATATCAAGTGTGCAGTCTTGCACCTCAAACAATCCATGTTCGTATCTTTCCAAGCCCATTCGTCTTACCAAATCACTCGGGATTCAATCTTATTCTTACATGATCAAACTTACCATCTATACCTCAATTACACCTCAATTACCTTTGCGTTTTATGTTCAAAAGAAGTGTGTAAGGTTACTACACGTACATAGGGCACCTAAAGGGTCAAAAAGACTTCCAGTATAGTTGGAACGCTACATGAAGCGCCTATAGTGACTTAAGGCGCCTATTCTAGGCGTTCGAAGTGTTCAGGGATGTTCCGTAGACATTGAACGCCTACATGAAGCGCCTAATGTGAATAGAGCGCTTTATGTAGGTGTTCGAAGTGTTCGGGGATGATTCAGGACACATTGAACGCTACATTAGGCGCCTAATGTGACATAGAGCGCCTAATGTAGGCGTTCGAAGTGTTCTGACGGTTCTAAATTGCAGTTTTTCTGTACGGGAAAGCTTCTGGACACATTGAACGCTACATTAGGCGCCTAATGTGACATAGAGCGCCTAATGTAGGCGTTCGAAGTGTTCTGACGATGCCAAACTGCAGTTTTTCTGCAGTAACTTCCTCTCCAACACCCTCCTTGTTCAACCCTTTCATTTTCAACACTTAAAGATCCATCTTAACATCTAGATTCATCTTACTTAACACACATCTAAACATGAATTGATGCCTAGTCATGCCTAACAATATCCACTCTAGCCTTCACTCATTCACAACCTTCAAAAGATCTCATCAACTTTCCCAACCCAACAAGACTACAGCAATGTCTTCACTCATCTCTCAATTTCCTGCACTTATTCTCAACGTCCAAGTGTAGACAATCAACATAAGAGTAGAGCAAGACAATAAGCACATCAAAATATACACTTTTATGGGCATGCTTGACAACAACAAAGTACCACACAACTATTTTCAGAACTATGGCCCAAAGAACAAGACTTTACACAATTAGCAACAAGACTTACATATAACAAAGCATTTAAGATAGACAAGACAAGAATACTAATGTGTGATTCATGTTTTCTCTTTGTAAGAACATAGGGCCTAAAGTATCAAAATTTACGTAAAGCGTATAGAAAGATTACTTGCCTTGGAATCTAGATAAGCTTACGGATTTACTGCAGAATTTCTGTAAGAATTGAACCTAGGTTGCTCGTTCTTCCTTCCTTTCCTTCTTCTTCTCTCCTTCTTCTTTCCTCTTTCTTTTCTCTCTCTTTTCTCAGAATTTTCCTTCTCCCTTTGCTGTCAAAACCGCCCCTCATGCTGAGAAGGGGGAAATTATACTAGATTTTGTAACTCCCCTAACTCCTAGTAGGGACTATTTTGATAATTTACTATGATTTCTTTTAATTCTACTTTTAACCCCTTTCTTTTGTTCTTCTATGTATTGTGTAACTAAGTCACATTACCTACATAATTTATTAAGTTTCATTTAAGGTTGACCTAAGTATTGAAAGTTGCGCTTAAAAATCACGGGGTGTAACATTTAGTGTCGCAAGTTGTAATGCTAGTGTCAATCACATTATGACTTTTTTTTATGCATTGAAAAAAAGAGAAGTCCGGTAGGCCGAGGGGAAAAAAACTAAAATAATAATAATAATAATAATAATAATAATAATTACTAGAAAAATATAAGAAAAATATTTAAATAGTAAAAATAATACTAATAAAATGGGGGTATTCTTACAAGTATATATACACGTGTATAGGCGCGGGTATATATATGAATATGAATACACCATAATAAAACGGGGGTATACATGTAAGTATATATGCACGTGTATGGGCGCGGGTATATATAGCAGCATGGATGCGCCTGATTATGGATTATGTGTGTGGAGCATTCATGGTACGTGCATTGCATTGCATCCCTTCGGGGCGCTAACTCCACGTTACGGAGCGTTGTCCGCTGACTCTACGTTACGAAGTGTTGTCCACTGACTCCACGTTACGGAACGTTGTCCACTGACTCCACGTTACGGAGCGATGTCCGCTGACTCCACGTTACAGAGCATTGTCCGCTGACTCCACGTTACGGAGTGATGTGCGTTGACTCCACGTTACGAAGCAAAGAGTAGGACCCGGGTCATGCATAGCGTATCATGGGAAAAGAGAAGAACATTTTGCGTGTGATAGTGATGTTGTTGCGTGTGACACGATAGGGAGAAGAAGCATGCATCATGAAGTTGCGCATTGCATTCGATTGGACAAGTGAGTGTTTATTTTATGTTTCGGTTATTGTGGTTCTTTATTTCTTTATACGTTTATTGTTATTTTCCTTACGTGCTTATGTATTTGGTAAGTATGGTTCCTTTCTGGGATTAGACGGGTAACCTACAGGTGATTTTGCCAAATCACTCACCCCCCACTTATCCTCCCACAGGTGAGCCCGAGTACGAGTACACTTTTGTAGAAGATGAGTCTGATTGTGCAAGCTGGTGCAAGTGAGCTGGAGATATTTCTTTGGGGAATACTCGATGGTTTTCACATTTATTCCCTTTTATTAGACTTTTAGATTTTCATTTAACGTATTGGGTTTCGTCAGCCCTAAACTCTGATTTATTTATATTTTGGGATTATTTATGAATTGAATTTGAATTTCAATTATCGTTTCCGCAGAAAAAATTTCTACGTTATTTCTGACGTGTAAGAAGTTTGAACGACGCATTGTATTCTCCTTAGCGAGATACGGCGGGTGCACTGTTCCCGATGTTAGGGTGCGGGAGTGGGGCGATACAGGTGGTATCAGAGCCGAGGCTCCAGATCCGCCTCGGAAACGCAGGATTAACTAGATCACTTAGACATAAGCTATGATCGTTTTCCAAAATGACGATTTTACCCCTAATAAACAAAGTAGACTTAAGTGATGATCTTTAGACTTAAGTTATAACCGGGTTAAGGGGTGTGAGAGTACTCCTTTTGTTTTTCTTTATTTATTTACCGTTTTACCCCTGAACTTCTACATGCACCCCATAAGTGACTAGAAATTTCTAAAATACTCTTCAACTGAGCCTGAATTCAAATAAATAAATAATTTCGACTGACCTTAGTTCAAGAAAATGCCGACAAGATGTGAACAAGCCAGTAATAACCACCCGAATTGGGGCTTATCCCCTGAACACTTACGGATGCTATGGTCACCAGCAGTTGCTGAATTAGCAGACACCCCGATCACTTAGACTTAATTTCAAGATGAGTTCAAGAGGTACTACGTATTGACAGTGCGATCTTCTAAGCATGATTCTAGATCCATGACGGAAACATAGATTTATGACATGATATTAAGTTACGATTTTGCCCTTAAGTCACGATCTTAGGCATAAGTATCGATTTTTAGTCCTAAGCAATGATTATATATTGGGCATGTTATTGGAAATAAAACGTAACATCAGAAATTAAGTGATGATCCTACTCGTAAGTCACGATTTTAGACATAAGCGACGATCTTGATTAAGAGTTGATATTTGACTTAAGCATTGATTTTAGTCATAAACGCTAATTATATGCTAAGTATGATTTGGAAATAAGACGTGATCTTAGACTTAAAAAAATGATGATAATAAGGACAATCCTAGAAATAAGTTATGGTCCTAAACTTAAGGAGTCGATCTGTTAGAAACATGTATGCCTAAGGTATATCATACAACTGTATTCATTTACTCGAAGTTTGAGCATAACCCTTTAAGCTGTGATCTTAGTAACCCTAGCGGAATACTATATAATTAAGTTGAATGAATTACAAAGTTTAACACGAATACCCTACTACAGACATATTAATAAGTCAGGCAGTAACTTGGGCTGCCTCACCGTAACAACAGCATGGGACACGATGCCATTAGGGTAAAGTGAAACAGGCCCATACCCCTACTCGGACAGTAGCATCAGAGCAGGCTTAGGACTATGTTGAGACCATAGCTATTAAGAAATGAATTATAGTGGTACGATAGATACTAAGAGATGATTTATTAGGGAAATGATAGAAACTAAGTAACGATTCATAACATTATGAGTAGTAGAGTTTAGTGAAATATATCGTACGAAGGAAATTATCATCTAGGGTTAAGATGTTGAATGTAGTTATATCAAAATAAGTCGACGATATTAGTTTTATTAAAGGTATTGATTGACAGCGACAGGCGAGAATCGATTATAGTACGTACCTTGGAATGATATATCAATATAAATTGTGGGTTAAGTGTTGAGTTCTAGAAGCATTGAGTTATTGGGCTTGAATCTCGTAAGCTTGAACTAAAATAGAGTAAGCATGAACAAGTAGTGACTGCTTTTCAGGTAAGATTTAACTAGGTTAAAATCAATAGTTTCTAACCATGCGGAA
Organism: Eustoma russellianum; assembly: GCA_036186865.1. Taxonomy (NCBI): domain Eukaryota; kingdom Viridiplantae; phylum Streptophyta; class Magnoliopsida; order Gentianales; family Gentianaceae; genus Eustoma; species Eustoma russellianum. Next base: position 2,077,234 of record AP025067.1, on the reverse strand, counting down.
TTTAACCAAGTTAAAATCAGTGGTTGAAATAACCAAGAAAAGGAGAACGGTGGATCAGTGTGACGCACGGAAGCATGGCGAATTAGAACACCTTAAGTCGATTAATATTTAGTGTGTCATGCTAGGATTAGACAATTTAAATTAATGATTTTATCGTAGTAGGCGAAGATTAGAATTATAGGAAACAATACATAGACGGATTTTTTTTTTGAAAATAAGGGTGGATTATAGAAATTACACGAAGTATCGGACTATCACCTTTCAGGTGGTTAAATATTTTCACATAAGCACGTGACCCACGATACACTTATATTTTAAAGGTTTTTTAAAAATTTTGCCTCTAAGTATTTCAACTAATTCGTTTTTATATAGTCTACTAACTTCCCGAGGCTTCACTTTCTTTCTGAATTCGTATATCAACGTAACGAAATTTTAACTACTCTGACAACTCTGAAAATTAGATACATTTTTTTTGTTGATGTTTTTCAAAGAGCGAGATGTTTGCATAATTCTTATACAATATTTCAAATTTTCGTTTTTGGTTACAACAGTTTTTTCAAAATACATTCTATTTGCCGACTATCAATATTGCCAATATTTTATCCATTAAATGTTTAAAGTTATTTACCGCTTGTGATGAAATCACTTAATTTTTGTGGAAAAAAAACATAGCTTTCAAAAAAAAATATATCCTTTTGAAAAGAAAAAAAAAGACATTGTGTTCAAATTGTTTTATAAAATAAAATCCTTACGATCAGCGTGTTTCAACTGCTTTAAAGTAGTTACTTGTAATACTTTTACAAACACGTATAGTATTATGTTTTTATAAGTAGTTTCAAAATATACATACTTCCCTTAGAACAAGAGAGATATCGCATTCAACTCATTTTATGAAACGTAATATTGTTGAGTTTCAACATCTTAATACGATCTCACCGTGATACTTTTCGTGAACAAGCTATGTCATTGTCTTATAAGACGTCACTTGAGACACCGCCTTGTGAAAATAAGTTATACCATTATCTTTACACGAGGTCACTTGAAACTTTGATTTAAAAAAAACAAGTATATACTACCTTGATTATTGTATTGTAAAAAAAAGATATACTTTCAACCAATTAGAACTACATGAACTTCTTTTCTTTCTGTTTGCAACTTAAAGAAAAACATGTCCATACACATATTTCTTATACTAGGATATTGATGATATCTCCAAAGAAGTAAGGACATAATCATAAAATTAATTCGTAAGAGTATAGGAATTAATTTTGAAGGCTTGGTTCTATGTTGTAAAGTGTAATGATTAGCATTTGAAGTACTTGATGGATATTTAGTTTGGTTATCTGTCTAGAAGGTGGATCATATATGAAGAGTAGGAATTCGGAAATTTTAGATCTCCATTATATAAGTTGAGTGATATACGGTATAAGTGGAATTGGGGACTTAACAACCTAAAGGTGAGGGTAATATGATAATATTCGTGACCTATCTAGGAGAATGGATCAAGTAGAACTATACTAAGTTGTAATTACGTAACATACAAGTTTCGAGAACGAAACTTATTGCAAGGAGGGAGGAATGTTATGACCCAGTCTCAGGAGGATCAAAAGAAAAAAAAATGGAATAATTAAGATATGGATAAAAGTTATCAAGTGGTATTTGAATTGAAATTAGAAAGGTATATGATAGGGAGGGAATTAAAAGATTTGTCTTAGGTGGAATTCCTATACCTATCAGGAAATTTCCTAATTAAACATATCCCTATATCAATATATATACACACACTCTTAAGAAATCAAAACCTAATCACCCTTCCCCCTCCAGTCGGCGGCCCCTGCCTCTCTGCAGCCAGGCGGCCTTCTCAATTGCAACAGCAGCCAAACGGCTGCTACTCTCAAAAAAAAACTCAAATCCTATATTCTATCACTGCCTAGCCGCCACCCCCTGGACAAGAAAAAAAAACCACACACGGCCAGCGCTTCCCATGGAGAAAAGCTTGTAGCAGCCATGTTTTTTTTAGAGGAAGGAAAAAAAAGATTTCAAGACACCACCAAACCAAGATAGCCGAGTATAGAAAGAAAAGAGAGAAGAGATGCGTAGGAAACTAGTCGCCGAACGAAGTAGGTTACCTTCCCCTCTTCTCGGATTGCCCGCACTTCGTGTGTGAATCATGCTTGCTTTATTTTTTTATTTTGTTTTCATATACGTGATGCTCTATGATGTTCGTATGTATAAGTATATGTATGTGTGAGATGGTGTGGATCGTACGCTTTGAAATAAATTTATAAACATTCTGTGTGTATGTAGTACGTTGATTATGAAATATGTGTAGTATAAGAAGTTTATCAATTTATTCAATTTTTTTTTATTTCACAGTCATCATTTATATCATCCTACTTAAACGTTATCAATTGTTGTTTTTTTTGTTATTTACTAAGCAAGTTTTGGTTTTTAAAAGAAAAAGAGGAAAAGAATCTACAAAATTCAAGTGAAATATTTAATTTACCTTACTAGCTACTGTACAATGAAGGGTTTAGTGTCGCAAGTTGTAATGCTAGTGTCAATCACATTATGACTTTTTTTTATGCATTGAAAAAAAAAGAGAAGTCCGGTAGGCCGAGGGGAAAAAAACTAAAATAATAATAATAATAATAATAATAATAATAATAATAATTACTAGAAAAATATAAGAAAAATATTTAAATAGTAAAAATAATACTAATAAAATGGGGGTATTCATACAAGTATATATACACGTGTATGGGCGTGGGTATATATATGAATATGAATACACCATAATAAAACGGGGGTATACATGTAAGTATATATGCACGTGTATGAGCGCGAGTATATATAGGAGCATGGATGCGCCGGATTAGGGATTATGTGTGTGGAGCATTCATAGTACGTGCATTGCATTGCATCCCTTCGGGGCGCTGACTCCACGTTACGGAGCGGTGTCCGCTGACTCCACGTTACGGAGCGATGTCCGCTGACTCCACGTTACGGAGCGTTGTCCGCTGACTCTACGTTACGGAGCGATGTGCGTTGACTCCACGTTACGGAGCAAAGAGTAGGACCCGGGTCATGCATAGCGTATCATGGGAAAAGAGAAGAACATTTTGCGTGTGATAGTGATGTTGTTGCGTGTGACACGATAGGGAGAAGAAGCATGCATCATGAAGTTGCGCATTGCATTCGATTGGACAAGTGAGTGTTTATTTTATGTTTCGGTTATTGTGGTTCTTTATTTCTTTATACGTTTATTGTTATTTTCCTTACGTGCTTATGTATTTGGTAAGTATGGTTCCTTTCTGGGATTAGACGGGTAACCTACGGGTGATTTTTCCAAATCACTCACCCCCCACTTATCCTCCCACAGGTGAGCCCGAGTACGAGTACACTTTTGTAGAAGACGAGTCTGATTGTGCAAGCTGGTGCAAGTGAGCTGGAGATATTTCTTTGGGGAATACTCGATGGTTTTCACATTTATTCCCTTTTATTAGACTTTTAGATTGTCATTTAACGTATTGGGTTTCGTCAGCCCTAAACTCTGATTTATTTATATTTTGGGATTATTTATGAATTGAATTTGAATTTCAATTATCGTTTCCGCAGAAAAAATTTCTACGTTATTTCTGACGTGTAAGAAGTTTGAACGACGCATTGTATTCTCCTTAGCGAGATACGGTTGGTGCACAGTTCCCGATGTTAGGGTGCGGGAGTGGGGCGCTACAGATACGTTCACAATCCCAAACTACAAAATCTATCTTAATAACTAAAAAACAGACACTACCACTTATAAATTCAAGAGACAAGTTTAATATTATACCAAAAACCCCATAATATCGGTTGCTATCAGGTTACCCTTTCAAAACTAATAAAGATGGAGCCCTTAGCCTAAAAACCAAGGCAAAGAAAAAGATACAAGAACCTATAAGTGTACAATAACCTTTACAAACCATCTCGAAAATCCTTACAATTCTTCCCTCAAAAGCTGCATTTAAAACCATCATTAAAAACTCAAAAAAAAAAAAAAAAAGCAATACTAGCACTACTACCTTTCGAAAATCTCATCTGCCTTCTCTACACAAAAAGCATATTTCCAAATTGGTATTAAAATGTTGCTACCATTAGAGAAGTCTCTTAAATCCAAAACTTTATAAATTCATACAAAAGTACTTAAGTCATAAATTTTATTTCAGAACCTGAAATCCTTCGAAACCCTATTTTTCTGTCAAGTTATTCAACAATGTGGCACAACGCCTTTATATATATGTGTGTGTATATATATGTATGCATACACATAAATACATATATACATATGCATACACTCACGTACATATATATATGTATGTATGTATACTTATGCGTAAAATATACAACATTTGTAATTTACAAAACATATACTTTGTACAATCGGTCCACATATAGATATATACATATTATAGTCAGCCACTTCATCTATGCATTCAAAGATACTCATGCATGATCCAACGTTCATACCAAAATAACGTATAGATTTTCACAAAACATAACAAGTATTGAGAGATTGCTTACATTAATTTCTTCTATACTATACCATACACGAATTGGATTAGATGTTGGAGCAAGAAAACTCTCTATTCCCTCCCACATATCTCACGGATGTTGGCGCCAAAATAAGGAGGCTGCATTTTTTTTTTCTTTTTTCCTTCTTGCTACTTTGACTGAAGGCTTGCAACAACAGTATTAAACAGTTGGGGTTGCTGCTTATGGTAGGCGTTGTTTGTGGGTGGGGAAACAAAAATATGGCTGCAGAGTTTTCTTTATTCTCCACTCTCCAGGGGTGGGGCGGCTGAGTGTTTAATTTGAGTAGTATATGTAGGCTATATAGAAGAATTAGGATAGATTAATTAGTAGTTTCCAAGTAGTGGTAGGATTCGGGATTCCAACTAAAATATATCTCAATTTACCTAATTTTAGTTAGCTTAGGTTTCTTCCATAATTATCATCATTTATTATTATTATTATTATTATTATTATTATTATTATTATTATTATTATTATTATTATTATTATTATTATTATTATTATTATGCAAAAATCACGGACGTAACATTTTGGATCTAACTTCCCTTGCTTCGATGGCTACCTCGGCTCCATCTTCTTCATCACCTGGTCGACTAGCTTGAAGTACTGTCCCATGCTCTTCTGTTGTAGTTTCTCTCCATCATCCATTTATACTTTTTTGTTAAAATAAGCAATGAAATCAAAATGACATGAATAAGCATCGAAATACACAAGAATCAAGAAGAACAAACTAAAAAATTTGATGAGAGAGAGAATCTTTGAGAAATTGGCAGAAAAAACTGAGTCTAAACCTGTCTTTATGTTCAGTTACAAGGAAGAGGGAAAACTCAGCAAGAAATGACAAAATTTCCCTTACTTTACTAATTCAACCAACTTAACTACCAAGGACATAATGGTAAAATCACACCACTAAAGCTGTACCGCCAACTGACTTCTTCCTCCATTGAACACAGCTTCTTCTACTTCTCAAACTTCTGATGCAATTCAATCCATATCCTCATATTTCTATTTCTCCATCAACTCCTAGCCATTGATCAACCATTTAATCAACGATCCTCTTTTCTCAACACCTTCTGCACACTGATTGTGCTTATTCTACCCACATTGTTCCTCCTGCCTCACCTCACAGCTTTGGTTCATAACCACCATTGCTTTGCTGGTACTGCAACTTTCAACACCCCCTTCAATCCTGACTGACTATAAATGTTGGACATCCCCAATGCATCAGACAGGATTGTCAATCTTCTTAAGTCCAATGCCTTAGTAAAGATGTCAATCAGTTGTAAATCTATTCTGAGAGGCATTGGTCTTATTATCCCCTCCTGAAATTTGTCCCTATTAATATGGCAATCAATCTCAATATGATTTGTTCTCTCATGAAACACTAGATTCTTTACGATGTATATAGCACTTCTGTTATCATAAAATAGCTCAACTGGTTCCTTGAATTCCACTTTTATGTCCTTAAGCAGATATAGTATCAATTGCACCTCACAAGCGGCTGAGGCGAGAGCTCTGCATTTTGCTTCTGAGGATGACTGAGACACTGTAGTTTGCTTCTTTTCCTTCCAAGACACCAACGCATCACCTAACTTAATACAATAACCAGTTATCGACTTTCTGCTTTCAATACGTCCTCCCTAGTCTGAATCTGAGAAAGCCTCCAATTGTAGTATCCCTCTGCTTGGAAATAATAACCCTTGTTCTGGACACCCTTTGAGATATCTCAGCAACCTTTGTGCTGCCTGCATATGAGATTCAGTGGGAGCATTAAAAAATTGGCTTCATTGTTGCACTGTGTATGTAATGCCTGCCCTTGTTATAGTGAGATATAACAACTTGCCTATTAGTCTTCTATATGCTGACACATCCTCAATCAACTTGGAGTCATTGTGAGCCAGTTTTAAATTTTGCTCCATAGGGCTCTTAGCAGGCTTAGAGGCCGGGTAACCAATTTCTTCTAGAAGTTCAAGTGTATACTTCTTTTGATAGATGAAGACCCCCCCTTTGAGACCTAGCTACCTCTAAGCCAATAAAGTACTTCAGTTGACCCTAATCTTTAATTTTGAAAGCATGATGCAAACTGGCCTTGAGATCAGTAATGAAAGGCAAAGAGTTACTGGCAACTACAATGTCATCAACATAAACCAGTAATGTCAAAAAGGATCGTTGATGATGCTTGGTAAAGAGTGTGCAATCATGCTTAGACTGTTGATAGCCTTGCCCAGCCAAAAAAGCAATACGTTTCTCATTCCACTGCCTACGGCCTGTTTAAGACTGTATAAAGACTTGTTGAGCTTACAAATAGCATTTGGAATAGAAGTAGAGACACCATCTGGTAAAGACATGTAAATGTCTTCATGTAGATCTCCATGTAAGAAAGCATTGTCGACATCAAGTTGGTGCAGGTGCCAACCCTGGAAAGCTGCCAAAGCCAGAAGGACCCTTATATTGGTCATTTTGGCCACAGGGGAAAAAGTGTCTCCATAATTGATGCCTACTTGCTATGTGTAGCCCTTGGCAACCAACCTGGCTTTATAACGTTCAATGCTACCATCTGCCCTCCTTTTGATCTTATAGACCCATTTGCAACCAATGAATTTCTTGCCTGGGGGTAAAGACACAAGGTTCCAAGTGTGATTGGCATCTAACGCATTCAGTTATGTGTCCATAACATTCCTCCAGTCTGCTGATCTGGCTACCTGGTGATAAGAAGTAGGTTCTAGCTGCAAGCTAGCGTTAAGCACATAATTCTTGTATTTAGGAGCTAAATGATCAAATTTATGAATGTGTTCAATAGGATAGATAGTAGAAGAGGACATAGAAGGATAGGAAGTAGACTAAGACTGATGGTAGTAGTAGCCTTTGAGATATTTAGCTGGATGCTTTAGTCTTCGAGGCTTGGAGGACGGCAAAGGAAGAGGAGAACCAGTAGAAGAGGATGGGTCATCTGCATCTATAAGTCCATGTAACAAACCATGATATGCTGAATCAATGGTTAAGGGGATGTCGAGGGTGATGGCAGGCATGGGAGAATGAATGGTGGTTGCTGATGGAAAGGACAGACTAGCACGAAAGGAGGAAGGTGAGACATAAGCTGGTAATGAGGAAGAGGGGGTTTAGAGCATGGATGGAGCAGAATGTGGAAAATTGGTAGTAAGATCAATGTCACTAAAAGAAGATGGAGATGGAGAAGCAGGATCAATTGTAGGTGAAAGTGAGTAAGGTTGGACAGTCGCAGCGGCATAAGGGAATTGAGATTCATATAACTGAACATCTCTTGAAATAAGAATCTCTTTATTGACTAGGTTTTGGAGAATAAAACCCTTTTTGGTAGAGAAACACCTAGGAACAGACATGGAATGACCCTGGGAGAAAATTTGTTTTTAGCTGAATCCTTGTTGTGTGCATATGCCAAACATCCAAAAACTCTTAGAAGTTGATATGTGGGAACTATTTGGAAAAGAATCTCACATGGAGTTTTCTGTTTAAGCACAAGAGTAGGCATAAAATTGATTAAGTAAACAGCATGAGAGATGGAAAAGCCCAATAGAACAGTGGCAAATGGGCCTGAAATAACAAGGATCTTGCCACTTCAAGTATATACTGATGCTTCCTTTCTACAAGTCAATTCTGCTGAGGGTGTATACACACAACTAGTCTGATGTACAATACCATGCTGACAATAGAAATTTGGCATTACAAATTTCTGAGCATTATCTGTTCTAAGTACTTTAACGTGTTTCTCCAATTGAGTATAAACAAGCTGACATATATTTTGAACAATTTATCTAGTTTCACTCTTGGATTTGATCAAGTATACCCAAGTATATCTACTACAATCATCAACAATAGTAAGGAAAAACCTCTGAGCACACATGGTAGGAGGACTGTTTGGCCCCCATATATCTATATGCACAAGGTCAAAAGGAAATTTTGTAACAGAAGTGGAAATAAGGAAGGTTGTCTTTAAAGTTTCGCCAAGGGAAACATGGAACAAGGAGCATAAATAGGCCCTCCAGTCACAGATGGATCATGCCTCTGGACCTTTTGGATTCTTGGAACTGAAGCATGTCCAAGCCTACAATGCCACATCAAAGAAGGAGACGGGGAGGCTGAAGAAGTTAAGCAAATGGAAGCTTGATTAGGGAAGGCACTGTCATGTAGATAGTAAAGGCCGTGGGAAAGACTAGCTGAACCAATCATCCTCTTGGACAATTGATCTTGAATAAACAAAGAGAACCATAAAATTGAATGATCAAAGTGAGATCAGCAGCAAGTTTACCGAGGGATAACAGGTTACAACTGAAAGAAGGAACATATAAGACATCATTTATTGTAAGTAGAGGATTAACAATAACTATTCCAATATGAGTGGCAGGTACAGAAAGGTCATTAGGCAATTTGATCATGATGTGATTAATATGTTTATAGGAAAGGAACAGAGGCAGATGTGAAACAATATGATCAGTAGCACCTGAATCAAGAATCCATGTGTTTAACTCACTAGTTATAGGTTTACCTGACACCTTGTCAACCTTAGCCGACAGAACAACATTCTGAGAAGTAGCTCATGGATCAGCTTCTTGATTCTCATCTTGCTTGTTCAACCAGTTCAATAATTTTTTGATTTTGTTGAGGTGTTAGCATCAAGGACTAACAACTCCTATTTACCTAACTCATTTGAGACTTCTAAGGTTGTATCTCCAAAGCTTCACTCAAATGAACCTGATTCTTAGGCTTAAAACTAGAAGAATAACCATATAGTTTGTAACATCTCTCCACTGTATGTCATGACATACCACAGTGTGCATATTGGAAACGTCTGGCCCCCTCCATATGAGACTTACTATTGCTCTTCTAAAGTCTCCATAATTCTGCCTGTCTACATATATATTGGCCACCATACCCTCAAATGGCTGACTATCAGCCATCAAGGCAGCAACAACAATCTTAAGAGCCGTTAAACCATTGTCTGCGGTCACCATTATCTCATACTTCAACACTATTGAGAAGGTGGTATTTATGTCCGGCAAAGGAGGAATCACAAAGACCTGTGACTTCACAGGGTCAAAACTATCATTTAGACCTTGATGAATTTAATTACATAATCACTTTCTACGAATTTTAGCATTTTGCTAGTCACATAACATCTATAGCCTCTACACACACAGTTAGGCACATGTCTGACTGCCATCAATTCCTCACGCACTACCTTCAATCTAATGAAGTACTTAGTGACACTAAGTCCTTCCTGTTTGATACAATAAAAATTTTCAAGTAAATCAGATAATTGAATGGATCAGTCCTACCATACCTTACTTAAAATCATTCCACACATCAAAAGCACTATCAAAACTGTTTCAACCCATTTAAATACAATTTATAAGGGGTTAGTCTTTAAATTTTCAGAGCATTTGGAGTTACGTACAAATAGGAATTAATTTTTCAAAGCAGTGTACCGTTTCTGGCAGATTTGCGCAATCTGACCACCAACGATTTTTCAAGGGGTTAGAGGTTGAATTTAAATCTGAAATTTTTAAGAGACACTTATAACATCTGAGGCTAAGTTCTCTCCAAATTTCAGAATTTGTGAATACCTGCAACCTAGTTTTCAAAATGTTTTAAAATTGGTCATGAAAATAGAAACTATTTTCACAAGTTGAGTTCTTGGTTTAAAACTATTTTAAAAATCACATTTTCCGCACCAAGTATTCAACCCCCCTCCCTTCTAGTGGTGCCTTGCAGATCCTACAAGTGGTATCAGAGCGCAGGACACTCACATCAAAAGGATCCAACGATCTAAGTGAGATGGCAACCACAAATTTCAAAACCGAGCAAGAAGGTATGTCCAGTCAAAGGCCTCCTCTCTTTGACGGTGAGTCTTTCATTCAATGGAAGTTAAGAATGAAACTTTTCCTTATGGCAATTGATATTGATCTTTGGTCAATTATAGAAGATGGTCCTTTTGTTCCATCTAACTTATCCACTGTAGATGGAGTCACACTAGAGGTCGTTAAGCCTAGGCAAGACTACACTAGTGATGATAAAAAGAGACTGAGAATGAACGCTAGGGCTATGCAGTTACTTTTAAATGGACTAAGTAAAAGTGAATCAAGCTATGTTTCAAATTGTTCTAGTGCTCAAGAAATGTGGAGAATACTTGAAATGAAACACGAAGGCACTTGTCAAGTAAAAGAGTCCAAGATCAACACGCTTATGACCACACTCGAGTCATTTAAATTATTGCCTAATGAATCTATCGTTGATGTGGATCTTCTCTTGACTAACATTTACAATTCTCTTGAGTCTCTTGGCAAAACCTTTATTATGCAGGAAAAGGTACAAAAGGTCTTGCGAAGCCTCCCATTCAAGTGGGACCCTAAAGTAACGGCAATAGAAGAAAGCAAAGAAACCAAGTCAATTAAGATGGAAGAACTAATTGGATCACTTAAGGTATATGAAAACAAACTCACCTTAAGACATTCTGAGTCTATTTCCAAAAATGATAAGGCTATAGCATTTAAATCAAATGAATACATCGTAGATGATAGTGACATAGATTCCGATGATGAAGATTTAATCACGATGGCTAAAAGATTAAGAAAAATCTTGAGAAAATCGATTAAACATAAGTCTACTTCATCTAAGGATCATAAAAATAAAAATAAGGAAATAAAGTGTTATGAATGTGGACAACCTGGACACTTGTCGTATGATTGTCCAAACAAACGAACAATACCTTGAAAAGGATCGGACAAAAAATAGACTCGTCTCAGAACCTAAACAAAGGAGAAGAGCCTTCAAAGCCTCCACTTAAAGTGACACATGTGACTCTGAGACTGATGATACGGAAGAACAAAAGGCACAAGTATGCTTTACATCTAAAGCATCAAATGAGGTATCTTTCGACTCTGATTCGGATTCTGAATATTCTTATGATGATTTATTTAGTTAATATTTAGAGTTGCATAAGTTTTCAAAGACTCGTGCAAAAGAAAAGAAACGGTTAATTGAAGACAAGAAGTTGTTAGAATCTTCTAACACGAACCTTGTTTCTCAATTAAACGATTCAAAAGAAGAGTCGTCATGCATCATTAATGCATTAAAATCAGAGGTCTCATCATTGACCACGCACAATAATGAAATGAAATCCGAGATTTCAAACTTGCAATCAAGGAATGCGAATTTCGAGAAAATGGTGAAGAAATCTAATACGGGAACAAACATGCTAGATCACATTATTTCTTCACAAAAGCATGATAGTGATAAAACAAGTTTAGGATACATTGAAACAAATGAAGTATCCATTAAAACAACCAAGTTTGTATTGTCTAAGAAAGTAGACACTCCAAAACCAAATACGGTGTCTAAGATAACGCAAAGACCCCCTCTCCCTACATCTTGTCATACTTCTTCTTCATATCATGAGAAATACAATTTTGTACCACATAGATATGAGAAGAAACAAGTGATGCATACACGACATTCATTTCATCCATCTAGATCACACACTATGCACACTAACAAAAGGACATATCAAAAACGTCCTACATATAATGTGTATAAAGGAGTTCTTGGCCAAAGGTCAAACGCATTTGTCCCTAACGTATATTATGTTGCATTTTTATCACCTTTCTCACCTTTTGGAAGACCTAGAAAGGTCACCCAAATTTGGGTACCAAAAGGGACATTCTAAAAGGGTTAAATAAATAACCCTTAAGAACGCACCTTTGAGATTACTTAAAATGCATGATTTCTTTTCATCTTTACATGCGCTTTTGATTGTCTTTCCAAAATAAAGGGGGAGAGAATGCATGATTTAAGGGGGAGAGAGAAAGATAAATTGCACAAATCAAGGGGGAGAGAATTCAAAATTCAAATTTGAATTTGTGCATGATTGGAGGGGGAGCGACAAGATTTAAATCATGAATGTAGGTTATTTTGAAAATCATCAAAAGGGAGAGATTGTAGAGAAAAAGGGGTTTGAGTGATTTCAAAATGCATGATTTAAATAACGTGTTACAAAGAAATGCATGACATATTTTATGACATGACACGTTAAAACTTGCCTTATATAGTTCATATATAATGTTGTCGTACTAACGAGCCATGAAGCTTTAAAGCTTACATCAAATGGCAAACATTTGTTGTGTTTGAACTATTTTCAGGTGCCACCATTAATGAACTAAACTAGTTCATTAAGTGAAGTACTTAGTTAATTAAAAGTAGTTCATTAAAGGAAGCAATATTTGGAAAAGGCACAAAGGCAACAACTTGAAGAAAGGAAAGTTCTTCCACTCCCTCTCCACACCTATCACATGCCTTATTATACATACATATATATATATATATATATATATATATATATATATATATATATATTCAGATTTTTTTTGAAAGGGGCACATACACATTTATTCCAACGTACTACCGACTCGTTATATATTATATGTACGTACGTTAACGTCACACCACTATACTTAACTCATATTTATGAGTATATTCAGGTCTTATATCATATGATATAAGTCATGGTGATGACAAATCTAATACGACAAGTTAAAAGGTTCTAAACCGAAAATTGTCGTATCGGGCGAATACCGAAACTTAGCCAGCGTGTCACGTACTTGCCATAAATAGATGGCCAGCCCATACACTTCACAAATATCCACAAATGTTTTGGGTTTTATGCTATATGCAGCCATAAAATCATTCCATGTTGGCACACACAAATCACCCCACATTAAGGCCACATTGTGGAGATTTCAATTTCAATTTTGTCACATGGTTTAGGCACCACTTTAAGATCAGCTAAGTGCTGAATATTAAATTTTAATTTATTTATATTATGTGTAACATAATATATATAACATGTGCAAAAAGTTGGAATTTAATTAGAGAAAAATCGGGTAATCGATAAACATTGAAAATTCGGTTTTCTACATACACGACACATGGAACGTTTTTGGCATATCATATAACATGTATCTAGACACTTTTTACATATTTCATACATCTCAAAGTGTTCTAGAAAATTCAATTAAGGGCTGATTGGAATATACAATGTGTGTATAATTAAATGTGCACTATTTTATAAAATTTGCAAAAATAAAATTCAGCACATGCACAAGTCATTTCAAACGCCTATAACAGCCATGTTGGAGCATATGTGGAGCATTGTTGACATATTGATTGGTCAAGAATGAAGCATGCAATATTGGTGACATAAAGAAAGGAACTACAAAAGGTAACATTTCAAACTTAAGTCACATTTGTAACACATGCTGAAAATTTCAGCATGTGTGTTTAAGGGTGGGCGATTTTTATCAAGTCATTGAAGCATATTTTACTTCTTGAATTAAGTGAATTAATTGGGAGATTGTATGGAAGTATTTTAAATATTTTATGGAATACAGAAAGTGATATTTTTGAATATCACACATGCTGAAAATTTCAGCATGTGTGTAATGTATTGTGGCCTATTTCTAGGCCTTATTGGTGACAAATTTTTATTTCAAACATGATGAAAATGTCTTGTACTAAATGGTGATTGATTTCTTGGATTAAATCAAAGTAAACTTGGCAATATTTTGAATGAAATGAGGGTGTTACACATGCTGAAATTTCAGCATGTGCAAAAGGTTGTCATGGCCGAATTTGTGAGATAAGAATGGAATTATTTGTCTTGCCAATTTTGTGAATTATGGTAACCATTTTATGATGCTTTTGGCACATGTTTTAAGTGTTATTCTCAGATTTGTCTAGTCATCAAGTGATGACAACATCCAACCAATCAATGAGTGTCAAGTAAGCAAGAGCTTAATGATCATCCAATGAGGAGTTGCCAAATAAGCAAAGAAATGTCACAATGATGCAATATACTCTTCCAAGGACTTAAAAGAAAATTTTCAAGAGGAAGACCAAGCATAGGGGGGCGGCCAAGATGTGGATAAAAAGAGAAGAAGGAGAACAAACAAAATAGAAGAACAAGTCTTGCAAATTAAAAGATCAAAAACGCCTAGCATCTTCTTTTCTACACTATCTTTCTTTCTTCTTCCTAATAGCCTATTGCACTCATATTCATATACTCGAATAGGATTCATCTAGACCACCACATATTCTTTTATCATTGTAAAAGATTGATCAAGGTGTGATCAATCTTGGACTTGCAAGGTGGTGGTGTTCGTGTGCATTGTATTCATATACAAGGTTTGTAAATGGTTGGAGTTGGTGTGTAACTCCATCAACCCTGTGGTAAGGTGTTCTTTGTGTTGTGTGATTAGTGTGAACAGAAGAAGGTGTCCTCGAAGACTGGAGTAGGTTGTTTATAACCGAACCAGTATAAAATTCTTGGTGTCATTTACTTTCAGCACTTACTTTCAGTTTCAGCACTGTTTACTGTTTTTGATCACGTTCGTAAAAATATTAAACGTATTTCAAAAATTACAAAACTTTTCAGAATCATAGCCACACGTCTTAAGGTTAATTTGGCACAAGTTTCAACCCTTTTGGATAAGTATAAGTCAACCAAACGTCCAAAGATCTGAGACTAGTGTAGTCTGATTTTCAGGCTTGCAAAAGTTGAGACTTTGATCGTATTTGACTAACTTCCCAAAAGAATTTTTCAAAACTGTTTCAACCCATTTAAATAAAACTTATAAGGGGTTAGTCTTTAAATTTTCAGAGCATTTGGAGTTACGTACAAATAGGAATTAATCTTTTAAATCAGTGTACCGTTTCTGGCAGATTTGCGCAATCTGACCACCAACGAAATTTCAAGGGGTTAGAGGTTGAATTTAAATCTGAAATTTTTGGAGACACTTATAACATCTGAGGCTAAGTTCTCTCCAATTTTCAGAATTTTTGAAGACCTACAACCTAGTTTTCAAAATGTTTTAAAACTGGTCCTAAAAACAGAAACTGTTTTCAGAAGTTGAGTTCTTGGTTTAAAACTATTTTAAAAACCACATTTTCCGCACCAACTATTCAACCCCCCTATTCTAGTGGTGCCTTGCAGATCCTACATACTTTACTAATACAACCAACTTAACTACCAAGGGCATAATGGTAAAATCACACTATTTAAGCTGTCCCGCCAACTGACTTCTTCCTCCATCGAACGTATCTTCTTCTACTCCTCAAACTTCTGCTGCAATTTAATCCATATCTTCAGAGTTCTACTTCTCCATCAACTCCTATCCATTGATCAACCTTTTAATCAACGATCATCTTTTCTCAACATCTTCTGCACACGGATTGTGCTTCTTCTACTCACATTGTTCCTCCTGCCTCACCTCACAGCTTCGGTTCATAACCACCATTGCTTTGCTGGTACTGCTAATTTCAACACTTTTGCTCCATCAAGTGACCCATTTCTCTCTACTCTTCCACTAAATCCAGATTTTCCCTCATCTTCTCTCTATTCCCCACTTATAGAAACTCCATTACTCTCAATGATGGTGTGCTTATTTTTAAGGGGATAACTGCTTCTGTCCCATACGTGAGGGAAAAATGTTAAAATGAACAGGGATATGATGAAGATGACGTTTTCTCATTTATAGTCAATTTCAATACAGTACGCGGTTCCTATATAGCTACTCTTTTCACGCCACTATAGTAAGTATATCAATCACAATAACTACCAATAATAATGAATCTCTATAGTTACGAAATCCCTAGAATTATGGTCAATCACCTATACTAGGAAAGTACATCATCTATGTACATAGTATATTCTTCAACACTCTCCCTCAAGTTGAGTAGTTGGATCCCCAATACTTAACTTGGACAAAACACTTAGAAAACTTCGTATATCCACATCTTTCGTAAGAATGTCAGCCAATTGGCCTTCAAATCGTACATGGGGTAATTCAATGATGCTTCCTTCTAACTTTCTTTTATGAAGTGTCGGTCCACCTCCACATGTTTAGTTCAATCGTGCTTTACTGGATTTTCTGAAATACTTGTCGCTGCTGTGTTATCACAGTACACTCTAGCGGCACTCTTTAAGGGAAACCCTAACTCTTCCAATAATTTTTGAAGCCATAGTATCTCCATAACTCCCTTGGTGATTCCTCTGAATTCAGCTTCAGCACTAGACAATGCAACAACTTTCTGTTTCTTACTTCGCCACATTACGAGATTGCTACCAACACGTGTGAAGTACTCTGAAGTGGACCTGCAATCATTCGGGTTTCCATCCTAGTCAGCATCAGTAAACACATCAACATCCAAATGACCATTATTCTTAAATAGGACTCCACGTCTTGGAGACCACTTTAGATACCGTAGAATCCGTACGACTGCATCCATGTGCTGTTTTTGAGGCTTGTGCATGATTGGCGTACTATTCCAACCACATACGCAATATCCTGTCGAGTGTGACCAAGATAGATCAATCGTCCGACCAATCTTTGATACTAACTCTGGTGTATGAGCGGAGCTTCTTTAACTATCTGGAGTTTAAGATTCATTGTCATGGGTGTATCACTGGATTTACACTCTAACATTCCAACTTCTGCTAAAAGATCCAAGACATACTTCCATTGTGATATAAAGATACCTTATGCAGACTGCAACACTTCAGTTCCAAGAAAATACTTATGGCCACCAAGATCTTTCATTTCAAACTTAGTAAATGAATTTCTCCGGAGCTGACTCATTTCCTCAGAATTATTCCTTGTGATAATCATGTCATCAACATAAATAATCAAACAAGTTATCAATGTACCTCTTCGCTTGATAAACAGTGTGATCAGAGTTACTCTGTCTATATTCATGGTTTTTCGTTACCATAGTGAATCGCCCAAACCATGCCCTTGGAGATTGTTTCAAGACATATAAAGATTTGCGCAATCTACATACCTCCCCCTGGCTGAAATCCTGGGAAAAACCCGGTGATGGATCCATATACACATCCTCTTTCAACTCTCCATGAAGAAAAGCATTCTTCACATCAAACTGTCGTAGAGGCCATCCCTTAGTAGCAGTGACAAAAAAAACACATAAATAGTATCAATTTTTGCCACGGGCGAGAATGTCTCCGAGTAGTCAATATTATAGGTCTGAGTGTATCCCTTGGCAACAAGTCTTGTCTTATATCTTTCCACACTTCCATCGGCTTTATATTTGATGGTGAATGTCCACCAACACCTTACAATTTTTTTGTCTGGTGGCAGAACACTCTTTTCCCAAGTATTGTTCATCTCTAATGCACTCATTTCAGTTTCCATGGCCTTTCTCCTTTTCGGTGATCTTTGAGAATGCTTGTCCAAGTGCGGATGTGAAGAAAAGAATTCTTCACATTAAACTGTCCTAGAGGCTATCCCTTAGTAGCAGCAACAGAAAACAACACACGAATAGAATCAATTTTTGCCACAGGCGAGAATGTTTCTCAGTAGTCAATACCATAGGTCTGAGTGTAGCCCTTGGCAACAAGTCTTGCCTTATATCTTTTCACACTTCCATTGGCTTTGTATTTTATGGTGAATATCCACCAACACCTTACAATTTTTTTCTCTGGTGGTAGAACACTCTTTTCCCTGGTATTGTTCATCTCTAATGCACTCATTTCAGTTTCCATGGCCCTTCTCCATTCCGGTGATCTCTGAGCTTCATCCACATTCTTTGGAATACTCTCAGAACATAATGTTGATAGGAACGTCTTGGCATGTTTTGCAATGTTTCCTTCAGGTACACTTACTGGATATCTTATCCTTTTTGTAGCTTTCTCCGGGGAGTATTTTTGAGATGGGACGCCTCTATTTTCTCAAGGAGGTAACACTCTGACATGAGTTTCTTCCATCTATGGCTCAATTGACAAGTTAGTATAATCACAGGGTAACTCAGTGAATTCAGCAGAAACAGGTGATCCAGGGATGAGAGTATGATGCTCAAGTGAGGATAATTTTGAACTTCAAGATTTACCTCAGGTGGGCATCAACACTTGGACAAGCATTCTCAGGTACGATGGTAGTCTCTTGTATGATATGGGGGGCAGCACATGCGGTGCCTACTTGCCTTGTTAGAATATCCGTCGATTCACCAAATTATGACACCAATCGATGGTCTCTAACAGACTCTCCCCATAGACCGAGAGTGGTAAAAGTATTCATGTTCAATGAATATGCAGTCGATAGTGATGTGTAGGCGATGGGTACTAGGGTTAAAACACTGGTAACCTTTCTGATGAGTGGCGTATCCGACAAATACACACTTTTCAACTTAGAGGTCGAGTTTGGTTCTGGCATTTTTATTGATGTGGATAAATACCGTACACCCAAACACTCGTGAGGAAGGTTTAAAATTGAAGGGATGGGTGTTTGGGTAGATAGTGTATCTAACGGAGTATGATGGTCAAGTATTGCACTGGGAAGACGGTTAATGAGGTATATGGCTGTAGCAACAGCTTCAGGCCAATAACTTGGAGGAACTTTAGATTCAATGAGCATGGCACATGCCATTTCGAGGAGAACACGGTTCTTACGTTCAGCTGCTCCATTTTGTTGTGGAGTATTGGAGCATGAAGTTTGATATAAAAGGCCATTAGTTATGAAGAAAGAGCGTAGTTCAGAAGATTGATATTCCCCCCATTGTCCGACCGTAGGATTTTAATTTGGGCATTGAACTGGGTTTTGACCATATGATGAAACTCAATGAATCTGGAATCGACTTCGGACTTACACTTTAAGAAATAAACCCATGTCATACGGGAGAAGTCATCGACAAATAATATAAAATATCGAAATCCTGGGGTAGTAGAACAGGGAGTTGGACCCAAAACATCAGAATGGATAAGAGCAAACATCTGACTCACATGAGTATTATTTGACTGAAAAGACGAACGAGTTTATTTAGCTTTAATACAAGTCTCACACTGTAATGTTTTTGAACGCGAGAGAAAAAAGTTTGGAAATAAATGCTTAAGATAACCAAAAGACGGGTGGCCTAGTCGACGATGCCATAGCCATAATGTCTCTTAGGACGTCCCGGTGGCAAGATTAAACTGTCCCTAGTGCTCCGCCGCATCCATATAATACAATCCATCCCGTTCAGTACCATGACCAATGATTTTCCTCGTGTGGAGGTCCTGTAAAAGACAATGAGTAGGATATATTAGTATGCGGCAGTTTAATTCATTGGTGGCTTGGCTAATGGACAGTAATTTTGAAGATAGGGCTAGTACATATAAGCAGTGGGAATTCGTAGTTTTGGTGTGATATGTATAGTACTCTCACTTTGTACAGGAACCATGTTACCATTAGCAGTAAGGACATGTGTTTTTTATGGGGGTTTAAGAATAGTGAAGTCCCGGACATCATTAATCATGATGTCAGTTGCTCCACTGTCAAGTATCCAGGATAATGATCTTGGTTTTTGATATTGTTTGGATTGAACTGAGTGTGATTGGGCTTGGTTGGAATTGGTTGGGATTGGGTGAACCGGGTTTAATGGACCCGGATGTTTGGATATCTGTGGTGCTGGTTTAGCGGGCTTATTTGTTTCTGGTCTGGGTTGTGATTAGGGTGAAAGGTTCGGTTGGGTTATTGGTTTACCCGGTTCAGCAGATCCACTTTCATTAACCCGGTAATTATAAAAACCTGCAAGGGTATAAGGGAATTTCCATGAAAAGAAAGGGGGAGAGGGTTTTTTAATTTCCCTCTCCACCCTAATACATGCAGTTCCCATCACTTTCTCTGCCTCTATTTCTTTAGAAACTCTGCCGCCCTCTGTGGTGACTTCGGCTATAGTTGTTCCCCCGCGCCATGTGCCATTATTCTTCCTATTTTTCCACCAATCTGGGAATCCAACGATCTCAAAGCAATTCTCCTGGCTGTGGCCTCATCTACCGCAGTGAGTGCACCTAACTTGAGGCTGATTTCATGATGGTGGGGTGGCGCATTTGACTGTAGTGAGGGCTGAGGTTGCTTTTGCTTTTTGGTGACAGGGACTCCTCGGCCTTGAGATGGTGCGCAGGCTCGTCCTCTTCCCCGGCTTGACGATGACCGTCTTCCCCTGCCATAAACGTTTAATCCAGCCCCGAATGATGATTCAGTCTAAAATGAGAGGGACTTTTCCAGGTATGACATTCTGATTTCTTCTCTCTTCATCTCCCCGAATGCGGCTTCTGCAGTGGGAAGTGGATTCCGTTTGAGCAAATATTTCTTGATGCCTTCAAATCGACTATCTACTACATCCATTAACTGGAACAGTCGATATTCTTGCATCTTTTTGTTATACATTTCAATATCCTTGGGACAGGTCATTGGGTTGGGTTCTCTTTCATCAATATTCATCCATATTCCAACTAGCTTGTCCCATCATGCTTCCAACGAGCCCTCTCCTTGACGGATTGTGCTGGCTCTTTGATGAAGAGTGTACATGTGCAACGAATCAGTGCCTGACCCGTAAGTTGTGGCTAGGCCATCTCACAGGACCTTTGTTGTAGGGTACCGCCTAACATTTCCAATTAAATTGGACTCAATATTCTGGATCAGCTACATGAATACTGACTGATCTTCTTGCTTCCATTTTGCATATCCAGTCTCGGTTGGTTGGGGGGGTGGAGGAACCTCTTTGATGTGGGAGCTCCTCCCCTCGCCTCCGATTGCTGTTTTCATTAGGCTAGCTCAAATGAGGTAATTGTCTCCATTGAGCTTAATTTCCACATTTACGTGGTCTGGAATCGTTTGTGGCTGAAACTTTTGAAACAATTCCATGAACTGAATGAATTAGGCTGAGAATTGGTTTACTGGTGGGTTAGGCTTGCTGCTTCTAGCCTCTGTGCTGCCTTCAATTATTTTGCCGCTATCTATGGTTACTCTTGAACAGATACTGTACTGTGGTGTGGCTAATTGGTCGAGTGGGGTAGTTTGGACTATGATGAAACAATTTCTGAGTCCGCAGGATAAACTATTCCCCCTCTGATACCATGTTAAAATGAACATGGATATGATGAAGATGACGTTTTCTCATTCATAGTCAATTTCAATACAGTACACGGTTCCTATATAGCTGCTCTTTTCACACCACTATAGTAAGTATATCAATCACAATAACTACCAATAATAATGAATCCCTATAATTACGAAATCCCTATAATTATGGTCAATCACATATACTAGGAAAGTACATCATCTACGGTATATAGTATATTCTTCAACAAAAAAGGTCTCTTCTGTGGTTGTTCTTGGAGTTATTCTGTAGCACCAGATGATGCTTTGATGCTCCTCTACCAATCTTCCCTTCAACTCCGCCAACTTTGTCTTGATGTCGTAAGAAATGGTGCGATTTGTGTTACACCCGGTATTTGTTAAAAAGAAAAAAAGGAAAAGAATTTAATTAATAAATGTCGTATTTGCAAAAATAAAAAAAAAATAACTAACTATATCCATCCGTTTAATGGGGGCAGTCAACTCCCCCATTAAATGAATCCCTAAAAGGCAGCCTAAAATAATTCCATTTGGCGTCAGTTTTGATGCTATATAAAAAATAAAAATTGTTAAAACTGCACTTTAAGTATTATGGTTCCAGCAGTTTTCTTTCTAGAGAAATCAAAAGCAACATTAGCCCAAACAAGTTGGCACTCTGCCGTTCCCAGCACCCAGCAACAAAGCAAATGAAAAAAAAAGAATTCCCTCCTCCATTTGCAGTAGTTTCTTCTGCTGTACTTATTTTTCCTTAATATTCAACAACAAAATAAAGTATTTGTCCCTCCAAGACACACACTTCCGAGGGCTATTTGGAGGGAATTAAAAGGGAGAGAGAGAGAGACAAAAATAGAGAAAGGAGAAGGAGAGGAGGAAGGAAAAGCCACCCGCACCTAACCCAACCACTGTGCCTAGGAGATTCTCCGTGTAAAAGGTAGGTTACCCTCCCCTCTGTCGGATTGCTTTGGACTCCCTCGCATTCTATTTTGGGAATTATTTGATTATCACAGTATGTTTATCTTTTGCATGTTTATTATGAATTCTTTATGTTTTGATATGGAAATTGCGTGTTTGGCCTTAGATATAGATCACATAGCACCGAAATAGGCTGAAACGGCCCGGACGCAGGAGTTGGTAACAGGGCTGAAAATCGTCTAAGTCTATTATAAGGAATTGTAGATTAGAAATATGAAAACTGAAAGCAATAATAAAGACAACACACATATTAGACTATATCGAATTATGCCTATGGAAAGAGATTTTAGTTTTCTAGGAGGAAAACAACAAAAAAAATGAAAGAGCTATAAATATGTAGTTTAGTATATATTTTATATGGACCAGAAATATAAAAAGGTTCGGGTTGCCAACACCTTCGAAAACCACGGCAATTAGCAGAAAAAAATTATCCCTTCATGTCATTATCATTCCATGTTAGAGGTTCCAATAAATTTCAACTCTGACCAAAAATTTAGCAGGTTTCAAAATAAGAATCATAGGCTTAGATATATATACATATGTATGTTTAAATGAATACGCAATAAATTACTTAATAAATATAAATTATAAAATTCAGTAAGTAACATAAGATGAAATAAGATAATAAATAATTAAAAAAATGGGTGGGGCTGTGTCCGCAAGGAAGTGGAAGTAAAATAATAAAATAATAATAATTATCTATGATTGATTAAATTTAATACTAAAATGAAAAAAAGGAGATACCAGTATGCCTTTGGAAAAAACGATAATAAAAAAAGTTAATAATTATATAATAATCATGGTTAATCTAATATAATAATAATAATAATACCATTTAGAAACCCATTAAATAAATAAAAGTAAAAGAAAAAAATAGTAGGGGAAGATAAAAATATTTAAATAAAAGAATCAAGTGCTTGAAAGCCTAGGAAAAATACAATAAAGTGTAGAAACCTAAAATAAAGTCTAGAAAGATAAAATAACGGTAGAAGCAACATAGGGTAACTGGGCAATATAGGTAATACGCAACATAGAACGGAGCATGCAACATAGGACAAATGGAAGTGTGCAAGTGTGACGCATTCATGGCATGAGCATTGCATTTGGCCTATGAGCCGTGTGTTCCTACGGGACGTGTGGCTTGACGAGGCGTGTGATGGGTGTTGTTAATAACGGTTACCTTCACCTAATAGGACCCGGGACATGCATAGCATAACATGGAAAAAGAAGAGCATAGTGTGTGATATTAAATGACTGTGTGTGACACGGAGATCGAAAAGCATGCATCATGAAGTGGCGCATTCATTGTTATTGTTGTTACTATCGTTGACCTTGTTGTTAAGTTGTTTCAGTACTACGATTTAGGATACGGATCGGGTCGGGTATGTGTTATTTCCTTATTTATGCTTTATTTGCTTTATTATTTATATGTGTATGTTTTATTGCTTTATTTATCTGCTACCTGCTTTACGTGCTTAATTGTTTACCCGACTCAGTATGTGACAGTCCCTTTTCGGGAGAGACGGGTAACCTACGAGTGACTCCCATCACTCACCCCCCACCACCCCTCCACAGGTGAGCAGGACTAAGAGTATATATGTTTATCGAGGCTGAGAAGAGTGAACTGGGCTCGAGAAGAGATCTTGTTGAGCGGGAGCTTGTTCTTGGGATAGTCAGATAGACCTCCACCTCAGTTTATTATTTGATTTTAGTATTTCATATTTGACTTAGCGGGTTTCATCAACACTTGTACTTAATTTTATCCTGATGGACTTAATTTAATTGAGACGTTTATTTCTTTCATTGTCGTTACCGCGAAACATTTCTACGTCAGTTCTGACGTGTAAAGAAGTTTGAACAACACTTTGTAGTCCTCGTAATAGGCTACGGTGGGTGCACTGTTCCCGATGCTAGGGTTCGGGAGCGGGGCGCTACAGGTGGTATCAGAGCCGAGGCTCCAGATCCGCCTCGGAAACGCAGGATTAACTAGATCACTTAGACATAAGCTCAGATCTTTTTCGATAATGACGATTTTACCCTTAAGAAACATAATATAGTTAAGTGATGATCTTAGACTTAAGCTATAATCGGGTTAAGAGGTACGAGGTTTAGCGATCGTTTTCTTATGTAATTACTATTATGTCCCTCACTGTTAGCATGAATTCTGTAAACGATAGAAATTTCCCAAATTACCCCTAAACTTTTGCATGCATTCCTATAAGTTGTTAGAAATTCCCAAAATACCTCTAACTTAGCATGTATTAAATAAATATGATTTCGACCGTTCTAAAATTTCAGAAAATGCCAGCAAGACGTGAACATGCCAATAATAGAGGAAATAGTGGTGGGAACCACCGGAATTAGGGGATTATCCCAAAGCACTTGAAGACGCCATAGTCTCCATGACCAACACTTGTGTAGCACCAACTGCTAAACTAGTAGGCATCGCCTCTACCATCACCGCACTCAGACCTAAGATTCTTCTACAAGGAGATGCGGAGGAGTGGTGGCACAGCACAACTGACACCACCGATCTCTTAGATCTAATTTCGGAATGAGTCCAAGAGGTATTACACACCGAGAGTACGATCTTCAAAAAAATGATTCTAGATCCACGACGGAAATGTAGATTTAGACCATGATATCAGAAATTAAGTTACAATTTTGCCCCTAAGTCACAATCTTAAACATAAAAACGGTTTCGATTAAGGGTTGACCTTGGACATAAGTACTAAAGATAGTCATAAGCGACGATTATACACTAAGCATGATTTTAGAAATAAGACATGATCTTAGGCTTAAGAATAAGAACAATCCTAAAAGTAAGTTATGACCGTAGACGTAAAGAGACGATCGGTTACGAAACATGTATACCTAGGGCATCCCATACAATTCTATGTTATCTAAATTGATCATAACTCTTTAAGCCTTGATCTTGGTAACTCTAGATGAATACTATATAATTAATTGGAATGACTTAAAATGTTAACCAGAACATACTACTGCAAACGCTAGTGACATATTAATAGGTCAGGCAGTAACTCGTGTTGCTTCACTGCAACAACAGCATGAGACTCAGTACATGAGGGTAAAGTAAAACGGGCACATATCCCTACTTGGACGGTAGCATTAGAGCAGACTTAGGTCTAAGTTGATACAATAGCTGTTAAGAAATGAACTATTATAGTATGACAGATACTAAGAGATGATTTATAGAGAAAAGATAGTAACTAAGTAATGATTCATAAGAGTTATAATCAGTAGCTCTTAGTAAGAGAATCGTACGACAGAATTTATAGTTTAGGGTTAAGATGATAAGATTTAGAGTTATTAAGTAGGCCGACGATATTAGTCTTATTAGAGATACTGGTCGATAGTGATAGGTGAGAATCAACTATAGTGAGTACATTGGAATGATAAAATCATCACAAAATTTTGGTTAAGTATTGATCTCTAAGAACATCGAGTTAGTTGGTTTAAATTTAGAAGGCTTGAATTGAAATAGAGTAAGTATAAACAAGTAGTGGTTGCTATTCATGTGGGATTTAACTTAGTTAGAATTAGCAGTTGAAACAACCAAACAAAGAAATACGGTATATCACTATGGCGCGCGGAAGCATGGTGAATTAGAATGCCTCAAGCCGATTAATATTTGATATACCTTGCTAGGATCGGACAATCTAAGTTAAAGATTTTACCATAGGTAAACAAATGCTAGACTTATAAGAAATGATATATAGGTGGATATTCATTTGACCGTATGGATAACTTAGGGAAAAGAAACTATACGAAGTATTGGATTGTAATTTTTTTTTTCAAGTAACCAACTATTTCTATATAAGCACGTACACCAAGATATATTATATATTTCAAAGCTACTTCAAAGACTTTGCTTATAAATATTCAACTAGTTCATTTTTTTTACATAGTCTATTAACTTTACAAGACTATATTTCTTTTCTTATTTGTACATCAACTTAATGAAATTTCGACTACCCCTAATAATTCTAAAAAAAAATAGGTACATTTTAAAATATCGATGTCCTAAAAAAACAATATGTTTGTACATTTCTTTACAATATTTCAAATTTTCGTTTTTGATGACAACAAATATGTCAAAATAAATTCTATTGGTCATCTGATATTGCAAGCATTTCATCCATCAAGCGATTTTGAAATTACTTATCTGCTTGCGATGAACTTACTTAAATTTTCCGTTGCAAAAAAAAATAGTTTACAAGTTATATTTATATTTTCCCTAGAAAAGAGATATACCGCATTCAAATCGTTTTATAAAACTTTACATTCTTGAGTTTCAACTGTATTAATGCGGTTTTACCGTAATACTTTTATGAACAAGTTATATCATTGTTTTCTAGTGAGGCCCCACTTTGCTAAAACAAATATATAACACCTTGAATCATGTGGTTACAAAAAAAAAATAGATTGGATATTATTTTAAATAATTAAAGCTATATTTCGAATTATAGTTACATAAGCTATCTTTTTCTTTGAAGAAAAACATGTCCTTACATATATTCGTATATTAGACTGCTGATAATATGCCGAAAGAGTAAGGATATGTCATAGAGTTAGTTCGTAAGTATATAAGAAATGATTTGATGACTCAGTTTGTGTTGAAAGAATGTGATTTAACATATTGGAGTACTCAATGGATAGTTAGTTTCGTTATTTACCTAGGAGATGGACCATATATGGTGAGATTAAGAATTCGGAATCGTAGATTACAATTATATGAGTTAAATGATATATGTTAAGTGTTATAAGTGGAATTGAGGGTTCACCAACCTAAAAGTGAGGTTGATATAAAGATATTCGTAACACATACTAGATGAATGAATGAAGTAGGTCTGAACTAAATCGTTAATTATGTAATATGAAAGTTTCGAGGACGAAACTTATTGTAAGGGGGGAGGACTGTTACATCCGGTATTTGTTAAAAAGAAAAAAAAGGAAAAGAATTTAATTAATAAATGTCGTATTTGCAAAAATAAAAAAATAAAAAAATAATTAACTATATCCGTCCATTTAGTGGGAGGCAGTCAACTCCCCCATTAAATGAATCCCTAAAAGGCAGCCTAAAATAATTCCATTTGACGTCAGTTTTGATGCTATATAAAAAATAAAAATGGGGGATTCGCACCCAGCACCCAAACGTTGGTCAAATAATCCACTTAACACTGAAACGTTCCGAAACCTCACTTGGCACCCAAACGTTGTCAAAATTGACTCAATTAACACCAGAAAACCGGCTGTTACCTTTGACTTTTTAAATACCACCGTTGACTGAACCAAAATTAATTATAACCCGCGTGATTTACCTATTTTACCCCTGATTTACTTGAATTGACGGTAAAATACCCCAACCGTATGCCCTTCCACCCATTTTTATCATTTTCCCTCTCTCCTCTGCGATTCTTCCCTCTTCCCATCAATTCTTCCCTCTCTTTTCCATCACTCTCCCCATCCCCATCAAAACGCTCCAGTTTTACGCTCCTCCATTTACTCCCCTCCCACCACTCCTACCTCTGCTGTTCCTGCCACAACAATCACACTCCTCCTTTCTGGCTTTCAACAGCTCGATTCTCCGCCACCACCATATCTCCGGAACTGCCGACGTTGTTGGATTGGTGTTTTTGGGTTTTTTTGATGGCTGTGTTCGATTCTCCGCCACCACCATCTTTGCTGGCAAGCAGATAGAAGATGGCTGGACATTGGCTGATTACAACATCCAGAAGGAGTCTACCATTCATCTTGTGCTCCGTTGTATGATATTTTGATTCTGAATCATCCGTTGTATGATCAATTGTTGGCGGCGCATGTTTCGTGCTTGAGGATTGCTACGCCGGTGGACCAGATGCCGAGGATTGATTCTGGGATAAGCGTATCCAGCTTTTGAGTGCTTTAAAACGGTGGAAAAGAAGAGAGTTGAGATCCATGAAGGTCCCGCAGTCACAGTAACAAGAACTAAATCAGAGCATATCCAAATCGGGTTCTTGATATGTTGTTGTTTCGGTGAGCGGGCTGATTGTCTGTTATGACCAACCTACGTCAAAAACATCCCATCTTAAACAATGTCTCCTTTGGGTGTGCCAGCTACAGTCTAATTCGTGCTAGTAGCTCAGCACCCGACATGAGTCCCTAATTAGGTAAGACTGTATGCCCGTTTGTCAAGTTTAATCAGAAAATAGCAAAAGTCTTCAGATATTGAATTAGATACCTCTCCTGCTTCGATTATGTAATTCAGCTGTAATGTTTGTTTCATTTGAGATCGATCTCAGGAATTGCATGTACAGTATACATATTACCAAAGTGGAAATGGGGAGACTGATCTAATCAACTGGGTTTAAAGCGTGATTCTTCTCTCCCAGCAACATCCAGCTTGTCATCTTCTGTTTTCTGTCAAATGATTTTGCTTTGTTCACAGAGTTAAAACGGTGGGTCTTTGTAACAAGCATTATCTTACGGAACTAAAATGGATTGGCTGAATATGAATAAAAAAGCTATGCTGGGAAGAATGAGGATATTGAATTATTCTTGGATGTTGTTTCATTTTGTACAATTGGGGTCTAATTTATATAAACAAAACAGAGGGAAACAGTAGCAGCAGTAAGGAGGAAGCAGAAGACGTTTTTTTTGGAGGGGAAAACATTTTGGCGGTAAAATTTAGTGAAACCAGCTGCAGCAGGTTAGCAGCCGGTTTCTGGTGTTAATTGAGTCAATTTTGACAACGCTTGGGTGCCAAGTGAGGTTTCGGAACGTTTCAGTGTTAAGTGGATTATTTGACCAACGTTTGGGTACTCGGTGCGAATCCCCCAAATAAAAATTGTTAAAACTGCACTTTAAGTATTATGGTTCCAGCAGTTTTCTTTCTAGAGAAAGCAAAAGCAACATTAGCTCAAACAAGTTGGCACTCTGCCGTTCCCAGCACCCAGCAACAAAGCAAAAGAAAAAAAAATTCCCTCCTCCATTTGCAGTAGTTTTTTCTGCGGTACTTATTTTCCCTTAATATTCAACAACAAAATAAAGTATTTGTCCCTCCAAGACACACACTTCCGAGGGCTATTAGGAGGGAATTAAAAGGGAGAGAGAGAGAGAAAAATAGAGAAAGGAGAAGGAGAGGAGGAAGGAAAAGCCACCCGCATCGAACCCAACCACTGTGCATAGGAGATTATCCGTGTAAAAGGTAGGTTACCCTCCCCTCTGTCGGATTGCTTTGGACTCCCTTGCATTCTGTTTTGGAAATTGTTTGATTATCACAGTATGTTTATCGTTTGCATGTTTATTATGAATTCTTTACGTTTTGATATGGAAATTGCGTGTTTGGCCTTAGATATAGATCACATAGCACCAAAATAGGCTGAAACGGCCCGGACGCAGGAGTTGGTAACAGGGCCGAAAATCGTCTAAGTCTATTATAAGGAATTGTAGATAAGAAATATGAAAACTGAAAGCAATAATAAAGACAACACACATATTAGACTATCTCGAATTATGCCTATGGAAAGAGATTTTAGTTTTCTAGGAGGAAAAAAAATGAAAGAGTTATAAATATGTAGCTTACTGTATATTTTATATGGACGAGAAATTCAAAAAGGTTCGGGTTGCCAACACCTTCGATTACCACGGCAATTAGCAGAAAAAAATTATCCCTTCATGTCATTATCATTCCATGTTAGAGGTTCCAATAAATTTCAACTCTGACCAAAAATTTAGCAGGTTTCAAAATAAGAATCATAGGCCTAGATATATATGCATATGTATGTTTAAATGAATACGCAATAAATTACTTAATAAATATAAATTATAAAATTCAGTAAGTAACATAAGATGAAATAAGATAATAAATAATTAAAAAAATGGGTGGGGCTGTGTCCGCAAGGAAGTGGAAGTAAAATAATAAAATAATAATAATTATCTATGATTGATTAAATTTAATACTAAAATGAAAAAAAGGAGATACCAGTATGCCTTTGGAAAAAACGATAATAAAAAAAGTTAATAATTATATAATAATCATGGTTAATCTAATATAATAATAATAATAATACCATTTAGAACCCCATTAAATAAATAAAAGTAAAAGAAAAAAATAGTAGGGGAAGATAAAAATATTTAAATAAAAGAATCAAGTGCTTGAAAGCCTAGGAAAAATAAAATAAAGTGTAGAAACCTAAAATAAAGTCTAGAAAGATAAAATAACGGTAGAAGATAAAATACAGTAATGAACCCCACGCAACATAGGGTAACTACGTAATATAGGTAATACGCAACATAGAACGGAGCATGCAACATAGGACTAATGGAAGTGTGCAAGTGTGACGCATTCATGGCACGAGCATTGCATTTGGCCTATGAGCCGTGTGGTCCTACGGGACGTTTGGACTGACGAGGCGTGTGATGGGCGTTGGTAATAACGGTTACCTTCACCTAATAGGACTTGGGATATGCATAGCATAACATGGAAAGGAAGAGCATAGTGTGTGATATTGTATGATTGTGTGTGACACGGAGATAGAAAAGCATGCATCATGAAGTGGCGCATTGCATTGTTATTGTTGTGACTATCGTTGAACTTGTTGTTAAGTTGTTTCAGTACTACGATTTGGGATACAGATCGGGTCGGGTATGTGTTATTTCCTTATTTATGCTTTATTTGCTTTATTATTTATATGTGTATGTTTTATTGCTTTATTTATCTGCTACCTGCTTTACGTGATTAATTGTTTACCCGACTCAGTATGTGACAGTCCCTTTTCGGGAGAAATGGGTAACCTACGAGTGACTCTCATCACTCAACCCCTTACCACCCCTCCACAGGCGAGCAGGACTAAGAGTATATATGTGTATCGAGGCTGAGAAGAGTGAGCTGGGCTCGAGAAGAGATCTTGTTGACCGGGAGCTTGTTCTTGGGATAGTCAGATAGACCTCCACCTAAGTTTATTATTTGATTTTAGTATTTCATATTTGACTTAGCAGGTTTCGTCAACCCTTGTACTTAATTTTATCCTGATGGGCTTAATTTAATCGAGACGTTTATTTCTTTCATTATCGTTTCCGCGAAAAATTTCTACGTCAGTTCTGACGTGTAAAGAAGTTTGAACGACGCTTTGTAGTCCTCGTAGTAGGTTACGACGGATGCACTATTCCCGATGCTAGGGTTCGGGAGCGGGGCGCTACAATTTGTAACCTCTACCTGTCCATTCGTCTATAGGTGCTTTACCCACACATACCTTAAGACAATCTCCAGGTCCTGACAATAAGCTAAAAACTTTCTATTGTTGCATTGCTTCTTAATTTCGACCACCACGATCTTTAGAATGCCAAATTGATGTATTATAGATGTATCAGAACATTTTGTGCAATTTGCTTCTGTGATAGTTACCATAGGCCCAAAAAATCTAACCACTACTAGGCGAATGGCCCCGAATTCAAGGTAGGTCAGTTGCTGAGACTTAGATCAACAGGGCGTGTCGCTGACAGCAGTCCCATTTCCTTACGAAACTCAAGGCATCTTCTTCCATCTTCAGCCCACCAGTATCTGTCTCATTATTTTTCTTGCCAAAGATTTTCTTCCACTACTATTACTTCTGCATATTTCCTGATGGACCTCTTTAAACGCGTAGTCGGCTTCTTCTGTCATCGGACATCTTAGTAACTCTTACAAATATGACTTTCTGTAGAATTTGTCGTTGTTGATAGCAAATTTTAGTGCTCGCCTTTTTTGCCTTTTCTGCTTCCAATTTTTCTTCTGGGAGAATTTCTTCCTCCAATCTGGCGATTCGATGTCCAGGTAGCAAAACATTGAATTCTGCCACTGTGCCCCTTTCCTCCAGTACTTCAACTAATATTTTGTTTTATTTGTTTAGGAATGCATATGAAGATGAACCCATTTTGGACAAATAGTCCGTCTTTCCGTTCTGCTCTTTAGGAATCTCTATGATATTCACCTGGTCAAAGTCAGCCGCCAACTTATTTGCCAACTCTAAATGCTGTTGTAAATGAAATCCTTTCACTTCGAAAATGCCATTCATCTGGTTCAGCACTAATTGCGAATCACTACTCATCAACAAAACTTTAATCTCTAATTGCTTTTCAATTCTCAACCAGACGATCAAGGCCTCGTAGTCTGCCTCATTGTTAGATGTGTTAAAGTCAAACTCCAATGCATTAAAGTACTCCTCACCCTCAGGTGAAATAAAAAGATACCCTACTCACGATCCTTCTTTGCCTGCCAGACCATCCACATGCATCTTCCGCACCTCCATGGATTCTGATGCCTTCTCTGGAACTTGTGGTTTCTCCATTGATGTTTCTAACATTTTGCAGGTACATTCTACCACAAAGTCAGAGAATGTCTGCCATAAATGTCGTCAACTTGTACTCCATTTGAAACTGCCCTAACTCTACAACCCATTTAGCCATTCGCTCACTACGCTTGGTATCTCTCAAGATGCTTTGTAATGGCTGTCCCGTCCATGCACGAATAGGGTTGCTTTGAAAATATGGCCTCGGTTTTGTTTAAATGATGAGCAGAGATCAAAAACAAAGCAAGAATGCACCGGACTGAGCAAAAACTTTTTTTTTTTTTTGAAAATTAAAGTGCATTTCATTTATATCACATCAGCCGCAATAGCGTCAAGTACAATAGGTGGGAAGTTGTCACTCCATTCTACAAGTGCATCTAGTTTCTGACCAAGGCGTGCCAAAGAATGTGCTGGCACATTCCCTTCACGACGTACATATGTAAATTTAACATCGGAAAAGCACAAGGCAAGGTTTCTTATGTTGCTCGCAAGTGAGCCATGCATTGAGAGATCATCCTCCTTTGTCGTAATTCGTTGTTGGGCGGCTATACAATCACCTTCCATAATGACCTTGTCATATCCATAGTTAAAAGCCGCTGAGAGGCCTTCCCAGATAGCCTCGAGTTCTGCATATTCTACGTCCATCCTTGCAGCCATTGTTTTAGTGAGAGCTCTTTTGATGGCTCCGGTGCAGTCTCTAAAAACAGCCCCCATTGTTGCCTTAGTTGCACAAAAAGAGGCGTCAACATTTACCTTAATAAAGCCCTGCTCTGGAGGTTGCCATTTAAAGATTTTTGGCTGCCCTCTCTGGTCAAATTCTTTAAGTGCTTGGACGGCCAAAAACTCATCAGCCTGGCTTTCAGCTGTTGTGATTATAGTTCGGATGCGGACTCCTTTATTTGCATAAATAATAGAACACCCTGCCTTCCATATTTGCCATAGCAGATTGACAAAGCGTGCGATGCCTACCTCTCCATCTGTGTCCTTGATAATTAACAATAATTCCAACAAGTTGGAAGCTGGGAAGCTCAACCAACCCGCAGTTCCAATTGCAGCAGAAACCATTGCCTTTGGTACTGCACAATGATGCAGGAGATGATTTAAGGTTTCATCAACCTCGCCGCACACTAGACAAGTGGCTTCCGCAAGACCTCTTTTTTTTTAAGTTGCTTCCAATTGGGAGTGAGTCGTGTAATAGCCGCCATATAAAGTGCTTAACTCTGGGCTGAATAGAAGCTGACCATATCATCTTCATAACTTGGCTGAAGATTGAATTGGACATAGATGGGCTCGGAAGAGGAATGGATTTCTGTTTCAGCTCCATAGCTAGGTAATAGCCAGATTTCACTGTGTAGATCCCTTTCGGATGATGATGCCAAATTAGTTGGTCATCCACACCGGAAGTCAACAGTGGAATTCCAAGTATTCTATCTTGCTCAAAAGTCAAAAAATGTTCTTGAATTAGTTCTTTGTTCCACCCGCCAGTTACCTGATTTATAAGATCTGCAACCTTTGTTGTTAAGGGTAAATTATTGCTATTGTGTACTGGGCGAAAATTTGATGACATTGGGATCCACGGATCTTCATATACACAGATGCGGTCTCCTTTTCCAACTTTCCAGCGAAGCCCGGCTAACAACAACTCCTTTCCTTTAAGAAGACTTCTCCATAGATAAGAAGACCGAGGTGTCGGTGAAGCTTCTAACAGGCCAGTACAAGAGTAGTATTTAGCGCAAAGTACTGTTTCCAGCAAAGTGCCAGGCTGTCTCAGCAATCTCCAGGCCTGCTTTGCTAGCATTGCAAGATTAAACGCCTCCAGATCTCGGAACCCCAGGCCACCATTGCGTTTAGATTGGCAGCAGAGTGCCCATGACTTCCAATGTGTTTTCCTGTCGTTATCACCTGAACTCCAAAAAAATTTCCTAATCATGACTTCAACCTCCGAAATTAAGTTCTTAGGGAGCTCAAAACATTGCATAATGTATGCAGGCATCGCTTGGATCACCGATTTGATTAGAGTTTCCTTTCCTGCAGGGGAAAGGTAACGCTCTTTCCATCCACTCATCTTCTTCCATATTTTTTCCCGTATGTAAGAGAAGATAGCCTTCTTTGATCGACCCGTCATGTATGGGAGTCCCAAATACTTTCCTTTTCCATCACCCTTTGGTATACCCATGTCAGCAACAATGAGGTCCTGTTGCGATGCATCCACGCCCTTGCTGAAGAAAAGAGACGATTTAGACAGATTAACTTTTTGTCCAGAAGCCATTTCGTAGTTTTTGAGGATTTTGCCAAATCTACGACAGTTATCAAGCTCAGCCTTGAGGAAGATCAAGCTGTCGTCAGCAAATAAAAGATGAGTTAAAGAGGGACCAGCTGTACCAAATTGCAATCCTTTTTTGCCTTTCCCTTTACTGTCACAAAATAACTTTCCCTGGCTGAATTTTGGTCCACCTTAACCTTGAAAATTCCATTTTCAGTTAGAAATTTCATGCTCAAGTGTAAAGTAGACGTGATCACCCTGAGCTTATTCAATGCCCGTTTGCCAACAATCACATTGTATACCAAAGGTGCCTTCAAACAATGAAGTTTAACCACTCGGTTCTGCTAGTTGGTTTCTCTCCCATCGTGAGACATACCAAGATGATTCCTTCTACTCTAACCACACCTCCTTTGAATACACTTAACGGCGTGTAGTGATTTTATCACATCATGGGGCAGCTTCGTCCTTAAGAAAGTGTTCGCAGAACAAAACGTCCGCCGAACTCCCATTGTCTACCAGGACCCTCTATACTCGATGTTGTTAGGTCCTTTAGAACACAGTAGAAGGGGGTTGAATGGTGAACGGGTTGAATAGTGTGTTCACCAAGTATAGAAATTTTTCGGATCTTTTTCGATGATAAGGTCAAACCAATATTTGGGTGTGTTCTTTAAAATGAATAAACTTGCAAAAACGTAAAGAACACCAAATATATAGAGGTTCAAGTCAAAGACTCTACTCCTCTACCTTCTTGCTTTTCACAAGAAGGATTTTTGAACAACGGGATTGTTATTTCTCTTGGGGGAAAACAACAATCAAAAAGAAAGATACAAATGGGTGAACTAGGTAACACACCTAGACTTTGGTACAAGAAAACCAACTGCCTTAAAGCTTAGCCTCCAAAGAACTTCCTTGCTTCTCAAAGAATTCTTGTACGGAGTATGGTGCATCTCTACACCATCAACTAACACTTGAAGGCTTGATTTTCTTCAAACAAGAAGCGCCTTTGCTTTTTGACTAGCGATCTATACCTTGCTCTTCACAATATTCACTCAAGAAGAAGACTCTTCTTCTTTTACAAATCACACACTCTCACAAATAATGTAATTGAAGCAATAATACAAGTACTTTGAGAGCAAAAGCTTGAGAGAAACTTGAGAGCTCGTAGGTTAGAAAGTTGGAGGATGAAAAATGATGAAACTCCTTGTTTTATTCACCTTCTAGGCGTTTTCCATGCTGTGGGAGAAAATAATGAATTTTGTTTCTTCTTATGACATGTCCCCTTCCATGAATATCTTCTCTTGGATGAAGTCAAGCTTCTTCAAAAAGCTTCTTCTTGTAAGCTCAAAGAGGAAAGATAGCAGTTTGCAGGAAGGATATTGCCTGTGATCTTTTACTTAGAGGGAAGCTACAAATATCAAGTTATCATAACAAAGTGCCTTATCTAGGCGTTCGAAGTGTTCTGTTTTAGAGCCACTTCACATGAAACGCCTTATGTGGGTGTTCGAAGTGTGCTGCTTTCCAGACACTTCACATGAAGCGTCTTATGTAGGCGTTCGAAGTGTTCTGGTCACAATCACTTCACATAAGGCGCCTTATCTAGGCGTTCTAAGTGTCAATCGTGCAAATCATCAAAACTTAACGTGTTCTAACATTCTCACTCTTTTTGATGATTTTACAATGTGTGTAACTTTTAAAGTTAACTTCCCTTTAACTTATGCTCCCCCTCACATTATGCCTAAAATTTGCCTAAATAGATATGATGAATCAAATGTCATAATGCATATAAAAATAATCAAGATCGTCATCATCATGTTTCATCATAAGCAAGAAAAATTAAGTTCTTTGACATTTACATCATCAATAAGCACAAAGAAGTTTTGTTCTAATGTCATCATATAACAAAAGGAATCTAATCACAAAAAAACGAAACTAAAACATCACCATCTTCTTCTCAAGCATCTCCCGCTCCTCCGGCGCCAAAATTGCCACTCCCAGATGTGAAGCCTCCAAAACCAAATCCTCCACTTGTCACAAAATCAGCAAAGCCACTCATTGAGCCACCAACACCACTTCCACCAGCTTGATTTCCATCAGCTCCAGCTCCTCTAGCAACAGTTTCTCTCCCTAAATCATCAATCAGGAGGCAACTGCAACCATGGCATAACTTGCAGAAGGCGGTCTTGAAAACTGCACCACGATATTCATTTCGTGCATACCGAGCCTTGTGCTCAGCACCACGGAGCTCCAACCATTGAACAGTTTGCTTCAACGACTAAATTCGTGATAGCAATTCATTGTCATTGCTACCACCTTCACCATCTTGAGGTCCTTCATCTACCTCATCCTCAATGTCATGAACCGTAGTGGTCTTTCTCCTCTATGAGTCGACTGCTTGGGCAATGCTGAAATCGTCATAATAATCCGTCTTGGCCACCCTTGTCATTGATCCTTCAGGAATCTCAATGCCTTTTGACTTGATCAGAATTAGGACCACATTTGCAAAAGGCACGGCCTTTGATCCCTTTCTAAGGACAGCCATCATCACTTCCACCATGATCCATCCCAAATTCAGCTGCGTCTCATGCTTGATACAATAAGTGACATAGAAATACATGTTGCTTGGATTCCAAATCGCCTGACCGTTTACACAATATGTGACCATAGCCAACAGGGTTCTATTCACCAACAACATATTTTGAGTCTTTTTGATTGGGAAGTATTCTAGATTGAACTTAACCTCCTGCTCACTAACTCCGTATTTGTCACTCCAGTCAAATACGGAGAAACTACTTAATCCCTCGTTTCCAACTCTTAATGCGTTGCAAATATCCTGCATTGAGAAACTAAGGAGTGTACCATTTACGACAGTGTGCAGAGAAAATTCTTCAGACTCGGTTTTTGGGGTGATCCACATGTTAGCGTAAAACATCCGGGTATAGCTTTTCGAAAAGACTTCATATCAATTCTAGACCAAAGTTGGGTCCAGCCTTGTCTGTCAAGGAGTGCAATGACCTGATTCGTGTTGTGAGCTTCAGTGAACTCACTAACTTGAATCAGTTTCAAAGGCACCACCGCCCTATTGCTACTCCTCCATTCCTCATACAACATATGCGAATGTAAGGAGAGGTGGATACCTTTTGCGGCGTGGGTTGGAGGTTTTGTGACATCACTGTCAAATTTCTTTTCCATCCATGGGAAGTTGTCTTTTGTGAGCTCTTAGCGGATGAATGTCAAGTTTTCCGGCTCGCTGACCCCGGTAGTTTGCTTTCTTCTCTTTCCCGTTTGAACAGCCTTCGAAGGTCCAATAAAGGCCATTGATGATCAGAGGAAGAGGGTATGATTTCCGGTGATAGAGAAGAAGAGGGAATTGCATAGTGAACGATTTTAGGGAAGAGGAAGTTTTTGAGGAAATTTTTTGAGGAAGGGGATGATTTGTATGAGGAAGAAGAAGAAATAAGCAGTAATTGATTTTTGACTGCAGTTAATTTTCCTTGGAAAAGGAATTTGAACGACGTGGGAAAGAAGAATTTTCTGACGCACAGTCAATGTCATTCAATTGGCACGAAAAAGTGAACGTTTGCCTGGTTTGACAAAGAAAAAAATAAGATTAGGCACCTAATGTCACTTAGAACGTCTGTTTTAGGAAGGATAGAGCACTTGAAATGACAATGAACGGCTGTGTTGAAAGGATTAAGCGACTGGTGTCACTTCAAACAAGTGACCGGGTTCTTTTGAGGCGCTTAATGCGACTTCTAACGACTGTTTTTAAATAGATAAAGCACTTGATGCTGCATTGAACGCCTAAACCTTTTCAGATAAGGCGCTTTGTGTGAGCTAGGCTTGAAAATTTGAATATTTTCTTGCTGCAACTCCTGCTGAGTTAATTTTAACCCATGTTAAGTAACTCTAACCTACTTCTTATTGAGGCGAACACATCACTCAGCAAAGGTTTTGTAAAAATATCCACCAATTGGTCATGTATTAGAACAAATTCTGTAATAACCAATTCCTTTTGTACACAATCACGAATGAAATGATATCTCACTTCAATGTGCTTAGTCCGACTGTGGTGAACCGGATTTTACTCAACATTGATAGCAGAAGTGTTATCACACAATATAGGCACTTAAGAGAAGTGAATATTATAAGCATTCAATGTGTTAGTCATCCATAGCAATTGTGCACAACATGAGGCGGCCGACACATATTCGGATTCTGCCGTAGGAAGAGCTACACTGTTTTGTTTCTTGGAGAACCAAGAAACAAGACAATCACCGAGAAATTGACAAGTCCCGGATGTGCTCTTCCTATCAATAAGACTGCCTGCATAATCAGAGTCACAATAACCTCTTAAAAAACATGCAATTTTAGGATATACCACAACTAGATGCAATTCCCTAGGATCACTTTGAAATCTAGCACATATCCACACTGCATGCAATATATCAGGTCTAGTAGCAGTTAAGTAAAGTAGACTACCTATGATACCACGATACAAGGTTACCTCGATATACTTTCCTTTCTAATCCTTGTCAAGCTTCAAACTTCTGCTCATTAGAGTGTTCACTTGTCTCCCTTCACCAAAGTTGTACTTCTTGAGCAAGTCCTTTGTGTATTTGGTTTGAGAGATGTACACTCCATCTTGAGTTTGCTTGATTTAAAGTCCGAAAAAATATGTAAGCTCGCCCATCATACTCATTTCGAATTCACCTTGCATCAAGCTAGCAAATTGCTCACAAAGACAATTGTTAGTAACACTAAAAATAATATCACCCACATATGCTTGTATAATCAATTGGTTTTTTGCTTTGTTCTTTAATGAATAAAGTGGTGTCAACTTTATCCTTTGAAAATCCATTATTTAGAAGAAAAGTGTTTAACCTCTCATACCAAGCTTTAGGAGCTTGTTTAAGACCATAGAGAGCCTTTTTCAGTTTGAAAACATGATGAGGTAAATCATGACATTAAAATCCGGGAGGTTGTGCGACATACACTTCTTCTTGGGTAACACCATTTAAAAAGGCGAATTTGGCGTCCATTTGGTAAAGTTTAAAATCTTTATAGCAAGCATATGCCAATAACATTCTAATAGCTTCAAGCCGTCTTACGAGCGCAAATGTCTCATCAAAATCGATACCTTCTTCTTGACGGTATCCTTGAGCAACTAGTATAGCTTTATTTCTAGTGACATTTCCTTGATCATCCATTTTATTTCGAAACACCCATTTTGTACCTATAATGGGATGATCAAGGTGTTTGGTAACTAATTCACAAACATCACTTCTTTCAAATTGGTTTAATTCCTCTTGCATTGCCAATATCCAATTTTCATCAAGAAGTGCATCTTTAATATTTTTCAGCTTTATGAGAGATACAAATGCTTTCTCTCGATATTGCCTTCATGTGGTGATACCCCTATTTAAATCACCTATGACCAACTCGTGTGGGTGAGAGTTTATGCTTGAATGATCTATGAAGATTAGAGATATCTCCTCCAACTTCCTCATGATCACTTTCTGGAAGAGACGAATCATCACAATTCACATGATCATCATTTTCCGAAATATGAGATGCATTTTCAATATTTTATGTTTCAATAAGATGAGTGTGAGAAGTATTTATATTTGAGGCTCTATTATCAAATCAATGAAGA
Source organism: Eustoma russellianum (assembly GCA_036186865.1). Taxonomy (NCBI): domain Eukaryota; kingdom Viridiplantae; phylum Streptophyta; class Magnoliopsida; order Gentianales; family Gentianaceae; genus Eustoma; species Eustoma russellianum. The sequence goes on along the minus strand of AP025067.1, from coordinate 2,036,512 downwards.
TATTTCCTTTAGAAGACTTATCAACAGTTTCTTGTTGATGAGCAACTATTGGAGTGTCATCAAGAATTTCTTCTTGAGAAGCATTAAGTTCATTTTCTTCACCATCCTCATTAAGCTTAGGTTCGTTATTGGTGACTCATTAAACTTAAAGTAGATTGATTCTTCCCACCTTTTAACTCCTTTTGTTGAAAACACAAAATGCTTGAGGCATAACCTAAAAAGATATCTTCATCCGCCTTGAGGTCAAGTTTATCCAAAGTGTCCTTAGTGTTAAGTATGAAACACTTACACCCGAACACATTGAAGTACCAAATATTGGGAACTTTACAATTCCAAAGATCATAAGGTGTCACATTTAGGTAAGGTGTCAAATATACTCGATTGATCATATGACAAAAGGCATTTATTGCTTTGGCCCAAAAATATGTTATGTCCGAAATACACTCTAGAGGGGGGTGAATAGAGTGTTTGGCTCTTTTGCAGAATTTTCTCGTTTGGCTCAACTCAAAAGATATTCAAAATCAGAGCAAGAATGGGAGATGAGAAATAGTGAATGAGTACACCGTATATAGAATGGTTCGAATCGTAAATGATTCTACTCCACTACCACTTTGTTGCCAAAGTGGATTTTCAACAACTACTCTTCTTATTATGAACAATAAGAACAACCACAACAATACTTACACTAACACCTTAGTGTAAGCAGCAACAACAGCAACTTTTTGCACAAAACACACTTGTGCAACTACAGCAACTACAGCTCTTAGCAAGAACACCTTCTTGCTTCCTCACAACTTCAACAAAAGTTCTCTCAAGAACTTCTCACAGTGGGTTGAAGAAATATGGTAAGGTTCACACTTTCTCACAAGTCTAAGCACAAGAAAGAGATCAAATATTTATGGTTCCTCTTGTGCTTGACTCACTTTCTCTCAATATACAACAATGAAGGACAAAGAAAAGCTAAACAAGCTTTAAGCAAATTTACAAGTATGAAAGAACTATACAACAATGGAAAATGAAGCTAGATGATGTTGAAAGTGTGTATTTTGCCTCATCCAAGCCCCCTTTATTTATAGATGGAGTTCACCACGTTTTTGAGGCTCTCCACCAAGTCTTCATCTTCAAAAATGTCAAGATAATGCCCAAATAGTCTCTAGCCACCCTATGGAGTGATTTGATCTTGAATAGCCACCCTAGAGAATCTTAGACATGTATACAATAGTCAAGGAAGCATGTAATAGGTTGGGTTAAAGTCCACAAGAAATTTGAGCAAGAATGGAAAGAGAAAACATCATAAATCTCTCTTGGATTTTGTTCCAGCGTTCAGAAAATTTGAATTCTGGGGACACCGATCGATCGAAGTGCCTGGAAGGGAGAGATCGATGTCCTCCAGAAGATTGTAGTTTTGGCACTGCCTGACATCGATCGATCGATGTCAGGGGCTGAAGTGACATCGATCGATCGATGTCACTTGGTTTAGAGATCGATGTTGACTGACCCACATCGATCGATCGAAGTCCTTTGGTTGAGAGTTCGATGCTCTCTGATTGACATCGATCGATCGATGTCAGAGGCTGAAGTGAAATCGATCGATCGATGTCCCCAGCTTGAGAGATCGATGTCAACCAGTGAGTTCTAATCTCAACCATCATTAGTCATAGTGTGATTTTCTCATTTTGCATCAAATATCAAACACAAATTTAACTCATTCAAAACATCTTTTCATCATCAAAACATTTTACAACTTAACAATCTCCCCCTTTTTGATGATTTCAAAACCATGATTCAAAAGATGTTTTTACATGATACTTTTTCAACTAAACTTGATATTTTACAACTCCCCCTTTGTCCATGCTTCCTCATCATATGAACATATCAAAAAATTGCAATCTACCCAAACTATGATATCAATACCAATATGCTCCCCCTTAACCTATGCATCAAGTTTCACATTTTCATCATTTCAATATGTAAAGCATATCAAGAAACTTCATGTCATGCTATACCAAATTCAACTTCCCAAGCTAAGTTATGTGGTGCAAAAACACCAATATCATATTAAGATGAGACATTAACATACCAAGCTATAACATGCCAAAACTAAATCATGCAATGTCTAACCAACTATGCCAAAACATGGCAAATAAGCCCAATCATGCCAACAATGCCAAATACCAAGACCAATTACTACTTAAACATCATGCCAACAATACCAAATACTTCTCCCCTTTTTTGAAAGCATCAAAACATGAGAGATACCAAAACGAAAAGATAAATATCATTGAGTAAATATCAAGTTTTGAGATACATACTCAAACTTGCAACACTATGCATAACTACGAGGGAATGGGGAATCATAAAGGACTACTCCTCATCGGAGGAAAAACACAATCCGGAGAGAACTGCCTTGAGTTTAGTTTTTAGCTTATGGTATTTTGTCTTCTAAACATCCAACTCCGTTTGCAGAGCCGTAACTTGAGTGTTGAATTTCGTTTCAATGATGTTGATATGCTCCTGAAAGTTCTTATATTCCTTTTGTAGATCATCAATACGAACTGCTTCCGTGGTCAAGTCTTCACCCTATTGACCAAGTGTATGACGAATGTCGTCAATTTCGGCCTCCACATCGAACTCTTCATCTGACCCACTTCCTTCTGTCATAGGGGCTTTTCCTTTGTCCTTTTCGGAGGTGGAGCTTGGTTGTGGAGGCGGTTGTGGTGAAGGATGAGAAGATGGTGCCATGGGAGGTTCGGTAGGAGATGGTGGAGGGATATGATCTTCAGGCTCTTCCTCTTCTTGTTCCTGTTGTCCACCTTGTTTTTGAGCCTCTTTCCGCGATTTATGGATTTGTTGAATGTTAGCTTTTGTATAGTAGTCTTTGTTGGTAATTTGATCCGTGAATTCATCATTCAACTCCACATTAGCCTTTTTAAGCAATCTATATATGAGATTGCTATATGGAAGCGCTTTTGATTTCTTGGTGGCGGCTTCCAACATATTGGCAAACACAATCTCCCCAAAGTTTAAAGGCTCCTTCATAGCAATATGATACACAACGTAAAAATCTAAATTGCTCAGGAGTTTGGCCGACTTGCCGTTTACACAAAAAGTGACAATAGCAAACAACACCCTATAAACCAACGGCATGTCATTTGTGTTCTTGGTGGGGTGAAAACCAAGAAAGGTCTTTACCTCGTCCTCAGAGACTTGGTACTTATACGTGACCCACCTCCAGGGATCAAAATCTTCCAACCCCTCATTTGGAACCTCAAGTAATTCATTGAATGTATTAGATGTAAACCTCAACAAATTTCCTTCTATGATAGTATTCAAAGCATAAGGCTCCCCATGTTTATAATCTACCCACATATTTGCATAAAACATTCTAGTATACCGGGTAGACATATATGTCATCTGTGAGATCTCCCAAACAGGTCTCCATTGTTGAACATCAAACCAATCTATGATTGGTTTTAATTCTTCATTGCTCACAATATCCTCAATTTTGAGCAATTTTAATGGAATGGTAGCCCTCTTCTTGCGCTCCCATTCAGTGAATACCATTTGGGCTCTAACAGTGATATAGGCAAATTTACATATACCAGTTGGCTCTTTCAAAGCATCTTTGTATTCTGAGGACTTGAGCCAGGGAAAGTTGTTGATGGTTAGGCTTCTCCTTGTGTCAGTCAAGATTGTGCTATGAGAGGGAGTGGCCTTCTTCCTCAATCCTTGCGTTCTAGACCCCGTTGGCACTTGAGCATGTGATTGTTGTGCCTCACCTTCACTTTCTTGTGAAGTTCTTGCTCTCTTGGAAGAGGGTTTCGTTTTTGAAGCCATTTGAGTTATAGGGTTCGGATTTTTGAAGAAAATAACAATGGAATAGATGTGATTGTTGTAAGAAGTGACTGATTTGAAGAAAAAATGAAGATTTATCCAAGGGTTTTGGAGTTTATAGAGAAAGGGTTTCGAATTTGAGAGAGGGGGAATTAGGGATCTGCGGTGGAAGAGGGGAAAAGTGAGGAAGAGGAAAGAGGGTGCAGCTTTTAATATTCTATCCGCGCTGACATCGATCGATCGATGTCTGGGACTTCGATTGATCGATGTCCTAGACATAGATCGATCGATGTCTGCTTTTGCAGCAGTTTCTTTGACTGTCACATAGATCGATCTATGTATGCAAGGATCTGTATTTTTGACCTTTTTGACCCTTTAACCTTGGTTAATCATTCCTAATCTTGCTCTAATTAATTCGAATGTCTCCGTGGAAGGGATTTAGTAACGATATCTGCTAGTTGGTCATTTGTTGGAACAAATTCAACGCATACCAATCCTTTTTGAATGCAATCCCTTATGAAGTGATGTCTTACCTCAATGTGTTTGGTCCTACTATGATGAACCGGGTTTTGTGCTATACTTATGGCTGATGTGTTGTCACATAAGATGGGAACTTTATCGAACCTGACATTATAATCGTTCAAAGTATTTATCATCCAAAGTAGTTGTGCACAACATGAAGCGGCCGATATATATTCGGATTCCGCCTTTGAAAGTGACACACTATTTTGTTTCTTGGAGAACCAAGAAACTAAGCAATCTCCAAGGAATTGACACGTCCCGGAGGTGCTTTTCCTATCAACAAGATTTCCGGCATAGTCGGAGTCACTGTACCCCCTTAAATCAAAACATCCATTTTTGGGATAAAACAAACCAAAATTCAAAGTTCCTTTCAAATACCTAAAGACACGTTTAATAGCAACTAAATGTGATTCCTTAGGCATACTTTGAAATCTAGCACATAAGCACACAGCATGCAAAATATCCGGTCTACTAGCAGTTAAATAAAGTAAACTACCAATCATACCCCTATATTTTGTTACCTCAGCCGGCTTTCCTTTTTTGTCTTTGTCAAGCTTTGTACTTGTGCTCATCGGAGTGCTCACACTTCTTCCATCCTCGAATTTGTACTTCTTGAGCAAATCCTTTGTATACTTTGTTTGAGATATGTACACTCCATCTTGAGTTTACTTGATTTGTAGACCAAGGAAGTAGTTAAGTTCACCCATCATGCTCATTTCAAATTCTCCTTCCATCAATTTTACAAAATGCTCACAAAGAGAATCATTAGTAGCACCAAATATAACATCATCCGCATAAATTTGAACAAGCAATTGATGGTTTCCTTGTTCTTTAATAAAAAGAGTAGTGTCGACTTTTCCTCTTGAAAACTTATTCTCAAGTAAGAAGTTACTTAATCTATCATACCAAGCTCTAGGAGCTTGTTTAAGTCCATAAAGGGCCTTTTTGAGTCTAAAAACATGATTTGGATAATCATGATTTTCAAACCCCGGTGGTTGAGCTACATAGACCTCTTCTTGAATTATTCCATTCAAGAATGCGGATTTCACATCCATTTGATATAGTTTGAAATCCTTATAGCATGCATATGCTAATAGCATTCTAATAGCTTCTAACCTAGCTACGGGAGCAAAGGTCTCATCATAGTCTATGCCTTCCTCTTGCCGATAGTCTTGGGCTACTAACCTAGCTTTGTTTCTAGTGATGTTTCCTTTATCATCCATTTTGTTTCTAAATACCCATTTAGTGCCAATTACGGGATGATCACTAGGTTTAGCAACTAATTCCCAAACATCACTTCTTTCAAATTGATTTAATTCTTCTTGCATAGCTAATACCCAATCTTCATCATTTATTACCTCCTTTATATTTTTAGGCTCAACTTGTGAAATGAAAGCATTTTCATTGAATTTTCTCCTAGTCATTATGCCTTGGCTAGTTTCACCTAATATCAACTCTTTAGGGTGATCTTTCCTATACTTATATGAATCCGGTAAATTTGAGGTGTCTCCTCCTATTTCTTCATCTTCAACCTTAGGTTCAAGTGGATCAATCCTAAGGTCAATAACAATATTACCTTTTGGATTCTCAAATTTCTCTATATGGCTTACCTCAATTATTTCATCATCATCATCATCATTAATGTTTGATTTATCCTCATTGAGTTCACTAAACTTGACTTGAATTGATTCTTCAACTTTCATGCTTCTTTTATTATATACTCTAAATGCCTTGCTATTTTGAGCATAACCCATAAAGATTCCTTCATCCGCTTTGAAGTCAAGTTTATCCAAGTTATCTTTAGTGTTAAGTATAAAGCACTTACAACCAAATACCTTGAAATAACCAATATTTGGTACTCTACCTTTCCAAAGCTCATAAGGAGTCTTTTTGAGAAATGGTCTCAAATAAACTCTATTGATCACATGACAAGCGGTATTTACCGCTTCGGCCCAAAAATATTTGGGTAGCTCAAATTCGTTTAGCATGGCTCTACTCATTTATTGAAGTGTTCTATTTTTCCTTTCCGCAACACCATTTTGTTGAGGAGTTCTTGGAGCTGAAAAATTGTGTTCATACCCTTTCGATGCGCAAAATTCTTGAAATTCTCCATCAAACTCACCACCTCTATCACTTCTAATTTCCTTAATTGTGTCTTCTTTTTGATTTTCTAATCTCTTACAAAGCTTTGTAAATTCTTGACATGCATCATTCTTTTTAGCTAAGAACATTACCCAAGTGTACCTAGAGAAGTCATCTACCACCACAAAGGTGTAATGTTTTCCACTTAGACTTGTTGTACCAATATCCCCAAACAAATCCATATGTAGCAATTGTAGAGGTTTGGTGGTGGAGATTTCACTTTTGGGCTTGAAACTTGTTTCAACAAGTTTTCCCTTTTGACAAGTGTCACATAAGCCTTAGTTTTCGAAATTTAATTTTTTTAAGACCTTGGACTTTTTCATTTTTGCAAATATCTTTGAAATTTTTAAAACTAATATGTCCAAGTCGTCTATGCCATAGTTGAGTCAAATCATTTTTGGCAACTAGGCAAGAAATATTTTGTGAAATCAAATCATGTGTGCTAAATTTGTAAACATCATTTTTACGTATAGCCTCAAAAACAATCTTATCGTTCTTTTTCACAACACATTTTCTTTTCACAAATTCAATTTGAAAATTAGCATCACATAGTTGGCTAACACTTATCAAATTATACTTAAGCCCTTCTACATATAATACATTATTAATAGTAAAAGAAGAGTTACCAATTTCTCCATGTCCAAGGATTTTGGCTTTCCCATTGCCAAAATGCACCGTTCCACCATCTTGGAGCTTGAGCTTGGTGAACAACGTTTTGTCTCCGGTCATGTGTGTTGAACATCCGTTGTAAATAAGCCATTTGGTTCCTTCTTCTTTGGCTACTCCATTTATCTTGAGAGCCTACAAAACCAAAAGATGTATGCATTGGTACCCTTTGATGGTTGGGTCCTTTAAGGTAAGTCTGTCGACCCTTAGGCTTCCAAACATATGTGCTTCCAAATCTAGCTCTACATATTTTCTTCACATGTCCTAGTTTGTTGCAATGAAAACAAGTGGGTACATGCTTTGGTTTAGAGGGTGATGAATTTCATTGTGTTTTTCTATTATTTGCCTTTTTCTTTAAGGACTTAGGTTTAATAGAAGAAGATGATGAATTAAATCCTAAACCGGATTTATCATTTCCAATTCTTTGATTTCCAAGTAGTATGTCTAAATTGTTTTTACCATTTGTTAGTCTTTGTAAGTCTATCTTTAGTTTTTCACATTCTTTTCTAATTTCTACATTTTCAAGAGCTACGGTTTTATGCATGGTGAGTATGATGTCATGCTCCTGAAACATCAAAATATTCTTGTCATGCAAGCTCTTATTTTCTAAGATGCATTTCTTGAACTCTTTCTTCAAATGCTTATACTTTAAATTCAATTTTTCAAAGTCATCTTGCAAATCTCCTATTTCATAATGCAAATTTGAAGGATTAGAATTTACCTCAAGATCATCTTCAATCGCCATGAGACAAGTATGTTGAGTCTTTGGATTGTCAATTATTGCAATAAGTCCAACACCTTGATCTTCACTCTTTTCTCCTTCCGATTCCGAAAGGAGATCATCTCACGTGGTTACTTCCGCATTGAGGGCTTTCTTCTTTTGAGGAAAGACCTTCTCTTGCTTTTGCGGCTCTTTTACGTGGCAATCGGCAATGAAATGACCGGGTCGACCACATCTATAGCAATTTTCACTTGCTTCCTTTTCTTTAGATGGTCTTTTGAAAAACTTTCTTGCTTAAGCTTTGTTTCTAGTTGCCATTCTTCTAAATTTTCTTACTAGAAGGGCAACTTCCTCATCCGATTCATCGGACTCTACCACCAATCCTTTGTGTGATGTTTGTATGGGCTTGATAGGGTTCATCCTATTTTGTTCATCAATAAGAATTTCATGAGTAAGAAGATTACCGGATAGCTCATCAAGGGTAAGAGTCTTGAGATTCTTTGATTCGGTGATGGCGGTGACTTTGGGTGTCCATTCTCTTGACAAAGAGTTAAGGAGTTTTGAGACAAGGTCTTCATTTGAGATTTTCTTGTCCACCATGGAGAGTTGATTCACTATTCGTGTGAATCGATCGATTGTCTCCTCAATCTTCTCACCGCTTTTCATTCCGAACATCTCATACTCCTTCATGAGCATAAGTCGTTTGGCCATTCTTACTTGCTCAGTTCCTTCATGTATCATTTCAAGCCTTGTCCATTCCTCATGGGCTGTTTCAAGACCTTGAAGTCTTATGAGCTCGGTGGTGGTGAGAGCACTTGAGAGAATATCAAATGCTTTGCCATTAATGGCAAATCTTATCTTTTCTTCATCGGTGTAGTCATCCTCATCTTTCAATATTGATTCTCCTTTTGAGTTGGTAATCATAGGAACTTCAATTCATTTGACAACGGCTCTCCATATATCAAATCCATAGCCTTTCAAATGATTGATCATTCGAAATTTCCACAAAGAATAATTTTGAGCATCAAACATAGGTGCGTTAGTGTTTGATCCGGAAAATAGTGCAGTAGGCTTAGGAGATGAAGTGTGAGATGAAGAGGTTGAGGTTGAGGCTGTCATTGCCATGATCTTTAACCTTGCTACTTGCAAAGATAGGCCAAGCAATCAAGGTTAGGCTCTGATACCAATTGTTAGGTCCGAAATACACTCTAGAGGGGGGTGAATAGAGTGTTTGGCTCTTTTGCGGAATTTTCTCGTTTGGCTCAACTCAAAAGATATTCAAAATCAGAGCAAGAATGGGAGATGAGAAATAGTGAATGAGTACACCGGATATAGAGTCGTTCGAATCGTAAATGATTCTACTCCACTACCACTTTGTTGCCAAAGTGGATTTTCAACAACTATTCTTCTTATTATGAACAATAAGAACAACCACAGCAATACTTACACTAACACCTTAGTGTAAGCAGCAACAACAGCAACTTTTTGCACAAAACACACTTGTGCAACTACAGCAACTACAGCTCTTAGCAAGAACACCTTCTTGCTTCCTCACAACTTCAACAAAAGTTCTCTCAAGAACTTCTCACAGTGGGTTGAAGAAATATTGTAAGGTTCACACTTTCTCACAAGTCTAAGCACAAGCAAGAGATCAAATATTTATGGTTCCTCTTGTGCTTGACTCACTTTCTCTCAATATACAACAATGAAGGACAAAGAAAAGCTAAACAAGCTTTAAGCAAATTTACAAGTATGAAAGAACTATACAACAATGGAAGATGAAGCTAGATGATGTTGAAAGTGTGTATTTTCCCTCATCCAAGCCTCCTCTATTTATAGATGGAGTTCACCACGTTTTTGAGGCTCTCCACCAAGTCTTCATCTTCAAAAATGTCAAGATAATGCCCAAATAGTCTCTAGCCACCCTATGGAGTGATTTGATCTTGAATAGCCACACTAGAGAATCTTAGACATGTATACAATAGTCAAGGAAGTATGTAATAGGTTGGGTTAAAGTCCACAAGAAATTTGAGCAAGATTGGAAAGAGAAAACATCATAAATCTCCCTTGGATTTTGTTCCATCGTTCAGAAAATTTGAACTCTGGGGGACACCGATCGATCGAAGTGCCTGGAAGGGAGAGATCGATGTCCTCCAGAAGATTGCAGTTTTGACACTGCCTGACATCGATCGATCGATGTCAGGGGCTGAAGTGACATCGATCGATCGATGTCACTTGGTTTAGAGATCGATGTTCACTGACCCACATCGATCGATCGAAGTCCTTTGGTTGAGAGTTCGATGCTCTCTGATTGACATCGATCGATCGATGTCAGAGGCTGAAGTGACATCGATCGATCGATGTCCCTAGCTTGAGAGATCGATGTCAACCAGTGAGTTCCAATCTCAACCATCTTTAGCCATAGTGTGATTTTCTCATTTTGCATCAAATATCAAACACAAATTTAACTCATTCAAAACATCTTTTCATCATCAAAACATTTTACAACTTAACAAAATACTTGGACAAGCCGAACTCATTTAACATTGCCCTACACATTTCTTGTAGGGTTCTATTCTTTCGTTCGACTATACCATTTTGTTGTGGAGATCTAAGAGCCGAATAGTCATGAGTGTATCCTTTGGATGCACAAAACCTTTCAAAATCTCTATCAAACTCACCACCATGATCACTTCGTATAGTTTTAATAGTGTCACTGATGTGATTTTTCAATCGTTTACTCAAGTTGATGAATTCACTACATGCATCACTTTTCTTTGTAAGAAACATCACCCATGTATAACGAGTATAGTCATCTACTACCACGAAGGTATAGTGTTTATCACCCAAACTTTTAGTGCCAACATCCCCATACAAATCCATATGTAGTAATTGAAGGGGTTTGGAGGCGGAGATACTTGTTTTGGGCTTAAATCTTGTTTTCACAAGCCTTGCCTTTTAACAAGTGTTGAATAAGTTTTGTTTTTCGAAACTCATTTTTGGAAGGCCTCGGACCTTTTTGTTTTCACAAATAAACTTAAAGGTTTTAAAACAGGTGTCCGAGACGTCTATGCCATAGTTGTGTCAAGTCATTCTTCGCTACTAAGCAAGATATATTTTGTGAAACCAAGTCATTGTTGCTAAGTTTATAAATGTTTTTGAACCTCAAAGCTTCAAACAACATAATATTGTTCTTTTTTCACAATACACTTTGTTTTCAAAAACGTAACATCATAGTTAGCATCACATAATTGACTTACACTTATCAAATTTAATTTCAGCTCACTAACATATAGAACATCACTAAGAGAGAATGAATCGTTACCCATAATACCATGTCCTTTGATTTGGTCTTTGCGACCTCCAAAGTGGACAACTCCTCTATCTTGCATAGTGAGTCTATGAAATAATCTTTTGTCTCACGTCATATGGTTGGAACACCCACTATCCACGACCCATCGGACCTTCTTGTCCTTACTTTCTCCATTTAGTGCTTGAGCCTACAAAAGAATCATATGACATTGATACCCTTTTTGTTTTGGGTACACGAGGGTTAGTTACCTTTACTACACCCTTTGGCACCCACACAAGATTTTTATTATTCTTAGCCCTACAAATTCTTTCTACATGTCATTTCTTATAACAATAAAAACATGTGAGAATGTGTTTGTGAGGGTAAGAATGTTTATCGTGCCTATGCAATGACACATTTTGTGACTCTCGTTTTTGGATGACATTCCTTAGAATCAAGGAAGAAACATTTTTCACGAATTCAACGGAAGGTTTTGACACATTGGTTGAATTTTCCTTTTCTTTAGGCATGTGCCTTTGCTTCTTCAAGAAGGTTTTTGACTTCTTAAAGAATGATGCTTGTTCATTTGATTTAACCTTCTTAGACACATACATGACAATAGACTTAATTTTAGGTTTCATGCTTGAAGTAGATGCATATTTTACTACCTCAATTTTATTATCACTCTCCCTTTGAGAATTTTTATTTTTCCAAAAGGGTTTGACGAGGATACTTGATTTTACTAATTCATGCTTCTCCTCTAGTGCTATCAAATGCATGGTTAGAATATCATGCTCTAGTTGCAATGCAATGTGACTCTCAAGTGTGTCATTATATTCATTTATGCATGATTTAAAATCCTTTTTGACACTTCTACATTTTATTTCTAATAAATCATTTTCTTGCACTAAATCATCTATTTCATCTTGCAATTTATGATGCGAGAATTTAGTGCATAACCCCATGTCATCTTCAATGGTCATGAGAGAATAGAACTCCTTATCAAGATCATCGTTGCAAACTCCCGTGAGAGCTAGATTCTCGTTGTCGTCGTTGTCGATCTCGAAGCCAGATAAGAGACTTTCCCAATGAGCTACTTCCACTTGTAAAGCCTTTTTCTTTTGGTAGATGGTTTTCTTGTCTTTCGGGTGTGGATCCTTCACTCAGCAATCCTTCATGAAGTGACTATATCTTCCACACTTATAACATTTATTGTCTTGGTCCTTCATCTTGTCTTTATCCTTCGAAAATTTTTCTTTAATGAACCTCTTGGTTTCATCCTCATTCTTTCTTGTGAATCTTTTGAATCTTCGAACGAGAAGTCCAACTTCATCGTCCGATTCTTCTGACTCGCATGCCAAGGCTTTTGATGAGTTTCAAATAGGATCATTCTTTTCTTGAGCTTCAAGGTGAATGTCATAAATGATAAGATTCCCGCAAAGCTCATCTAGCGTGATAGTCTCAAGATCATTTGACTCCTCAATGACCGTCACCTTTGCATTTCATTCTCTTCCTAGGCTATTTAGGAAGCAATGGTTGAGATCCTCTTGTTCTATTTTCTTTCCAACCGACATAAGTGGGTTGACAAGTTTGGTGAATCTTTGGATAGACTCTTAATATTTTCACCTTTCGGGACATTGAAGTTGTAGAATTGTTTGATCAATTGTCTCCTCTTTGCGTTCCTTACTTGAGATGTTCCCTCGTGAATCATTTCTAACTTTGTCCAAGCTTCATTAGCGGATCGAACACCTTGTATTTGAGCTCTTTCATTTGGGGATAAAGAGCTATTTAAAATAGCAAGAGCTTTGCTATTTATGGCGAATTGCAACTCCTCTTCCGGGGTAGGATCATCAACATCAAAGGGAATAGTGGAGCTTTTTGACACCTCTCTCCAAATACAATATCCATATGAACGGAGATATGTTTTCATGTTGGATTTCCATAGAGGGCAATCTGGAGGGTCAAACATTGGCACTTTGATATGTACATTTGAAATAGAAGGAATTAATGACTCTTGTCTTTTTCTTCTAGAAGAGTCACCACTTGGAGAACCGGCATCTTCAAAGCTAAAGGGATCCATACTTCAAAAGATCAAATTTTGCTTGTTGAACTCAAATACTCAAGATTTCGCTCTGATACCAATTGTTAGGTCCCTTAGAACACACTAGAACAGGGAGTTGAATAGTGCGTTCACCAAGTATGGAAATTTTTTTAATCTTTTTCGATGATGAGGTCAAACTAATACTTGGGTGTGTTCTTTAAAATGAATAAACTTGCAAAAATGTAAAGAACATCAAATATATAGAGGTTCAAATCAAAGACTCTTTAAATTCAATCGGACAGCGTAGGCTCCTTCACAAGAAGGATTTTTGAACAAGGGGATTCTTATTTCTCTTGGGGGGAAACAACAATCAAAAAGAAAGATACAAATGGGTGAACTAGGTAACACACCTAGACTTTGATACAAGAAAACCGACTGCCTTAAAGGTTAGCCTCCAAAGAACTTCCTTGCTTCTCAAAGAATTCTTTTAGGGAGTATGGTGCACCTCTACACCATCAACTAACACTTGAAGGCTTAGATTTCTTCAAACAAGAAGCGCCCTTGCTTCTTGGCCAACGATCTATACCTTGCTCTTCACAATATTCACTCAAGAAGAAGACTCTTCTTCTTTTACAAATCACACACTCTCATAAATAATGTAATTAAAGCAATAATACAAGTATTTTGAGAGCAAAAGCTTGAGAGAAACTTGAGAGCTTGTAGGTTAGAAAGTTGGAGGATGAAAAATGATGAAACTCCTTGTTTTATTCACCTTCTAGACGTTTTCTCTGCTGTGGGAGAAAATAATGAGTTTTTTTTCCCTTCTGATGACATGTCCCCTTGCATTAAGATCTTCTCTTGAATGAAGTCAAGCTTCTTCTTGTAAGCTCAAAGCGGAAAGATAGCAGTTTGCAGGAAGGATGTTGCCTGTGATTTTTCACTTAGAGGGAAGCTACAAATGTCAAGTTATCATAAGAAAGTGTAACATAAAACATTTGCAACGTTTAGTCACTTGAAGCGCCTGATGTAATTTGTTAACAGGCGTTCAAAGTGACATGGAGCGCCTAATGTTAATTGGAAACTGGCGTTCAATGTGACATGAAGCGCCTTGAGTGAATAAAGAACACATGTTCAATGTCGCATAAAGCGCCTATTGTGGGCAAAACACTCGTTCAAAGTGAGACGAAGCGCCTGTTCTAAGCCTTCATACTCATTCGAAGTGATTCTGAGATTTGTCAACACTAGTTTGATATTCGTGCCTATTTTGGAAGGGAAACAACCATATTTGACTTTTGCCACACACATGAAGCGTCTGTTAAGGCGTTCAAAGTGTGCTGTTTCACAGAAGCACTATGTGACACATGAAGCGCCTTATCTAGGCGTTCGAAGTGTTCTATTTTACAGCCACTTCACATGAAGTGCCTTTTGTAGGTGTTCGAAGTGTGCTGTTTTCCAGACACTTAACATGAAACGCCTTATGTAGGCGTTCGAAGTGTTCTGGTCTGCAACCACTTCACATAATGCGCCTTATCTAGGCGTTCTAAGTGTCAATTGTACAAATCATAATAATTTAACGTATTCCAACAAATATTGGGCTATTAAAACCGAGATGTCCAAAGGGTAGTCTTATGGATGCTTTTCAGGTAATGCGTTTGGTACCCGAAAAAGATATCTCGTCCCCTTCCCTTAATTGCCTCATCACGGGCTCGCCTACAGTGGTGACATGAGCGTAAGTTTTTCTAGAGTTATTACTGTCTCTTCCTTTGGATAATCCTCCATGTATCACCGTTATTTCTCCCAAAATGTCTTCTGGCAATCCCTCCTCGACCTTTGTCATGGTGCAGGTTCAAAACCTTTGGCGTTTTCGACTAGACAACATACCAACCAGATGAGTTAGTGGGTGGTTCTGGCAGGGCACTTTTGTCCTCCATATCAAGTTGGACAAGATGGTGCCTCCACATTTCATTAAATGGAGCTGGAAATACCTCACAAACATTAAATATAAATACATCATAGAGATAATCGATACAGTTTACTGTAGGTGATATCGAATACCAAGTATAGGAGTATGCGAAGCAGGCAACTTGCATGGCGGGCGACCACTTTGACCAGGGCGATCCTTTTATGCATTATATTGGCCGATTATGAAATATAAAATGTGGGGTCGCCATTATGTTTTTCATAATGCCTTCAATTCAGGTGTCATGCCTGATGCCATTTTGTAAGAATTAATTATAATAATTCTAATTGATTATAAGAATCTCGTGATTTATATATAAATCACTAACGTAATTACATGTGTAAACGTATCCGCACGTTTTATTGGCTAGATATGTTGCAATTATTGATTGTATTAATGATAAGATTTGATTCTGATTGATTGAAAATTAATATAATTCCTTGATGGAAGAAATTAATTGTCGGTTAAATATAGAAAGGGATCCCTAGCCTATAAATATAGGGCATGTGATATTTCATCAATCCAAGCAATACATCATTCAGATAGCATAGGCTAGAAGGCTCCATTTCCCGCAGGAATTCATCTCTGCAGCAGGTTTCCAGTTCGAATGCAACGACTAAACGATAATATCTGCAGGTAACTTTTATGCTTCCGTTTTTATTTTGGCCTATAATTTGATATCAGAGCCGTCTCTCACCATATCGTTTGTGTTTAGAAACTTTCTTCCGTACTCTTTAATGCAATTTAATCGTTCAAAGATTATGAGATATAGTTTTTGAGGCCTTCAATATTCATTTATGCGTATGGTTAAAGTCTATAAAATTTTGGGTTTCATGCCGATATGCATAGTTCCTCTGGAAAGAAAGTTGTTAATTTGATGTGTTTATTTTTTAAATGAAAAGAGCATCATGCTGCCTTATGTTTCTGAATTAATGGTTACCTGCTTCAAAAGGTTAGTGAATACTGTCACTTATCAAGTTTGGTTGATATGCATGAATGACTTACCTGACTATGTGCTAGAAAGATTCTGAATGATTGTTAGAATTCCATCATATGCAACTTAATATCTAGAACAAGCATCAGGACAAAACAATGATGACGATTTATATTACCAATTTGAGATTTGTTTAGATAGCTTTTGGAATCCGAAATATTTTTTTTGTGCACTAGAACTAGAAAAATGTTTGGATCCATGAACCTTGTTTAGAATTGTCTTGGCCTTTAAAAGTTCTTCTGATTATGGAATCTGGGATTTGAGGTTTTCAATTTTGGTGTTTTTTGCCGCTCGCCGCCGCCGGAGTGATTGAGAAATGCAAAACAATGTTTTAACCTATGGTGTTAATTCTGTTTATATGAGCATAGATTAAAAACATCTGGGTTAGGATAAATTTGCTGTTTTCTGTTCTTTGTTTTTGATTTTCATAAAGAAAAAGTTTTTGGAGTCGCCAGCGGCGGAGGGAAAAGGAAAGGTGAGGAAGAAGAATTAAAAAAATTTCTGTTTGACTGTTGACCAAAAAGAATTTTTTATTCTTTTATTTTGCATATATTTCTGGACGGTATAATTTTTACTTGTTAAATTCTTTTCTTGATGATATATAAAGAATTATTTTCTTAATTTTAAGATTAGCCACAGCATCTTAAAATTGTATGGTATAAAGAAAATAAAATGTCATTATATCTATGGTTTTGATTAATAAGGTAATCACTCTGGCCCACATGAAAGTTTTATTGATCAAGAAAATTAAAAATAAACATTTCCTGTGCTCACACGTATGGAAATAAATTTGGTTGTCTAATTTTCATATCGCTTAACTACATTTTATGCATGAATGCAAAATCTACTCACATGAAGATTTAGAATATACTATTTGAATTAACTTGATTAATTCATTCTGGTTATATATGTTCATAGCATGATTTGTATTTCTTCGGTTATGTAGTTTTTCCACTACTGCTTTATTTGATTCTACTTGCACTCCAATGCTGACTGGTGACAATTACGTTGAATGGAAGGATATCATCCTTCTGGCGTTAGGATGCATGGACATAGACCTAGCACTCCATGAAGGAAACCACCAATCTCACGGAATCAAGTACGCCATCTGAGAGGTCTAGTTACGAGCGTTGAGAGCGATCTAATCGCCTCAGCATAATGCTCATCAAGTCTCGCATAAGTCCAAGTATTAGGGGTTCTATCCCTAATTTTGATAATGTCAAAGATTACATGGAAGTCATTGATGAACAGTTTGTCAGCTCTGACAATGCTATGGCCAGGACCCTAATGAAGAGGCTTTCAAATATGACATACGACAGAAGCCTGGTGTGCGCGAGCATATCATGGAGATAAGAGACATTGCTGCTGAATTGAGCTCCCTTAAGTTTGAAATTCGGAGTCATTCATGGTGCATTTCGTACTCAATTCTCTCCCTTCGGAGTTCACTCCATTCAAAATCTCGTACAACACGCATAAAGAAAATTGGTCAATTAATGAACTTCTGACCATTTGTGTTCAAGAGGAGCAGAAGTTGAAGAATGAGTCAATTGAAACTGTGCATCTTTCGAATCATTTTAAGAGAAATGCTAAGAAGGGCAAAGGTATTTCAATGAAGAAAGCTGGCGATAAAGGCAAATACCCGTTTTGCAAGAAAAAGGGACACTCAAAGAAAGATTGCTTGAAGTATAAGGGATGACTGGAGAAGGAAGGTACTTTTTCTTTATGTGTCATGAATCTAATTTTATTGAGGTTTCTGATTATACATGATGGATTGATTGTGGTTCTACACATGCAGAGTTTTCTAAACCTGAGGAAGCCAAAGGAAAATGAGCAGTGCATCTATTCTGAAAATTAGATGCGCTCTACTGCTGAAGAAGTGGGATCTTATAGAGTCATTTTGAAGGCCGGTTTTCAACTGGATTTAGAAAACACTTTTTATGTACCATCTTTTTCAAGAAATTTAGTTTCTCTTTCAAAACTTTCAATTATTAGATATGATTCCAATTCTCATCTTTTTGTTGTGAATCTTTTGAAAGTTAATAAAATTATTGGTTCTTCAAAAATAAATGGTTTTCTGTTTCAACTTGAGTTAGATCTCATTTATGAGCATACTCTTGTAACAGAAATTGGAACAAAACGTTGTATTATCAATGAGAACTCATCAATTCTTTGACACAAAATATTGGGACACATCTCAATCGAAAGAATGAAAAGATTGGTGAATGAAGAAGTTTTGCAAACTCAAGATTTCACCGATTTAGGTACTTGTGTGAGATGCATAAAGAGCAAGCAAACCAACAAGACCATTGAGGATACCAAACGAAGTTCTCAGTCTCTTGAAATCATACGCATGGATATCTCTGGACCATTTCACACACATTGCTTGAATGGTCAGAAATACTTTATTTCATTTATCGACGACTATTCAAGATTCATGTATCTCTATCTTCTATTTGATAAATCTGAAGCACTTGATACGTTCAAAATCTTTAGATTAGAAGTAGAGAAACAAAAGGAGAAGACAATTAAAATTGTCCGATCTGATAGAGGTGGTGAATATTATGGATGTTACACAGAAAAATGACAAATGAGTGGTCCATTTGCCGAATTCTTTCAAAAGGAGGGTATTGTTGCTAATACACCATGTGTGACACACCACAACAAAATGATGTTGTTGAAAGAAGGAATTGGACTCTTATGGACGTAGTCAGGAGCATGATTAACACAGCAAATTTGCCTATATCCTTTTGGAGTGAAGCTCTAAAAATCCGCTGTGTATGTTTTAAATAGGGTTCCATCTAAGGCCGTTCCTAAAGCACCTTTCGAGTTGTAGAATGGTTGGAAACTAAGTTTAAAACATTTACACATATGGGGTTGTCCAGTTGAAGTTAGGGTATACAACCCAAGCATAAAAAAACTGGATGAACGAAAGAAAAGTAGTTATTTTAATGGATATGCAGTTAACTACAAAGGATTTTTAATGTCCCTCACATACTCTAAAATTGGTTGAAGCTAAAAATGCTAAGTTTCTAGAGGATCATGAAGTTAGTGGGAATGATTCGAATCGACAATTCAACTTTGAGGAAGCAAGGGATACACATATTGTACCTTTATATGTGGACAATTCGGTTGTTGTTCAATATAATGAAGAGCCACCAATTGTACAACCTCAAATTGAAGAATCACATCAAGAACAAACTGAACCCACTAATCCCACATATGCTGAACCAGTAGGAGCACGAACATCCTCAAGAACTAAAAGGTCAGCAACTTCTAGCGATTGTGTTGTATATCTTCAAGAGTCTGATTATGACATTAGACTGAATCATGATCCTGTCTCATTTTCACAGGCCACGTGTTGTGACATATCGTAACTGTAGTACGATACCATGAAAGAGGAGATGGAATCGAGGACTAAAAACAATGTCTGAGAGCTTGTTTCATTACCAAACAGAGTCTCAATGATGGGATGCAAATAGGTCTTTAAGACCAAAAGAGACTCGTTTGATAACATTGAATGATATAAAGCCAGACTTGTAGCCAAAGGTTTCACTCAAAAAGAAGGCGTTGGTTACCATGAAACCTTCTCTTCAGTCTCTAAGAAGGACTCATTTCGAATAATCATGGGCATTAGTAGCTCATTTTGTTCTCGAGCTACATCAAATTAATGTGAAAACTGCATTTCTGAATGGGGTTCTTGATGAAGAGGTATATATGCGTCAACCTGAAGGCTTTGTCAATTCTGATAATGATTAATTGGTTTGCAAATTGAATAAATCCATATATGGGCTTAAACAGGCTTCAGGTCAATGGAATCTTAGGTTTCATGAGGTAATCTCTTCATTCGGTTTCGTAGAGAACATTGTTGATCAATGTATATACCTTAAGATGAGTGGGAACAAATACAGTTTCTTAGTCCTATATGTGGATAATATTCTATTGGCAAGCAGTGATCTTGAGTTATTGCATAAGTCTAAGCAATTTGTCACTTTGAACTTTGATATGAAGGATATGTGTGAAGCCTCTTATGTCATTGGCATAGAGATTCACAGAGATATAGCAAGTAAAATACTTGGTCTTTCTCAGTAGACCTACATCATTGAAGTACTTGAGAAATTTGCTATGCAGAATTGTGCTGCCATGTAGCGCCCTGACCCAGACAGCGGATCCGAACCTGTACACCCGTCGTAGCTTGCTGAGAAGACTACAAGACGTCTCATCTTTCGAAAACACATCATCAATGACGTAAGAGAATAAGCACGGAGACACGTGCAAAATAAAATCTAAACCATCAAATTCGTACATCAAAGTGTAATAAAATTACAAAGGAGTGTTCATGGTAGTAACCAACTAAATCCTCAAGTGAATGAAATAAAAACTAATATAATAAGAAATTGTCTAAACAATTCCCAATAAGAATTTTAAGCATCCCACTCAGCCCACTCGCCGTAGTCTTTTATGAAAATCATATCGTAGCTGGGCTCATCTGCAAAACAATGGTAGTACCCTTAGCGAAAACGCTTGCAAGTAACCCGCTTATAAGACATATGGGATCATCACATGGCAAGACATGAGTGGATATAATATCAAGGGATAATGGGGCACATGCCTTGTATAGTTTAAAGATCATAAGTTACCAGCACAACAGAAACAAAGAACAATAACGAGTAAGTATTAAACAGTTCAATAACAAAACACTTACAATTCCACATAACATAATGACTCACGTGATGCATGACATTTCCAAATATGCACTACACTACACAATCACGGATGGTTATGCTTCACTTTTCAAAATCACTGCAATGCATGTCATAATGTCCGGTCACATAACTTTATACCATGTGATGGGCCACAGCTTGTCTTTATACCCTGACGCACCACAGCTCAACTTTATACCCTGTAATGTTCCACAGCTTGTCTTTATACCCTGTGTCACATTACAGCTCACTTTATACCCTGTGATGGTTACAGCTTGTCTTTATACCCTGTAACGCATCACAGCTCATTTCGCAAACTTTATACCATGTGCCGAGGCACAGCTCTTATCAAAACATAATGCAAATGCAAGTGCCATGATGCAGATATGCACAACTTCTCATCATTCAATCACGTTCTTCAATCATAGACTTCAAGTACCTTCTCACTTTCAAACGAGTCAACATATGTTCAGGCATACCTCACGTCACGTTCTTACTAAGGATACGAAGTAAACCCTCTTCACACATTCCCTTTGAACCTTATCCAAGCCTCAAGCATTCATTCCTAACCCCTTAAATCATTCACGTTGAAGTCCGATTCAAATACCCTACAAAGTACTCACCGTTGATTCATCATCCTAAGTCCTGTTCCCAAGACCTATACTAACCTCAATCAGGTCCTAAGAAGTCCCTAAGGTCTCCCAAAGGATCCCCTAGCTTCCCTCTTTCTTCCCTTATTTTCCCACAAAACAGATGGACGTCATCCCCTGACGTCGATCGATCGACGTCCATCTGAGGCACATCGATCTCTCACTCACTATACATCGATCGATCGATGTGACGTCGATCCCTCACATCGATCGATCGACGTCCATCAGAGAACATCGATCTCTCACTCATCCTACGTCGATCGATCCATGTTCATCTGAAGCACATCAGTCTCTCACCTGCCAGACATCGATCGATCGATGTACGTTAGCCTCTGACATCGATCGATCGATGCCATCGTTTTTCCAGAATTTCATCCTGCGATTTCTGCAGAAACTGCAGATCTAAACCCCAATCAATTTCCAACTTGCTTCCAACCATTCCAAACCTAATCCTCACTATCAATCCAAACTTAATTCACCAAATCAAAACCTTTCACATTCACATCAAAGATTCAAGCCTAAAACTCAAATCATTCCTCAACAACACACCCAAGATCTCACCTTTTCCACTCTCCCTTCCCTTCAACCGCCATTGCATCAATTAGGGATTCAAGGGATTGGGATTTGCAGGATTCCACCAAATCAACAACCACAACAACAATATTCTGCATATAGTGGCCAAATCTCAAAACCAAAACACATAAAATACATATAGATTCACAGAAAGAAACTACTGCATGGTGATCTATTTTGATATCAAAAATAGGCCTTTTTCTTTCGCAAATCGTAGGAACTCATAAGTAGATTACTGTCTTTGATTACTCGAACAAAGAATGGAAAACAAGCGGATATTGGATTGCTTCCTTGGAAGTTCTTCCTTAGGATTGGAGGAGAAGAATATCGCCTAAGGGGGAGAGGGGCGTCGGTTTCTGATAAATGAATCAGAAATTGATGTTCTGTCAGTTTTGATATGGGAAGGGTGAAATTTGAGTTTTTAAATTATATCCTATTGTCTCATTTATCTTAAATAATTAAATTCTAATATTTAATTCTTAATTAATTTATAATTAATTCTAATATTTAAACCCTCAATAAATACCAATTAATTATGATACTTAATTCTTAATTCATTATCATTAATTGCCCTTAATCACATTTAATTTCCTTTTTATCCTTTAACTATTCCACGGAGGGTGCGGGGCCTAACAGCCCATTGCGTCACCTATCGTCAAAGGAGAAAAGTTTAGTTTGGACCAATGCCCTAAGAATGCATTGGAGCAGGATCAAATAAAAAGAATTCCATATGTCTCGCTCATTGGGAGCCTTATGTATGCATTAGTCTATAACAGACCTGATATGCATTTGCGGTCGGAGTGCTTGGTAGATATCAAAGCAACCCTGGTATAGCTTATTGGAAAGCAGCTAAGAGAATGTTGAGATATTTACAAAGAACCAAAGATCATAAGCTCACATATAGACGATCAGATAGTTTGGAAGTTATTGGATAATCTGATTCTAATTACTCTGGTTGTGTGGATACAAGTAAATCTACTTCTGCATACATTTTTCTTCTTGCTAGAGGGGCTGTATCTTGGAGGAGTAAGAAGCAATCCATTATTGCTCTATCCACAGTGGAGGCTGAGTTTATTGCGTGCTATGAAGCTACTCCACATGCTTCATGTATGAGAAATTTTATCAGTGGTCTAAAAATTGTCGATACTATTGATAAATTCATAAAGATTTTTTACGACAATTCAGCTGCTGTGTTCTTTGCGAAAAATAACAAAAGTGAGAGACGCAGTAAACATATCGATATAAAGTATTTGAAGATAAAAGATCATGTTAAACAAAGAGAATTAAAAATTGAACACATTTGTACGGAGTCAATGGTTGTTGAACCTATGACTAAAGGATTACCAGTTAAAGTTTTCAGGGATCATGGCTAGTATGAGACTTCTTAGTTCTCCTTGATTTGTTGTACTTTGATCTTATTTTGTCTACGCATTTGTTGACTTTGAATATGCGCATTTAGAGTTGTTAGGATCTATTTGATCCATAGACGTGGACCCATTGAGATGATTTATGGTAAATCATTCATGTTGTTTGATTGAATGTATGATTCATTGTAATACCTAGAAGGGAGTGCTTGACATCAAAACATGACCGCCTTGATTCGTGTGTTGTATTTTCAGTCTAAGTTTGGTAGTCAATCGATCCAAGTGACAATAAAATTATGGTCATATTGTTTTGTCACTTATGCTGTGTTATCTAGCATTTGACATGTTATCTAAGTATGAGAATGTAAGAATCAATCATAATAATCGTAATTGATTGCAAGAATCTCGTGATTTATATATAAATCTCTAATGTGGATCACATGTGTAAACATATCCGTATGTTTTATTGGCTAGATACGTTACAAGTATTAACTGCATTAATGATAAGATTTGATTCTGATTGCTTAGCAATTAATATAATTTCTTGATGGAAGGAATTAATTGTCGGTTAAATATGGAAATGGGTCCCTAGCCTAGCCTATAAATAAAGGGCCTGCGATATTCCATCAATCCAAGCAATACAGCATTCAGATAGGCATAGGCTAGAAGGCTCTATTTCCCACAGGAATTTATCTCTGCAGCAAGCTTCCAGTTCGAAGGCAACAACTAAACAATAATGGCTAGAGCTAACTTTTATGTCTCCGCTTTATTTTGGTCTATCACATTGTCGCATGTATCTGTACACCCGTATTCTTTTATGTTTATATTTTGCACCCATCAAAAGTCAAGGAAAATATATTATCATTGTCATGAACTGTGTTATAAGACAAGGTTATGGCCGGTTTTAACTTAAATCTCATAAAATCAAAAAAAGACACAAAACCCTCGTATCATACATACAATAATCCTACGGAAAGTAAACCATTCCTAAATGAAGCACATCCTGGTAAATTATACCCAAAATAACATCTTGTAACTTATCTACGATCCATACATCAAAATAATCCTTAATATTCATTTTAATATCGAAAGTTCCAAACACAAGATACACACATATGTATATGCAGAGAAGGGGAGTCGAGCCTTCTATACGGACTAAGAATTTGGTCAGTTTCGGCGGCATATCTTTGGACGCGATTTGAGTTAACACTATATTGCCATGTTTAGGATCACCAATCCAATTCAGAAGTATAAGTGGAATTTTTAAGTATAAAACTATACAGATTTATTTTTTTAAAAAAAACACTTATACATGTATCATGCATGGAGTTTTTTTCCTGATTAGTATTATACATGGATCTAATATATATTATTTAATAAATCTACATAATTTATACTTAAATACTCTATTTAAACATTCAGATTCAACAGGTGACAACCCGCTTTGAACACCAACGCATTACCATTTGTTCAACCTCTTTAATCGAGTCAGCCTTACACACATTTTACGTAAAATTTGTTTTCAGAATGCGATTGGTGGAATAAATTATTTCACAATAACTCACCAAAAGTATCCAAGTCACTGACTATAATAGGTTTCTTATTTAATATTTATGGCCTGCAATACCTAAAAGCGTTCATATCCAAGACCGGTCAAAAACCTTTAAATATATCACGAAAGCTTGACAGTGACGACACAAATATTCCTTTGCATTGATGTAGAAATGAAAGCTACCTAAGCTTCTTCTTTTTCTAAACAAAAAACTTATGAGATGTATGAATTTCTTCCCAGTAATCGTCATTCACTGGGGTCAGGTTGATATGGGGAAACATTTACTCCGGCACAACAACATTACCTAATTGCTTTAAATGTTTATGTCTATAGCAGGGTATAAAGAGTCAGATATATGCAACCATGCCTATGTGTTAGAAATACAAAGAGGTTTATAATAAAAATTGCTTCAAGCTGTGTCGATCAACTGCTACGTACTTCACAATAAAAGAAGCGCAATCAATTTAGTTAGTCATTTTACTTTATTCCATCGTATCCCGCGCAAGATCATTAAAACTGACCTATGCTACACAAAAATTAATAAATAATTGTGTATACCTCATATGAGCTAAACTTATAGTCATAAAGTGTCCCCTACCTGCCACTTTCCTTAAAAGATAGAAACCTATAATACATGCAGTACATATATGCATACACATGCGCACATATAGTTATATTGATTCAATGCCGTATCCAAGTTCCTACACTATGATTATAGTTTTCTAATTTTTATTTATCATCTGCCATACCTAAAATGATGTGCAACAGAAATCGAAAATATGCTAAAAAGACAAATATAGTAAAAAAAAAACAGAAAGGACTTACATGGTTCGATATTTGTCTACTGCACAGGAGGAAACCGGCTCAAGTCATTATTGTTTTTTGTGTAGAGTTACAACATCAATATATATATTAAATATAAATAATATACATAATGAATGGATCCACCAAATCTAACACAAAAACATTACACACATATATATATACACACGTATACACGGTCTAAAATATTTACAGAATTGATTGAGGATGACGTCGTTCATTATGTGTCTATGCATGTACACATAAAGCAGGGGGTCTCGCTAGAAGCGAACTCTCTATCCTTTGGGATTGAGGTATTGTTGATTAAGGATGACGACACAAATGTTCCCTTGCATTAACGCAGAGATGAAAGGTACGTAAGCTTCTACTTTGTCTAAATCGAAACAACAACAACATTAACCCATTGTCTTATACCTCTCGTCTATGGCATGGTGTGGGGGGTCGGATGTACTCAACCATATACATCTGTTAGAAACACACAGATGTTGTTTTCCGATGATCCATAATGAAAATTGCATGTCTATCAACTACTACTTCACAATATAAGAAGCGCAGTCAATTTAGTAAGTAATTTTCTTTATTCTATCATAATCCAAAGTTAAAGAAAAGTGTCTAAATCGAAAATAAAAAATAAATAAAATTCGTAGATATAAACTAGAGTATCCACCCTATAGAATCTACGAGATTATCTTAAAAACATATTCTAACATATAGAGGTTAAGAATTGATGATAGAAAGTTGTGTAACGTTCCAAAGCATGATGCTGACAACTCTGTTATGACTTTTAATAATAGTATCAAAAATTTTCTGTTTTTTATTTTTTGTTGGTCCGAAAATAGTTTACCTATGATGGCATTTTGTGTTTAACTTTATACTTAAACCCTGGTTTACTGTACTCTTCTTTTCAACGTAAGAAAAGGTGTGACAACCTGCGGTCTTTCAAATTAGAGAGAGACTTGAATAAAAACAAACAATTAATTTTAAACCCAATGTTTTTAAATGGAAAACTATATTTTTTTTTCTACCTATACTATGCTTGCTTAGCTGCTTGATTATCGGTGAAAAATAAATACAAAAAACAATTCTAAAAGCAGCATATGTCACGGATTCCGACAGAGAGGAATAAAGTCATCCGATTCTATTCCTTATGTAAAGCAAGATCCACAACGTTGTCTTATGCAGCATTTTCGGTGTACTAGTTTCTTGTATTTATGCAAGATTTGGAGAGAAGCCAGATTCTTTCGCGATCTAATCTATGCAGTCTTACCTTAAACTTTGTGCAAGATGCTGTTTACGTGTCTCGAACCCGTGACCTCAATATACAAAACTGCAACCTTACCATTACTCCAAGACCTGCCCTTCCAAAGTTGTCTTATACCTTAGAGCAATTTTTAAAAAAACGTATTTATGTTTCCGTTTTAACGATTTGGACAATTTTACAATGTCTTTTTAGGATCATACTACTATTGTACAATCGTCGAATCACTTTAAATCTTACATCATAAACATTTCAAATAATGACCCCGCACAAATAAAATGATGACAGTTGAACCAATAAAATTATGTCACAATGACACTGCACAAATTCTTGGTTGATTGGCCTTGCTGCTATGGAGGGTGCTCACTTGTGCTGGAATGTGTTAAGTTTTGATGATTTGTACATTTGACCCTCCGAACACCTATATAAGGCGTCTAATGTGAAGTGTCTGAAAGTCAGTATACTTCGAACGCCTACATAAGACGCCTAATGTAAAGGTTCTGGAGACCAGTACACTTCCAACGCCTACATAAGGCGCTTCATGTGAAGTGGTTGGATTCCTGTATACTTTGAACGCCTACATCAGGCGCTTCATGTGTCAGAAAAGGAAACATTACACTTTGAACGCTTGAACTAGCGCTTTATGTGTATTACAAAGTAAAATGTACTCCCCCCCTAAAATGGGCACGTACATCAAGTTGATTTTTGAGTAAAAGTCAGAATCACTTCGAACAAGTATGAGAGCTGAGATAAGGTGCTTCATAGGACTTCGAACGAGTTCTGCTGGCCACTTAAGGCGTTTTATGTCACGTCGAACGCCTGTGCAAAACCACTTTAGGCGCTCCATGTCACATTGAACGCCTGTTCAATAAACACTTAAGGCGCTTCATGTGACCAACGTTGCAAATTTCTTATGCCTTGTTTTCAAATGCTTACTTGACATTTACCCTCCTTTTTAGTGAAATTTCACATGTACTCTCTCTTTCTCTTAGAGTAGTCATAGTTCCTTTTCAAGCTTTCAAGAAGAAGCCTCTCCAAGAAGCTCGCAATCTGCCAAGGGAAGATCTCCAAGGATGAAGACATGTCATCACTAGAAGACAAAGCTCATTATTGGCTCCTGCAGGGTTTCAAACGGCTGAAAAGTTTGAAGAAGATAAAATAACAGCTTCATCTCTTTCTTCTCCAACTTTCTACCATCAAAGCTCTCAAGTTTCTCTCAAAGTTCAAGCTCTCAAAATAGCTGTATTGTGATTTTACTTTATTTGTGAGAGTTGTATTGTAAAGAAGAAGAGTGTTCTTCTTGTTGAGTGAAGATTGTGAGAGGCTAAGTGTAGATTGTTGGTCAAGAAGCAAGAAATCCAGACCTTGGAGGGTTAGTTGATAGTGTGGTGGTGCACTATACTCCCTACAAGAATTATTTGAGGAGCAAAGAAGTTCTTTGGAGGCTAGACTTCAAGGGGTTGGCTTTTTTGGTTGTGGTCTTGGAGAGTTGCCTAGTTTTCTTTGTATTTGGATTTTGCTTTCATTGTT
Source organism: Eustoma russellianum (assembly GCA_036186865.1). NCBI lineage: Eukaryota > Viridiplantae > Streptophyta > Magnoliopsida > Gentianales > Gentianaceae > Eustoma > Eustoma russellianum. The sequence continues at coordinate 2,007,891 of AP025067.1, read as the reverse complement.
GTTTCCCCCAAAGAAATAACACTCCCACATTCAAAATCATTCTTGTGAAAAATCAAGAAGGTAGAGGAGTAGAGTCATTTTGACTTGAACTTCTATACATATTGTGTTCTTTATTTTTCCGCAAGCTTTATTCATTTCAAGAACACATCCAAGTATTGATTTGCACTCAAAAACATAAAACATCCAAGAAAATATCCATACTTGGTGAACACACTATTCAACCCCCCTTCTAGTATGTTATAAGAGACCTAACAATTGGTATCAGAGCCTAATCTTGAATATTTGAGTCCAAATAGCAAGATTTGATCTTAAAGTATGGATCCCTTTAGTTTTGAAGATGGTAGTTCCCCTAATGGTGATGCTTCTAGAAGAAGAAGTCAAGAACCACTACTACCTTCTATCTCTAGTGTCCATGTCAAGGTTCCTATGTTTGATCCTCTCAACTACCCACTATGGAAATCAAACATAGAGACATATCTATGTTCTTGTAGGTACCGCATATGGAGAGAGGTGTCAAAATTTTTCACCATTCCTTTTGATGTTGATGATCCTATTATGGAGCAGGAGTTGCAATTTGCAATAAATAGCAAAGCTCTTGCTACTTTGAATAGCTTTCTATCACCAAATGAGAGAGCACAAATACAAAGAGTCCAATCCGCATATGAAGCTTGGATTATGTTGGAGATGATCCATGAAGGAACATCTCAAGTGAGGAGGCCAAGAGGAGACAACTAATAAAACAATTCTACAACTTCAATGTCCCCAAAGGTGAAAAGATCGAAGAGTCTATTCAAGAGTTCACCAAACTTGTAAACCTACTCACCGCGGTTGGTAAAAAAAATTGAACAAGAGGATCTCAACCATTGATTCCCAAATAGCTTAGGAAGAGGATGGGATGCTAAAGTGACGGCCATTGAAGAATCAAATGATCTAGAGACTATCACTCTAGATGAACTCTATGGGAATGTCATCACTTATGAGAGTCATCTTGACGCTCAAGAAAAGAATCCCATCCGGAACCTATCAAGGGCACTTGCGTATGAGTCGGAGGAATCAGACGACGAGGTCGGACTTCTCGTTCGAAGATTTAGATGATTCGCAAAGAAGAATGAAGATGAAGCCAAAAGGTTCATCAAAGAAAATTTCTCTAAGGACAAGGTGAAGGACCAAGAGAATAAATGCTATAAGTGTGGAAGCTTGGTCACTTCATGAAGGATTGTAGGGTGAAAGAGCCGCAACTCAAAGACAAGAAAGTCATCTGCCAACGGAAGAAGGCTTTACAAGCGGAAGTAGCCCCTTGAGAGAGCATTCTTTCCGGATCCTAGAGCGACAATGGCGACAATGATGATCTAGCTCTCACAGGAGTCATCAATGATGATCTTGACAAGGATTTCTATGCTCTCATGGCCATTAAAGATGACATGGAGGTATGCACTATATCATCCCACTATAGATTGATAGATGAAAGAGATGACTTAGTGTAAGAAAATGATTTTCTAGATATGAAATATAAACATGTCAAAAAAGATTTTAGAGCATGCTTAAATGAATGTAATGACACGTTAGAAAATCATATTACTGACTTGGGCATGACATTTTACTAACCATCCGTGTGATTGCACTAAATGAGAAGCATGACTTGATGAAATCAAGCTCATCTTCTCAAAGCATCCTGAAGAAGAAAATTCTTCAAAAGGAAAGTGCTAAAGAGAATGCATCTACATTGCACAAGAATAAAATCAAACCGAGTGCAATATATGCATCGAAGAAGGAAAAACAAAAGGAACAAGCATCATTTATCAAGGAGTCTAAGACCTCCTTGAAGAAGCAAAGGCACATGCCCAAAAGTAAGGTTAATTCATCAAAGGTGTCAAAACCTTTGGTGAAATCCGTGACAAATTCCTCTTCCTTGATTCTAAGGAAGGTTGTTCCTAAAAAGGAATCACGGAGTGTGACAATGCACAAGCACAATCATCCACACAAACACATTCTTATATGCTTTTATTATAATAGAAAAGGTCACGTAGAAAGAGTGTCTAGAGCTAAAACCAATAAGAATCTTGTGTGGTGTCGAAAGGCGAAGTGAAGGTAACTAACCTTCAAGGACCCAAAATAAAAAGGGTACCAACTTCATATGGTTCTTTTGCAGGCCCTAGCTTTAAATGGAGAAAGCGAGGACAAGAAGGTCAAATGGGTCGTGGACAGTGGGTGTTCCAACCATATGACGGGAGACAAAAGTCTCTTTCATAGACTCACTTTGCAAGATGGAGGAGTTGTCCACTTTGGAGGTAGCAAAGGCCAAATCAAAGGACATCGTATTGTCGGTAACAATTCCTTCTCTCTTAGCGATGTTCGATATGTTGTAGGATTAAAGTTCAACTTGATAAGTGTTAGTCAACTATGTAATACTAATTATGAAGTTACATTTTTGAAAACAAAATGTGTTGTGAAAAGGGATAATACTATCTTATTTGAGGCTTTGAGGTTCAAAAACATTTACAAACTTAGCATCAATGATTTGGTTTCTCAAAATGTATCTTGCCTAGTTTCTAAAAATGATTTGACGCAAATATGGCATAGACGTCTCAGACACTTATGTTTCAAAACGTTTAAATTTATCTGCAAAAATAATAAAGTCTGAGGCCTTCCAAAAATGAGTTTTGAAAACCAAGACTTATATGACACTTGTTAAAAGGCAAAGCTTGTGAAAACAAGATTTAAAACAAAAGCAAACATATCCACCTCCAAACCCCTACAATTACTACACATGGATTTGTATGGGATGTTGGAACAAAAAGTTTAGGTGGTAAACACTATACCTTCGTGGTAGTAGATGACTATACTCGTTATACATGGGTGATGTTTCTTGCAAAGAAAAATGATGCATGTAGTGAGTATGAATTTGAGTAGACGATTGGAAAATCACATGGGTGACACCATTAAAACCATACGAAGTGATCATGGTGGTGAGTTTGATGGTGAGTTTGAAAGGTTTTGTGAATCCAAAGGATACTCACATGACCTTTCAGCTCCTAGAACTCAATAAAAAATAGTGTAGCCGAACGAAAGAATAGAACTCTACAAGAAATGTGTAGAGCAATGTTAAATGAATTTGGTTTGCCCAAGTATTTTTGGGTCGAAGCGGTAAATGCCGCTTGCCATGTGATAAATCGTGTATATTTGAGACCTTACCTAAATGTGACACCTTATGAGCTTTGGAATGGTAAAGTTCCCGATATTAGGCATTTTAAAGTGTTTTGTTGTAAGTGTTTCATACTTAACACCAAGGACACTTTGGACAAACTTGACCTCAAAGCGGATGAAGGTATCTTTTTAGGTTATGCCTCAAATAGTAAAGCATTTTGTGTTTTCAACAAAAGGAGTAAAAAGGTGGAAGAATCAATCCATGTTAAGTTTAACGTGTCACTTAATGACGAGCCTAAACTTAATGAGGATTGTGAGGAAAATGAAGATGTTGCTCCTCAAGAAGAAATTCTTGAAGACATTCCAACAGTTGCTCATCAGCAAGAAATTGTTGATAAGTCTCCAAATGGAAACATCTTCATTGACTTGAGAGTAGAACTTATTGAAAGTACTCCTACACCTAGTGTGCATGAACTTAATGAGTCAAATAGAAATATTTCTCATACTCATCTTGTTGATACACAAAATGTTGAAAATGCATCTCATATTCCGGAAAATGATAATCATCTAAATGATGATGATACGTCACTTCCAGAAAATGATCATGAGGAAGTTGGAGGAGATGTCTCCAACCTTCCTAGATCATTCAAGCATAAAAGTTCTCACCCACACGAGTTAGTCATAGGTGATTTAAATAGGGGTATCACTACACCAAGACAATATAGAGAGAATGCATTTGTCTCTCTTATAGAGCCTAAAAATGTAAAGGATGAACTTCTTAATGAAAATTAGATCTTGGCTATGCAAGAAGAATTAAACCAATTTGAAAGAAGTGATGTTTGGGAGTTAGTTTCCAAACCACTTGATCATCCCATTATTGGTACGAAATGGGTGTTTCATAACAAGTTGGACGATCAAGGAAATATCACTATAAATAAAGCTAGACTAGTTGCTCAAGGATACCGTCAAGAAGAAGGTATTGAATTTGATGAGACATTTGCACCCGTAGCACGGCTTAAAGCCATTAGGATGTTATTGGCATATGCTTGCTATAGAGATTTTAAACTTTACCAAATGGATGTTAAATCCACCTTCTTCAATGGTGTTATCCAAGAAGAAGTGTATGTTGCACAACCTCTTGGGTTTGAATGTCATGATTCACCACATCATGTTTTCAAACTTGAAAAGGCTCTTTATGGTCTTAAACAAGCTCCAAGAGCTTGGTACGAGAGGTTAAGTACCTTTTTTCTTAATAATGAATTCTCAAGCGCTAAAGTTGATACTACTTTGTTTATCAAAGAACAAGGTAGAAATCAATTAATTGTACAAGTATATGTAGATGATATTAATTTTGGTGCTACTAACAATTGTCTTTGTGAGCAATTTTCTAGCTTAATGCAAGGTGAATTCGAGATGAGCATGATGGGAGAGCTAAATTACTTTCTTGGACTACAAATCAAGCAAACTAAAGAAGGTGTGTATATCTCTTAAACCAAATACACAAAAGACTTGCTCAAAAAGTACCACTTTAGTGAAGGTAGAGAAGTAAACACTCCAATGAGCACAAGCGCAAAGCTTGACAAAGATGAGAATGGAAAGCATATCGAGGTAACCTTGTATCGTGGCATTATAGGTGGTCTACTTTATTTAACTGCAAGTAGACCCGATATATTACATGCAGTATGCTTATGTGCTAGATTTCAAAGTGATCCTAGGAAAAAGCATCTAATTGTGGTAAAACGTATTCTAAGATACCTTAGATATACTTTGAAATTTGGATTATTTTATCCTAAAAATGTATGTTTTGATCTAAGAGGACATTGTGACTCCGATTATATGGGGAGTCTTGTTGATAGAAAGAGCACATCTGGGACTTGTCAATCGGTGATTGTCTTGTTTCTTGGTTTTCCAAGAAGCAAGACATTGTTTCTCTTTCTACGGCGGAATACGAATATGTATCGGCCGCCTCTTGTTGTGTACAATTGTTATGGATGACAAACACGTTAAATGATTACAACATTCACTTCCCTAAAGTGCCTATTTTGTATGATAATATGTCTGCTATCAATATTGCACAAAATCCCGTCCAACACATTAGGGCTAAGCACATTGAAGTGAGATATCATTTCATCCATGATTATGTACAAAAGAACCTGGTTAGTATGGAATTTGTTCCAACACGAGACCAATTAGCAGACATATTCACGAAACCCTTGCCGAGTGATGTCTTTGCATCCATAAGAAGCAGGTTAGGGTTGCTTAACATGGGTTGATATTAACCCATCTTAAGTTGGAGCAAGAAAATTTTAAAATTTTCAAGATCAATACATATAAGGCGCTTCATCACTATCAGTTCAGGTGTTCAATGTTACATTAAGCGCCCGATGTTAAGGATGTCACTCATTCGAAGTGACATCAAGCGCTCTATGTTTCTAGAAATAAGTGTTCGAAGTGGCTTTAAGGCTTTATCAAATCTGTTTCACTCGTTCAAAGTGACATTAAGCGCTTAATCTACCCATCCACAACCGTTCAATGTCACTTCAGGTGCTTCATCCTTGTTTATGAAGTCGTTCAAAGTGACATTAGGCGTCTAAACCCTAATATTTCTGTTAGGTCCGAAATACACTCTAGAGGGGGGGTGAATAGAGTGTTTGGCTATTTTGCGGAATTTTCTCGTTTGCTCAACTCAAAAAGATATTCAAAATCAGAGCAAGAATGGGAGATGAGAAGTAGTGAATGAGTACACCGGATATAGAGTGGTTCGAATCGTAAATGATTCTACTCCACTACCACTTTGTTTCCAAAGTGGATTTTCAACAACTACTCTTCTTATTATGAACAATAAGAACAACCACAGCAATACTCACACTAACACTTTAGTGCAAGCCACAACAACAGCAACTTCTTGCACAAAACACACTTGTGCAACTACAGCAACTACAGCTCTTAGCAAGAACAACTTCTTGCTTCCTCACAACTTCAACAAAAGTTCCCTCAAGAACTTCTCACAGTGGGTTGAAGAAATATAGTAAGGTTCACACTTTCTCACAAGTCTAAGCACAAGCAAGAGATCAAATATTTATGGTTCCTCTTGTGCTTGACTCTCTTTCTCTCAATATACAATAATGAAGATCAAAGAAAAGCTAGAGAAGCTTTAAACAAAATTACAAGTATGAGAGAAATATACAACAATGGAAAATGAAGCTAGATGATGTTGAAAGTGTGTATTTGCCTCATCCAAGCCTCCTCTATTTATAGATGAAGTTCACCACGTTTTTGAGGCTCTTCACCAAGTCTTCATCTTCAAAAAATGTCAAGATATTGTCCAAATAGTCTCTAGCCACCCTATGGAGTGATTTGATCTTGGATAGCCACCCTAGAGAATCTTAGACATGTATACAATAGTCAAGGAAGCATGTAATAAGTTGGGTTAAAGTCCACAAAAAGTTTGAAGAAGATTGGAAAGAGAAAACCTTAAAAATATGCCTTGGATTTTGTTCTAACGTTCAGAAAATTTGAATTCTAGAGGACATCGATCGATCGAAGTCCCTGGAAGGGAGAGATCGATGTCCTCAGAAGATTGCAGAATTTGAAACTGCCTGACATCGATCGATCGATGTCAGGGGCTGAAGTGACATCGATCGATCGATGTCACCTGGTTTAGAGATCGATGTATTCTGTTCAACATCGATCGATCGATGTCAGGGGCTGAAGTGACATCGATCGATCGATGTCCTTGTGGTTGAGGGTTCGATGCTCTCAGATTGACATCGATCGATCGATGTCAGGGGCTGAAGTGACATCGATCGATCGATGTCAACCAGTGAGTTCCAATCTCAACCATCTTTGGACATAATGTGTTTTGCCCATCTTGCATCAAATATCAAACACAAATTTAACTCATTCAAAACATCTTTTCATCATCAAAACGTTTTTACAACTTAACAATCTCCCCCTTTTTGATGATTTCAAAACCATAATTCAAAAGATGTTTTTACATGATACTTTTTCAACTAAACTTGATATTTTTACAACTCCCCCTTAGTTCATGCTCCCTTATCATATGAACATCAATCTACCCAACATGCTCCCCGCCAAACTATGCATCAAGTTTTGTATTTTCATCATTTCAATATGTAAAGCATATCAAGAGACTTCATGTCATGCTATACTAAATTCAACTTCTCAAACAAAATTATGTGATGAAAAACAACCAATCTGAGTTTAGCCATTTGAATACCCATGCTTTTCCAAATCATGCTAACATGTCCAACCAAATATGCCAAAACATGCCATACACATGCTAATGCCCAATCATGCCAAAACTATATCAAGCCATCAAATATATCATATCAAGCCATCTAGCATTCTTCTCCCCCTTTTTGAAAGCATCAAAAAATACCAAATGAAGGATAAAAATAAGTAAGAAATATCAAGTTTTGAGATACATAGATAAACTTTAACTTGCAAAACTATGCATAAGTACGAGGAAATGGGGAATCATAAAGTACTACTCCTCATCGGAGGAGAAACACAATCCGGAGAGAGCGGCTTTGAGCTTCGTTTTCAACTTTTGGTACTTGGTCTTTTGCACGTTCAGCTCTGTTTGTAGTGTTTTGACTTCAGTGTCCACCTTTGTTTCTAGCGTTTTAAAGCGGTCCTGGAATGTCGTATAGCCTTTCTCCAAATCATCTATACGAACAGCCTCTTTTGTTAAGTCTTTCCCCCATTGATCGAGATAACGATGTAAATCATTGATCTCAGCCTCTGCATCAAATGGAAGTTCAGAACCACTATCTTCTTCCATAGGAGCCTTGCCTTTGTCTATTCTAGAGGTAGGACTTGGAGGGTTAGGTTGGGGTTCAACGGTTGGCTCAGTGGGGTGTGGTGGTAGTACCGGCTCATTCTCAGCTTCATCTTCCTCAGGGTCTTGAGCATCACCCCGTCGTTGCGCTTCCTTTCTTGACTTAAGAATTTGCTGGATGTTAGACTTTGAGTAATAATCCTTATTTGTAATGGCCTCTTCGTATTCGTCATCCAGTACTAAATTAGCGTTTCTCAATAATCCATATATCAGATTACTGTAGGGAAGTGCCTTTGATTTCTTGGTAACTGCCTCCAACACATTTTCAAAGAATACTTCCCCAAAGTTTACTTGTTCTCTCATGGCTATGCGGTAGGTAATATAGAAGTCTAGGTTGCTAGGAAGTTTTGTCGATTTTCCATTTACACAGAAAGTAACTATGGCAAGCAAAACTCGGTAAATCAAAGGCATGTCATTTGTGTTTTTCGTAGGGTGGAATCCAAGAAAGGTTTTGACTTCATTCTCGGTCACTTGGTATTTGTGAAAATCCCACTTCCAAGGATCGAAATCTTTGAATCCCTCATCAGGTGCACCAAGAATATCATTAATTTGTTTGGTGTGAAATGAGACTACTTGACCATCAATAACCGAATTTAGAGAAAACGGATTTCCATTTAGATAGTCAATCAAAAGGTTTGCGTAAAACATCCGTGTATAACGAGTAGACATTGAACCCATCTCAGAGGAATCCCACAAAAACATCCATTTTTGATCATACAATAAATCAATGATTGGTTTCAATTCTGCACTGCTCAAAATATCCTCAATTTTGAGCAGTTTCAATGGAATAGTAGACCTATTGCTACTTTCCCATTCTGCAAATAATAATTGAGCTCTTTGAGATATATGAGTGCATACCTGATCCTAGGGGTGCAGCCAGTGCATTCTCATATTCTCCAGTTTTAAGCCAAGGGAAATTTCGAATACCAAGGCTTTCTCTGACCTCACGGATTAGATGTTCTTGGGATGGCTCTGGTTGCTTCCGTAGTCCTGCTGTCCTTGAACCCGTTGGAGTGTGTTGCTGTGAAGTTCTTTGTGTTTTTGGATGATTCTTGGTTCTTGGTGCCATTTGAGAGAATTAGGGCACGAAATTCTTGAATATAGTGATGGAGGTAGAAGATGGATGTGAAATTTGGTGGCTTTGACAGAAAAATTGAAGCTTGATTGAAGATTTTGAGATTTGGGGTCGAATTCTAATGTTTTCGCAGGAGAAACAGGTAGGGTTCGAAGTTAGAAATGATAAAAATGAGACGGTTCGCAGGTTTTAAAAACTTATCCCGCTGACATCGATCGATCGATGTCAGGGACTTCGATCGATCGATGTCCTGAACATCGATCGATCGATGTCTTAAGAGACATCAGTCTCTGAGATTTCCACATAGATCGATCTATGTATGCAGAATTCTGTAATTTTGACATTTTTAACCCTTTAACCATTGTTTATCATTCCTAATCTTGTTCTAATTGATTCGAATGTTTCAGTTGGAAGGGATTTGGTGAATATATCCGCTAGTTGATCATTTGTTGGAACAAATTCAATGCATACCAATCCCTTTTGGATGCAATCTCTTATAAAGTGATGCCTTACTTCAATGTGTTTTGTCCTACTATGATGAACTGGATTTTGTGCTATACTTATGGCTGATGTGTTGTCACATAGGATGGGAACTTTATCAAACTTAACATTGTAATCGTTCAGGGTGTTGATCATCTAAAGTAGTTGTGCACAACACGAAGCGGCCGATACATATTCGGATTCCGCCGTGGAAAGTGACACACTATTTTGTTTCTTGGAGAACCAAGAAACTAAGCAATCTCCAAGGAATTGACATGTCCTGGAGGTGCTTTTCCTGTCAACAAGATTTCCGGCATAGTCGGAGTCACTATATCCTCTTAGATCAAAACAACCATTTTTGGGATAAAACAATCCAAAGTTTAAAGTTCCTTTTAAATACCTAAAAATTCGTTTAATAGCGACTAAATGCGATTCCTTAGGCATACTTTGAAATCTAGCACACAAGCACACAGCATGCAAAATATCCGGCCTACTAGCGGTCAAATAAAGTAAACTACCAATCATACCCCTATACTTTGTTACCTCAACCGGCTTTCCTTTTTCGTCTTTGTCAAGCTTTGTACTTGTGCTCATCGGAGTGTTCACACTTCTTCCATCCTCGAATTTGTACTTCTTGAGCAAATCCTTTGTGTACTTTGTTTGAGATATGTACACTCCATCTTGAGTTTGCTTGATTTGTAGACCAAGAAAGAAGTTGAGTTCACCCATCATGCTCATTTCAAATTCTCCTTCCATCAATTTTGCAAAATGCTCACAAAGAGAATCATTAGTTGCACCAAATATAATATCATCCACATAAATTTGAACAAGCAATTGATGGTTTCCTTGTTCTTTAATAAAAAGAGTAGTGTCTACTTTTCCTCTTGAAAACTCATTCTCAAGAAGGAAGTTACTTAATCTATCATACCAAGCCCTGGGAGCTTGTTTAAGTCCATAAAGGGCCTTTTTGAGTTTAAAGACATGATTTGGATAATCATGATTTTCAAACCCCAGAGGTTGAGCTACATAGACCTCTTCTTGAATTATTCCATTTAAGAATGCAGATTTCACATCCAGTTGATATAGTTTGAAATCCTTATAGCATGCATATGCTAATAGCATCCTAATAGCTTCTAACCTAGCTACGGGGGCAAAAGTTTCATCATAGTCTATGCCTTCCTCTTGCCTATAGCCTTGGGCTACTAATCTAGCTTTGTTTCTAGTGATGTTTCCTTTATCATCCATTTTATTTCTAAATACCCATTTGGTGCCAATTACGGGATGATCACTAGGTTTAGCAACTAATTCACAAACATCACTTCTTTCAAATTGATTTAATTCTTCTTGCATAGCCAATACCCAATCTTCATCATTTATTGCCTCCTTTATGTTTTTAGGCTCAACTTGTGAAATGAAGGCATTTTCATTGAATTTTCTCCTAGTCATTATGCCTTGGCTAGTTTCACCTAATATCAACTCTTTAGGGTGATCTTTTCTATACTTATATGAATCCGGTAAATTTGAGGTATCTCCTCATACTTCTTCATTTTCAACCTTAGGTTCAAGTGGATCAATCCTAAGGTCAATAACAATATTACCTTTTGGATTTTCAAATTTCTCTATATGGCTTACTTCAATTATTTCATCATCATCATCGTCATCATTTATGTTTGATTTGTTCTCATTGAGTTCACTAAATTTGACATGAATTGATTCTTCAACTTTCATGCTTCTTTTATTATATACTCTAAATGCCTTGCTATTTTGAGCATAACCCATAAAGATTCCTTAATCCCCTTTGAAGTCGAGTTTATCCAAGTTATCTTTGGTGTTAAGTATAAAGCACTTACAACCAAAAACCTTGAAATAACCAATATTTGGTACTCTACCTTTCCAAAGCTCATAAGGAGTCTTTTTGAGAAATGGTCTCAAGTAAACTCTATTTATCACATGACAAGCAGTATTTACCGCTTCGGCCCAAAAATATTTGGGTAACTCAAATTCGTTTAGCATGGCTCTACTCATTTCTTGAAGTGTTCTATTCTTTCTTTCCGCAACACCATTTTGTTGAGGAGTTCTTGGAGTTGAGAAATTGTGTCCATACCCCTTGGATACACAAAATTCTTGAAATTCTCCATCAAACTCACCATCTCTATCACTTCTAATTTCCATAATTGTGTCTTCTCTTTGATTTTCTAATCTCTTACAAAGCTTTATAAATTCTTGGCATGCATCATTCTTTTTAGCTAAGAACATTACCCAAGTGTACCTAGTGAAGTCATCTACCACCATAAAGGTGTAATGTTTTCCACTTAGACTTGCCGTACCAATATCCCTATACAAATCCATATGAAGCAATTGTAGAGGTTTGGTGGTGGAGATTTCACTTTTGGGCTTGAAACTTGTTTTAACAAGTTTTGCCTTTTGACAAGTGTCACATAAGCCATGGTTTTCGAAATTTAATTTTGGAAGACCTTGGACTTTTTCATTTTTGCAAATATCTTTGAAATTTTTAAAACTAATGTGTCCAAGTCGTCTGTGCCATAGTTGAGTCAAATCATTTTTGGCAACTAGGCAAGAAACATTTTGTGATATCAAATCATGTGTGCTAAATTTGTAAACATCATTTTTACGTATAGCCTCAAAAACAATCTTATCGTTCTTTTTCACAACACATTTTCTTTTCACAAATTCAATTTGAAAATTAGCATCACATAGTTGGCTAACACTTATCAAATTATATTTAAGCCCTTCTACATATAGTACATTATTAATAGTAAAAGAAGAGTTACCAATTTCTCCATGTCCAAGGATTTTGGATTTCCCATTGCCAAAATGCACCGTTCCACCATCTTGGAGCTTGAGCTTGGTGAACAATGTTTTGTCTCCGGTCTTGTGCGTTGAACATCCGCTGTCCATAAGCCATTTGGTTCCTTCTTCTTTGGCTACTCCATTTATCTTGAGTGCCTACAAAACCAAAGGATGTATGCATTGGTACCCTTTGATGGTTGGGTCCTTTAAGGTTAGTTTGTCGACCCTTAGGCTTCCAAACATGTGTGCTTCCAAATCTAGCTTTACATGCTTTCTTCACATGTCCTAGTTTATTGCAATGAAAACAAGTGGGTACATGCTTTGATTTAGAGGGTGATGAATTTCGTTGTGTTTTTCTATTATTTGCCTTCTTCTTAGGCTTAATAAAGGAGGATGATGAATTAAATCCTAAACCGGATTTATCATTTCCAATTCTTTGATTTCCAAGTAGTATGTCTAAATTGTTTTTGCCATTTGTTAGTCTTTGTAAATCTATCTTTAGTTTCTCACATTCTTTTCTAATTTCTACATTTTCAAGAGCTATGGTTTTATGCATGGTAAGTATGATGTCATGCTCTTGAAACATCAAAATATTTTTGTCATGCAAGCTCTTATTTTCTAAGATGCATTTCTTAAACTCTTTCTTCAAATGCTTATACTTTAAGTTCAATTTTTCAAAGTCATCTTGTAGATCTCCTATTTCATCATGCAAATTTGAAGGGTTAATTTAACTCAAAGTCATCTTCAATTGCCATAAGACAAGTATGTTGACTTTGGATTATCAACCATTGCAACAAGTCCAACACCTTGATCTTCACTCTCTTCTCCTTCCGATTCCGAAAGGAGATCATCCCACGTGGTTACCTCCACGTTGAGGGCTTTCTTCTTTTGAGGAAAGACCTTCTTTTCTTGCTTTTGCGGCTCTTTTACGTGGCAGTCGGCAATGAAATGACCGGGTCGACCACATCTATAGCAATTTTCACTTGCTTCCTTTTCTTTAGATGGTCTTTTGAAAAATTGTCTTGCTTGTGCTTTGTTTCTAGTTGTCATTCTTCTAAATTTTTTTACTAGAAGGGCAACTTCCTCATCCGAGTCATCGGACTCTACCACCAATCCTTTGTGTGATGTTTGTGTGGGCTTGATAGGGTTCATCCTATTTTGTTCATCAATAAGAATTTCATGAGTAAGAAGATTACCGGATAGCTCATCAAGGGTAAGAGTCTTGAGATTCTTTGATTCGGTGATGGCGGTGACCTTGGGTGTCCATTCTCTTGGCAAAGAGTTGAGGAGTTTTGAGACAAGGTCTTCATTTAAGATTTTTTTGTCCACCATGGAGAGTTGATTCACTATTCGTGTGAATCGATCAATTGTCTCCTCAATCTTCTCATCGCTTTTCATTCCGAACATCTCATACTCCTTCATGAGCAAAAGTCGTTTGGCCATTTTTACTTGCTCAGTTCCTTCATGTATCATTTCAAGCCTTTTCCATGCTTCATGAGCTGTTTCAAGACCTTGAAGTCTTATAAGCTCGGTGGTGGTGAGAGCACTTGAGAGAATATCAAATGCTTTGCCATTAAGGGCAAATCTTATCTTTTCTTCATCGGTGTAGTCATCCTCATCTTTGAATATTGATTCTCCTTTTGAGTTGGTAATCATAGGAACTTCAATTCCTTTGACAACGGCTCTCCATATATCAAATCTACAGCCTTTCAAGTGATTGATCATTCGAAATTTCCACAAAGAATAATTTTGGGCATCAAACATAGGTGCTTTAGTGTTTGATCCAGAAAATAGTGCAGTAGGCTTAGGAGATGAGGAGGTTGAGGTTGAGGTTGTCATTGTCATGATCTTTAATCTTGCTACTTGCAAAGATAGGCCAAGCAATCAAGGTTAGGCTCTGATACCAATTGTTAGGTCTGAAGTACACTCTAGAGGAGGGGTGAATAGAGTGTTTGGCTATTTTGCGGAATTTTCTCGTTATACCAGGAGAGACAGCGGTGATGCAACACCGTTTATTAGTGGTAGTTATATCATTGAGCCAAAAGCTGAGTAAGGGGGTTAGAAAATTCCCACCCAGTATTCGATGGGGAAGTCTGAAGGACGAAAAAATTAATATATTCAGAGACAAGGTCATCTCGGCGAAACTAGATCGTCTAGGTGATGACACAAATCAGATGTGGGAAGTTATATCGACTACTATTACTCAATCGGCGAGAGAAACGCTTGGGGTAACAACAGGAAAGAAGTCCGTACATAAAGAGACGTGGTGGTGGAACGAGGATGTGCAACAAAAAATAAAAGACAAACAAAAGATTTTTAGAGAGCTGTTAAGATGCACAAATGGGGAAGAAAAATTGCGATTGAAGGATAATTACAAAATCGCCAGGAAGGAGGCGAAGAAGGCAGTGACAGAAGCAAAGACTGCAGCTTATAAAAGGATGTATGAGAGACTAGAAACAAAAGAAGGAGAACATGATATGTTCAAGATTGCCAAAGCTAGGGATCGAAAGAGGCAGGACCTAGGAGGCGGGAAGTTCATAAAAGGAGAAGATGGACATGTGTTAGTCAAAGCACAAGACATCAAGTTAAAATGGCAAACATACTTTCACAATCTGTTCAACGGCAGTAGTGCCGACTACGAAGAACGAGAAAGCTCCACTAACCAACAACGACAACATAATAACTCCGACTGTCAGAACATCACACAAGGAGAGGTGATGAGAGCACTGAAGAAGATGGGAAGAGCTAAAGCGGTCGGTCTAGATAACATACCCATTGAGGCGTGGAAGTCTTTAGGAGAGAAAGGGGTCCAATTGCTAACTACTCTGTTCAACCATATTTATAAAACAGGGAAGATGCCAGATGAGTGGAGAAAGAGTGTCGTGGTCCCCCTATATAAGAACAAAGGGGACGCACAATGTTGTGTGAACTATAGAGGGATTAAGTTGCTAAGTCATACCATGAAGTTATGGGAGAGAATAATCGACACTCGAATTAGGAGAGAAACTCAGGTTACGGTGAACCAATTTGGTTTTATGCCAGGAAGGTCAACTACGGAAGCAATACACATTCTCAGGAGATTAATGGAGAAGTATAGGGCGAGGAAGCGTGATTTACATATGGTTTTCATCGATCTTGAAAAAGCATATGATAGTGTGCCGCGTAGCCTGATATGGGATAGTTTGGAGGCAAGAGGGATCTCTATGAAGTATATAGACATAATTAGAGATATGTATGCTAGGACAAAAACAAACGTTCGTACGGCTGTGGGGAATACAGACTTTTTTCCGGTGGAGGTCGGTCTCCATCAAGGGTCTGCGTTGAGCCCATTTCTTTTTGCAGTTGTCCTGGACGAGTTGTCAAAGCAGATACAGGAGGCAGTTCCGTGGTGTATGCTTTTTGCTGACGATATTGTATTAGTCGCAGAAAGTAGACATACCCTGAGTATAAGAGTAGAGCAGTGGAGAGGTGTTTTAGAGAGAAAAGGCTTAAAGATTAGCCGTTCTAAGACCGAGTATCTGCACTGCGACTTCAGCGGCGTAGCAGACAGTGAGGGTAGCCAACTCACCATCGATGGTCAAGTGGTACCACAAGTAAGTAAGTTTAAGTACCTAGGATCATTTGTGCAGCATAATGGCGACATAGATAATGATGTAGCACATCGAGTTCAAGCAGGCTGGTGTAGATGGAGGGCGGCCTCAGGAGTGCTGTGTGACAAAAATTTCCCAACTAAATTAAAGGGAAAATTTTATAGGGTGGCAGTGCGACCGGCAATGCTATATGGGACAGACTGCTGGGCCATCAAGAGGTCACAATTACAGAAGATGGAAGTGGCAGAGATGAAAATGTTAAGATGGATGTGTGGGCATACAAGGCTAGACCGGATCAGAAACGAGGTATTTCGCGAAAGGTTAGGCGTGGCTAGTATAGCCGATAAGGTAAGGGAGGGAAGATTGAGGTGGTTTGGCCATGTCATGCGGAGACAGATAACGGCGTCGGTCAGAGCAATTGAAAGCCTCATTATAGAGGGAAACAGGAGTAAAGGCAGACCCAAACTGACTTGGGATGAGCAGATAAAGCACGACTTACTAGATTTGCACCTCTCTGAGGACATGGTCCAGGATAGGAGTTCATGGAGACATAAGATTAAGGTTAACGAAGTATAAGTCATATATAGGGACACTTTAGAATATATTTAGGGACATAGATAGGCGTAGACACTATCTACGCTTTAGGCTGGCTTTCCACTTGGTGGCGTCTGTTATACCGTTGTTTTACATTACATGTACATTTATACTTGATGTGTATTTTAATATCAAAAGATCTTTCTTTGTATTTCTTGAATGTACTCACTAACACACTAGCACAATATATCTTTATTATCATGCCATTTATGCAGGTAGAGCCCGGGGGTCTCACTGGAAGCAGACTCTCTATCCCTTGGGATAGGGGTATTGTCTGCCTACCACTTACCCTCCCCAGACCCTAACGATAGCTTTCGCTGTCGTTGGGATATACTGGGTCTGGATGATGATGATGATGATGATGAAAAAGATATTCAAAATCAGAGCAAGAATGGGAGATGAAAAGTAGTGAAAGAGTACACCGGATATAGAGTGGTTCGAATCGTAAATGATTCTACTCCACTACCACTTTGTTTCCAAAGTGGATTTTCAACAACTACTCTTCTTATTATAAACAATAAGAACAACCACAGCAACACTCACACTAACACTTTAGTGCAAGCCACAACAACAGCAACTTCTTGCACAAAACACACTTGTGCAACTACAGCAACTACAGCTCTTAGCAAGAACAACTTCTTGCTTCCTCACAACTTCAACAAAAGTTCCCTCAAGAACTTCTCACAGTGGGTTGAAGAAATATAGTAAGGTTCACACTTTCTCACAAGTCTAAGCACAAGCAAGAGATCAAATATTTATGGTTCCTCTTGTGCTTGACTCTCTTTCTCTCAATATACAATAATGAAGATCACAGAAAAGCTAGAGAAGCTTTAAACAAAATTACAAGTATGAGAGAAATATACAATAATGGAAAATGAAGCTAGATGATGTTGAAAGTGTGAATTTGCCTCATCCAAGCCTCCTCTATTTATAGATAAAGTTCACCACGTTTTTGAGGCTCTTCACCAAGTCTTCATCTTCAAAAATGTCAAGATATTGCCCAAATAGTCTCTAGCCACCCTATGGAGTGATTTGATCTTGGATAGCCACCCTAGAGAATCTTAGACATGTATACAATAGTCAAGGAAGCATGTAATAAGTTGGGTTAAAGTCCACAAGAGGTTTGAAGAAGATTGGAAAGAGAAAACCTTAAAAATCTGCCTTGGATTTTGTTCTAACGTTCAGAAAATTTGAATTCTAGAGGACATCGATCGATCGAAGTCCCTGGAAGGGAGAGATCGATGTCCTCAGAAGATTGCAGAATTTGAAACTGCCTGACATCGATCGATCGATGTCAGGGGCTGAAGTGACATCGATCAATCGATGTCACCTGGTTTAGAGATCGATGTATTCTATTCAACATCGATCGATCGATGTCAGGGGCTGAAGTGACATCGATCGATCGATGTCCTTGTGGTTGAGGGTTCGATGCTCTCAGTTTGACATCGATCGATCGATGTCAGGGGCTGAAGTGACATCGATCGATCGATGTCCCCAGCTTGAGAGATCGATGTCAACCAGTGAGTTCCAATCTCAACCATCTTTGGACATAATGTGTTTTGCCCATCATGCATCAAATATCAAACACAAATTTAACTCATTCAAAACATCTTTTCATCATCAAAACGTTTTTACAACTTAACAATTTCACTATCAAACCAGGCGTCCCTTCATCTTTTCGCACGAATTGAAGGATTTGACCTTTATCCAGAAACTTTACATTAGGCGCCTAAACCCTAATATTTCACTTCAAACCAGAGAATACACCCGACTATTCTATGCAAATATGTGAATTACTCCACAGTCTGAGACTCAAAAGTTTTCTCTTCATACCGTTATCATTGGGACACCTCTCAGCTTCTCCATCCAAGAGATCTATTATATTCTGGGATTCAAAAATGAGGGACTCAGCGATTTCTCTGTATTTGACTGAAGTAGCAAATACGGAGTCTGTGAGCAGGACGTGAAATTTGATCTAGGATACCTTCCCACCAAGAAGACTCTGAATATGTCACTGGTGAACCAAATTCTGCTGGCTGTGGTCACCTACTGTGTAAACGGTAAGGCAACAAGAAATCCAAGCAACATGGATTTCTATGTAACTTATCGCTTAAAACATGAGACCCAGCTAAATCTTGCATGGATCATAGTAGAAGTCATGATGGCTGCTCTCCGAAAGGGGTCAAAGGCCTTACCATTTGCCAATATTGTTACCATTCTGATAAACTCCAAGGGTATAGTCATACCTGATGGAGAACTGACAAAGGTGGCAAAGACAGACTTCTACGACAACTTCAACATTGCCAAGCCATTGATTCCCAGCGAAGGAAGGCCACTACCATTTCGGATATTGCTGATGAGGTCGACGAAGGACCTCAAGAAGGTGAAGGTGGTAGCAATGATCTAGAATTGCTATCACGACTTGCATCATTTGAACAAACTTTTCAACGGTTGCAACTTCGTGATGCAAAGTATGAAGCTCGGCATTTGCGGAACGAATACCGCATGACAGTTTTCAAAAATGCCTTCTTACAGCTAAGTCCATGGTTTCAGCTTCCCTCTGATTCTGATGATTTAGGGGGAGAAAGTGCTGGTGCTGGTGGTGCTGCTGGCGGTTCCGGTGGTGCTGAAGTGTCTATGGGTGGTTTTGTTGATTTTGAAACAGGTAGAGGTTTCGGATTTGAAGGATTTACACCTCCAGGTGGAGATGCTGGTGCCGGCAGAGCTGGAAATGCATAAATTTTTTCTTTCTCTTGCTTTTGATGACATGTGGAAGTTAATATTTTGAATTGGAATTAAAATGGATTCATTTTGTTTGTCTTGATGATGATTATTGGTTAAATATTGTTTGCATCATTATATTTGATTCATCAAATTCAAATTGAGAAATACTTAGGCATAATGTGAGGGGGAGCATAGGTTAAGGGGGAACTAACTTTAAAAGTTATGCACAATGTGAAATCATCAAAAAGAGGAAGAATGTTGGAATGTGTTAAATGTTCATGATTTGCACATTTGACACTTCGAACACCCACATAAGGCGTATAATGTGAAGTGTTTGAAAGTCAGTACACTTTGAACGCCTACATAAGGCGCCTAATGTAAAGTTTCTGGAGACCAGTACACTTCGAACGCCTACATAAGGCGCTTCATGTGAAGTGGTTGGATTCCAATACACTTTGAACGCCTACATCAGGCGCTTCATGTGTCAGAAAAGAAAACAGTACACTTTGAACGCTTGAACGAGCGCTTCATGTGTATTACAAAGTCAAATGTACTTTTCCCCTCAAAATGGACACGTACATCAAGTTGTTTTTTGAGTAAAAGTCAGAATCATTTCGAACAAATATGGAGGCTGAGATAAGGTGCTTCATAGGACTACGAACGAGTTCTGCTGGCCACTTAAGGCGCTTTATGTCACATCGAACGCATGTGCAAAACTTTTAGGTGCTCCATGTCACATTGAACGCATGTTCAATAAACACTTAAAGCGCTTTATGTGACCAACGTTGCAAATGTCTTTTGCCTTGTTTTCAAATGCTTACTTGACATTTATACACTCCTTTTTAGTGAAATTTCATAGGTACTCTCTCTTTCTTGGAGAAGTCATCTTTTCTCTTCAAGTTTTCAAGAAGAAGCCTCTCCAAGAAGCTTGCAATCTGCTAAGGGAAGATCTCCAAGGATGAAGACATGTCATCACTAGAAGACAAAGCTCATTATTGGCTCCTACAGGGTTTCAAACGGCTGAAAAGTTTGAAGAAGATAAAATAAGGGCTTCATCTCTTTCTTCTCCAACTTTCTACCATCAAAGCTATCAAGTTTCTCTCAAAGCTCAAGCTCTCAAAATAGTTGTATTCTGATTTTACTTTATTTGTGAGAGTTGTATTGTAAAGAAGAAGAGTGTTCTTTTTGTTGAGTGAAGATTGTGAGAGACTAAATGTAGATTGTTGGTCAAGAAGCAAGGGTACTTCTTATTTGAAGAAATCCAGACCTTGGAGGGTTATTTGATAGTGTGGTGGTGCACTATACTCTCTACAAGAATTCTTTGAGGAGCAAAGAAGTTCTTTGGAGGCTAGACTTCAAGGGGTTGGCTTTCTTGGTTGTGGTCTTGGAGAGTTGCCTAGTTTTCTTTGTATTTGGATTTTGCTTTGATTTTGTTTCCCCCTAAAGAAATAACAATCCCCATCTCTTTCTTCTCCAACTTTCTACCATCAAAGCTCTCAAGTTTCTCTCAAATCTCAAGCTCTCTAAATAGTTGTATAGTGATTTTACTTTATTTGTGAGAATTGTATTGTAAAGAAGAAGAATGTTCTTCTTGTTGAGTGAAGATTGTGAGAGACTAAGTGTAGATTGTTGGTCAAGAAGCAAGGGTGCTTCTTATTTGAATAAATCCAGACCTTGGAGGGTTAGTTGATAGTGTGGTGGTGCACTATACTCCATACAAGAATTCTTTGAGGAGCAAAGAAGTTCTTTGGAGGCTAGACTTCAAGGGGTTGGCTTTCTTGGTTGTGGTCTAGGCGAGTTGCCTAGTTTTCTTTGTATTTGGATTTTGCTTTGATTGTTGTTTCCCCCAAAGAAATAACAATACCCCATTCGAAATCATTCTTGTGAAAAATCAAAAAGGTAGAGGAGTAGAGTCATTTTGACTTGAATCTCTATACATATTGTGTTCTTTATTCTTCCGCAAGCTTTATTCATTTCAAGAACACATCCAAGTATTGGTTTGCACTTAAAAACAAAAAACATCCAAAAAAATATCTATACTTCGTGACCACACTATTCAACCCCTATTCTAGTGTGTTTAAGGGACCTAACAACTTGTGTGTATATAAACCCACACCCACACACACCCACACCCAAACACATATATATAGACAGACATCCTTATATATACACACACACACATATATAGATTTTATATATATAGATATATATGTGTGCGTGTGTGTGTGTGTATATATATATATATCACCTATAATAGACGAAGAAAAAAATGCTCTGGTGCTGCTATGGCGATGCCGCCGCCGAATTTCCTCCGGTTTCACTATTACATTCAAAATCCTGCAGTGATCATGACTAGCAATCAAACATCCTCGTCAGGAAAGATGCCAACTTTCGCTTCCTTATTTCAAACTTCATCCATGCCACCAATTGCAGACAAAATAATTCAACGATATAAGGGTAGTCCTATGATCTCTTTCTCGGATGAAGAAGTATCGTTAATGGCTGAGCCATATAGGTTTTCGCTTGTGGGAACTTTTTGGTATGGCAGGCCGCCATTGGCAACAATTCGAGCGGCAATTGATAGGATTGGATTTAGCAGCACCGTTCGTGTTGGTTTACTGGATTCCAATCATGTTCAACTACGTTTTGCAAAAGAGCAGGATTATTTAAGATGTTTTGCACGTCAAAGTTGGATGATCTCGGGCAAATATATGCGAGTCACAAAATGGACACCTGATTATGATCCAAAGAGTGATGTTCCTATCGTTCCCGTTTGGATTTCTCTGCCGGGTTTACCAGTACATTTTCATAACAAAGAGGCACTATTCCAGATAGGCCGGATGATTGGCACGCCAATGAAATTAGACAATGCCACGACTGAGCACTTACGTCCGTCTGCAGCCAGCTTGTGCGTAGAACTGGATGTGTCGAAGGACTTGCCGGGACGGGTTTATATTCAACTTTCAAAAAAATGTATCCAACAACCAGTTCTTTATGAGGAGCTGCCATTCTATTGCTCACGATGCTTGAGGTTAGGACATAAACAGGATACATGTGGAGTGGATGATGATCATCATGCTATGAAACCAACATCCACAAAACCTCCGCCAAAAAACAATCAAGCACAACGTTGGACACCTAAGAAGGGTACAGTTACGGATCCTCTTATATACTCTCCATCTAATGAGATTGTACAAATGCCTTCTGAGACTGGGGACAAAAATTTCCAATCACCAGATTTGCCCAAATTCACAGTCACAGAAGAACAGGATATCACTCGATTGAAAGGTATTGATGATATTATGGTAAATGCTTGTACCAATATTCCAGATATACCGTTGCTAATTGCAGATGATGAACAACAAAGTTCAACCTTGGGTCGATCATCAGAAGAGGTATACAAAGACCAAATTGCAAACATAGTACAATCCATCATAATAGATGCTGGCCATAAGGAGTCACTTTTATGCTCAAATTCCCAACCTCCATCGCCAGTGGAGGTACAGCCAGACTTGGACTTTCACGTCCCACCGCGGCTGCTCCGGCGCCAGAACAGAATCATGGATCCATCAAACCCTCCTATTACTAGATCACGAGCAGCTCTCTCTAACTCTTTCGAAGCACTATCTGATCAATGAAGATACTAGTCTGGAATGTTCGAGGTATTAGGACCTCCATCACTCGACTGATTACTTTAAATAGAAAATATAATTTTCATGTGCTCGTAGTTATTGAGCCGAAAACTAGGCCTACTGCACTAACATTATATAGACTTCAGCTGGGATTTACGGAGGCATTGTCAGTAAATGAGGACAAAATCTGGATATTTTGGCGTCATTCGCACTTACAATTAGAAACCCAGAGGTCTGGGGTACAAAATCATTCGCTTAACTTTCGTTGGATTGCAACTGGGGATGTATTCTGGTGTACCTTTGTATACGCATTGCACACAGTGGTGGCTAGGAAGCCATTGTGGGATGATTTACTCTCATTTCAGGCAACAACGAATCATCCATGGCTTATTGGAGGAGACTTTAATACATTCTTAACTTTGGATGAACATCATGGCCGTTCAATGCCAACCTTACGTAGCTTACAAGATTTCAATGACTTTGTTGCTGCAAGCTCTTTACAGCCAATTAGTTTTCAAGGAGCTCTATATACATGGAGTGATGGCAGAGGTTTAGGCAGGGTCAGCCGTCGATTGGACAGATATATGTGCAACTCACAATTTTTTGATCTTTTTGGAACAGTGCAATACCAACACCTTAATCGGACTACATCGGATCACTCGCCTATTTTCTTAGAGTGTAATTACAACTCTTCGTCGTCGACATCAGCATTTAGATACTTAGATGTGTGGTCTACACATCATGATTTTAAACATTATGTTACTCATCAATGGAGTTCTTTCCCAACAACAGGTGGTATGAGAGGCTTTTATAACAAATTGCATAAACTCAAGCAGCAGCTTATTATTTGGAATAAAACTGTGTTCGGAAATATCTTTGACGCTGTTGAACGAGCAGAGAAAGATGTCACGAGATGTGAGAGGGAATATGACTTAGCACCAACTGATACAAATCGAACTGAATACCACTTGTCCATGGCAACCCTGAGAAATGCGCAATCAAAAGCAGTATTATTTTGGAAGCAAAAAGCCAATGTAAAATGGATGAGTGAAGGTGATGCGAATACACATTTCTTCCATCAAACAGTTAAAGAACGCAGGCGTAGGCAACAGATTAGGCGGATAGTACGCAGTGATGGTGTTGAGCTAGTTGATCAGCCGGACATTGAGCAAGAGGCAGTAGATTACTATAAGAAATTGTTCGCAGAGGAAACTACTACGAATGAGGAGTCTATACTACGAATGAGGAGTCTACAGTATATTCCATGCATGGTAACGTCACAGGAAAATGAGCAATTGCTCTCTTTGCCAACGATTGAGGAGGTTAAGGGTGCGGTATGGGATTTAAGTCCAACAAGTGCAGCAGGACCAGATGGTTTTCCTGGCTCATTTTACAGACTATTCTGGCCAGTAATCTCCGCAGATGTTCATAAAGCAGCGTAAGAATTTTTTTTTGGGCGTCAGACCCCCAGCAGCAATGTCAGCTGCTTTAATCACATTGATACCCAAGGTGAATACTCCCACTTCCTTCTCTCAATTCCGGCCTATTTGTCTGACTAACTTATGGCAAAGGTTGTTACACGCATTGTGGCTACAAGGCTTTCCATGATCTTGCCCAAGCTGATATCTCCAGAACAAGCTGGTTTTATGAAGGGCAAGGACATTACTGAACAGATCTTATTAGCTCAGGAAATGGTGCATTTATTGGATAAACCAGCACGCGATGGCCATGTCATCATCAAATTAGACATGGCAAAGGCATTTGATCGGATCAGTTGGTCTTATCTAGAACACTTGCTCACAAGAATGGGTTTTCAACCGAGATTTGCACGAATATTAATAAATAATTTATCGGCTACAAAGTGTTCGGTGTTGACCAATGGTAAGCCGGCAGGCTTCTTTCCAATTACACGTGGTGTTAAACAAGGTGATCCACTCTCTCCGCTTTTATTCATTCTATCGTCTGAAGGATTTTCCAGGGGTCTTAACACTCTCATGCAAGATGGTACAATAAAAGGGTTTCAAGCAGGTCGAGTGCCACGAGTGTCTCACTTGGGATTTGCTGATGATCTAGTTATCTTCTTGAACGGAGCCGTCCGCAATTTACAGCGATTTCGCTATTTCTTGAATGACTATCAGCAAGCCTCAGGCCAGTTAATTAATCTTCATAAAAGTCAAGTAATTACTGGAGCAACAATCGATGGGACCCGTGTATCAACAACTCTAGGTATGAATCTCACAACATTACCAATGAAATATTTGGGTTCCTATTTGTATAAAGGCATTAATCGAGCATCGTATTGTACTTCGCTGATTGATCACTTTGATGCAAAGTTAAATTCATGGTCATCTAAATTGCTTTCCATGGCGGGTCGCATTATTTTATTAAGACATGTACTGTGTTCCATGCCTCTTCATATCATCGCTAGCTCACGTTTGCCCAAAAGTGTACTCCACACTCTAAGCAGGAAAATGGCAAATTTTTTGTGGAATGGGAGACACCATTGGAAAGCTTGGGATAAAATTTGTACTCCTAAAGAAATGAGAGGTTTGGATATTCGAAATTTGTCACTATTGCAGCAAGCTTATGATGGTAAATTATGGTGGGCATATCATCACTCAACATCCATATGGGCACAATTTCTTCGTACCAAATATGGCAGCCGACCACAAATGCAAGTTCAGATTTATGATTCATCAATATGGAAGCGAATCTCTAGAGTTAATGTATTCATGCAGCAACATGTCCAAATTACACCAGAAGGATTACATTGGACCCCGGATAAGCTGGGTCAATTCTCTCTAAAATCAATCTATGGGATTCTTAACACAAATGCCATGTGCCCGTATGCAAAATTCATCTTCTGGCACACGCTACCTTTGGGAGGGAGGATTTTCTTATGGAAACTCTGGCATCAAGCATTGCCTATTGCTGATAATTTGAACAGGTGGGAGTGTATATACCCTACGCAATGTGCTTTTTGTAAGCATGATTCTGAGCAAATACATCATATCTTCCTCAACTGTCCCGTTATCAAGCCTCTGTGCAGGACATATCTATTCTCTTTGCTGGACCATCACCACGATGTACAACAATTCGGACTTATTTATTGAGTTGGTGGCGATTGGCGTCCTCATCTACAATGCGAGGACAATTGCATGCGGTAATTCCAGCGATGGTGGTTTGGGTTATTTGGAAGGAATATGCGAGAGTTCGATATGGGGATGAAAATTTCTCATACAGGAGATTATTTGAGCGAGTACGAGATCATGTTTTTACATGGTTTTCAGCAACGCAAGGCCGCAAATTTTCACAAAGTATACCACATTTGGTTTCCCTTTCTTTTGCACCACGTATGAGGTGCCGTGTACCACGGGTTATACGTTGGATAACACCCCCAGTTGGAAAATTAAAGTTGAATGTAGATGCCACAGTCAAGCGAAATTCAGCTGCAGCAGGAGCTATTTTGCGTACTCACAATGGGGAAATTGTATCTGCCATCAGTTTTTATTTACCTTCGGTGATAACCTTTAAGGGCGGAGCTCATGGCTGTGTTATACTCACTTATGTATTATTCTCGGACATATGATCATCTCATTATTGAAACAGATTGCAGTGTTTTACTACACAAAATCTCAATCGTGGAAACATTCACGGGATGTTATGCCTCAAAGTTGCAGCGGCTTACTCTTTTCCTATGGTTGAATGCTTCAACAATACAATATTGTCCTCGTGAGGCAAATACGGTGGCACACTTATTAGCGTCGCATGGCTTACGATCGGTGGGGGTCACAGTTTATTCTCAGTCAACTTTGCCATGTGAAGTCCGCGGTGCACTCACTTTGGATATGTCTATGCCTCATCTACGATTCTAAATCAAGTCTCCCAATGGGTTGGCACATGACAAGATTTGTTGCCTGTGTCTGCGGACATAGGCAACGTTGGTATGTTTTCATGAAATTTATTGATATCTTCTTAATCTTATTTTGCTATGACTACACTACTACTTACATGGGGCGTTTTTGTTGGTTTGCTGAGGAACTTGGACTGCATATATGGCCCGGGCTAGCGCAACCTCCAATTCATTCAGTTTGTCGTGCTTATAGACTTCACCACAGTACCAGGCATTGTTTTTGGCATTTGCAGATCATTGCAATATCTCAGGATCCTTACAGGCTACAACCATGGGTGCAAAGCAACTACAACTTGTACTTCAATTCCTTGTTGTATTCTTTGAGTCATCTCTCCATTCATATAAATATGTACGCTTTTTCCTTCGCCAAGGTTTTATCCACAAGGGTGGTTTTACTTGACAAGGTTTTAATGCGGCATATCATATATGACTGGAGGTTGACAATCATCACAGCCTTATATTTTCTTTTTACATTTACTATATACTGCTGTAATATGGTTTAATCCCAGCCATAATTGGGTACATAATAAAATGCAATCTGTTTTCATCAAAAAAAAATATCACCTATATATAGATGAGACGTAGATGTACTCATATATGTACACACATATATATATATATGTGTGTGTGTGTGTCAATGTATGTATGTATTATATACACAAATCTATATTTATCTATCTATTTGTATGTACGTATATGTACTCTCAAAAACACACACACATACATACATATACACACATAAAATGGTGAAAACTTAAAACCAAAAGCGGTGAAAATGTTTAAAAAGGCAATAGCCCTCCCAAACTTTGTAGATATTCTCAAATATTTAATTACACAGTTTAGAAACAAAATAGTCAACATGCATATATTGATCAAAATACTCAAGCTTACCTATAATTGACACTAATACCAATTTTGAGATAATTTTGAAAATGAGTCTTACGTAGCGCATATATCCATTAATTTCCAGAAAATAATAACATTTTTTGTTGATGAACACAACTAAGTCACCAAAACATGCGTAGGGGTTACATACAATCCAAAATGCTAATAAATATTTTATTGTGGCAAAATAATTTGATATTGAGTATTTATCAATCAATCTAGGCAAGTAGAGTAAATTGTGTGTAGGATATTTAACCTAAGTTCAAGAAATCGGAATATGCATTCTTTGGTACATGTAAAACAACAACACATATCCAATATATCTCAACGACAGCAAAAACTATCGTTAGGGTCTGAGAAGGGTGAGAGGCATCTAAACAATACTTCCATCCCAAATGATAGAGAGTTTGCTTTCAGTGAGACTCCCGATTCTATATATACCTGTATAGATGGCACAATAATAAAGATATGTATGCTACTGTGTTATTGAAATAATTTAGTAAATGCAAATAGAAATTTGCCCATTATGTTTTAAAAATATTAAAATTGACATCTATTAAATCATCAAATGAGCACTGATCAATAGACAAATATCGATGTCGTAGATTAAAAATATCATGCTTCCAAAATAAAGTATGTGATACCCTTGCAACTAACATGAACTTTATTCCATGCAAAATCAGTTTTTGAACATAGCCGTACCAAAAACAAATTCTCTCGATCAAACTCTCTATCTCTAAGAATAGAAATACTATTTGACTGACTTTCACTCTGTACAAACTATAGCGATAACTTTTGCTGTCGTTGAGACATAATGGGTATAGTTGTTGTTGTTATTGTAACATAGTCATACCAAAAACAAAATCAATTTCTTTTATAGTTCAATTATATATGCAAAATGAGTTTCTTGAATTCCTTTATCGATTGAGAGTATATAGAAGTGCTCAACCTAAATCTTTTTTGTAACCAAAAAAACGAATATAATACCACATAAAGATCACTTACACGATAAGAACCATATCGTGATATCAAAATTAAAATTTACAGGATTTTCCTAAACAATTTTTTATAAACCATCTTGGTTAGCTTAAAGAGAGACCAAAATACTGATGGATATCACACCACCTTCCTTAGCTTAAATAGAGACCAAAAGCTCTACATATAAGAGTAAATTCATTATGTCATCATAGTTTATACACACGGGCTCATTTATTTTCTTTCCATTTTGTTACATATGTAACTTATTTAATTTCATCTTAATTTTTCCAGTTGAGATAGACAGTAATGGAAAGGAAGGTAATGGTCCATAAATGGAAGCACCACTATACATTCGTTAATTACTAAATATTTTCTTCATCTCAAAAATATTATCATAGTTTAACTTAAACATAATATTAAAAAGTTAAACTATTTCAGTCATCATTCTTCACTATTTCAGTCATCATTCTTATTATACCTTTACCCTTAGTTGGTTAATAAATATAAACTATAGAAATTACATAAATGCTAATTGAAATAACATTATGAAAGCTTTGGCTACTAATATGTTTCTAGTTTTAGAAAGTGAAAAATATTTTTGATGCAAATCAAAATCGAAACCATGACAATATGTTTTAGAAGAAAGCACTAGTAATTAGTGGTCGCTAATTCTTCTAAATTACATGACTTAACCTATAAATTAGTGGTGATACATGAATGAGTAGTAATAGTTAGTGGTCATTAATTTGTTTCTTTTCGTCTTGTTACGGGAGTTGTTGCCCCTAAAAAGTGCACATACTTATCTAAAAGATGTTGATGACCTCAGTCTCTGGTGCTCTTATATTTTAATGTGTGAGAAGCATCAGGTCAAAAGAAGCCCTTGACCAATCTCATGATTTAAATGTCATTTCACATTCCCTTGCAAAAATTCATTTAGCAACAGTTCGACATACATAAAAACAAAAAGTGCGTCTGTTTTCCCTTTTCCTAAATTCCACCTATCTTAAAAAATAGAAATGGGACCAACGACTTAGGGAAGAAAGGTGAGTAAGTGAAGGAAACAAAACGACAGTGTATTTCTATGGTAAAATTCAATTTCAACTGGTGTTCAACAACAAAACAATTATATTCTAACAACAGAAAAAGCTATAGCAAAAGTTTAGGAAGGATGAGAATCAGACGAACAATACATCCATCTCAAATGATAGAAAACTTGCTTTCTCTGAGACCATTGCCTCTATATATAGCTGCTAACCCACTGTGAAAATAGACACTATATTTACTATATGCAATTTATCTAATAAAATCTTGGCATATGTCTTGGAATACCATGCCAAACGAACATTTTAAAATTTGTGCACTTCCAGGAAAGCTCAGCATAAGAATGCATGAAGGGATATAAATTAAGGTTTGATCCTGTTGACTATCAAAATAACCGAAATCAACATATTTAAGCAATCATTTAACTGACAAAAAACTTCAAAAAAAATTTAACAAGATATTTGCTTTGTCATACCTTTTGATCATAATAAAACATTTGCACAAAGTAATGACGCTTTTTGCATAAGTCGATTATGTTGATATTAAAAAAAAAACATTACGCTGACTAGAATAGAATATAATACTCAATATCTTATATTCTCCGAATTACTAATTCTTAGAATAAATTTATTGACTAAAAGTTTCAAACATATAACCGTCACAGTACTCTTAATCATCATTGCGTTTAACTAAAATCACTGAAATTTAGATAAACAAGACGTTCACGATGCACTAGCTCCTGCGCTTGTGCAGGGTCCGGAAAGGAGCCAGATCGCTTTACGATCTGATATACGCAGTCTTATCCTACACTTTTTTAATTAAGAGGCTGTTTTCGTGGCTCGAACTCGTGACCTCAAGATCATAAATCAACAAAATTACCCGTTTGTTTTTGAAACTGAACTTTACTCTCTCTCACACACACGTGGTGTGCTTTCCCTATCTAATAGGAAAGAATTGAATTGTAATTCTCTTTTTTTCTTTGAATTGTAATTCTCTTTGATGACATTAACCTTATAAAATGCATAAGATCATTACCAAGCCAACGTGTATTTGAAGGCTAGCGTTCACATTCATGCATTTGTCTTACTATGCCGGCCTCCTAGTTTCCCTACTAAAAAAATGTCCTCTAATCATCTGCTTAGACCACAAGATTCTTTGTTTGCCACTATCTTTTTTGCTTCTTATAAACACTCAAATCATGCAGTCCAACACTATTCTTACCATCTTTTTTCTCTCAGTTTTCATTTCTATTTTCTAACTAAATTTATCATGTTCAAAGGGTTCGAAGCAAATGGTTCTGTGGACTTTATCCAACCCCACGAGCAATGGGATCACTATGCTTCTACCATTCCTCCCCCTATTTTTGCTACTTCATCAACAAATTTTCTTGAAAGGAACCAACTCTTTCATTGGGCTGAAAATGTCACCAAACAGCTTATTGAAGACCAGCCTCCTCCTCAACCAGAGGTTTTCTGTAATGATCAATCACCAAAATTGCTTTACGAGAATCTTCACACCGTCCCTGATGGCCCCGTGGGCGAATACAGATCGAAAAAAGTTGCAAGAAGCGAAAACAATGATAGTCCCGGATGGTTTCATGGGTATGGAGAACAAGCGATTATATATAATAAGAGCGGAACAGATAAGTATATAGGAGCAGAAGTCGTAGAGAACAAAAGCATGAGCTTGATGACTTTACTAATGGAGTGTGCAGTTGCTATATCAAATGATAATCTAAATGAAGCACAAAGAATGTTGCTTGAGCTGACTCAAATTGTGAGCCCTTATGGACCTTCTTGTGCAGAAAGAGTGGTGGCATATTTTGCTAAAGCCATGTCATGTAGGGTAATAAACTCATGGCTCGGGATTTGCTCACCACTTGTACACCACAAAACCCTTCACAAATCCTTCCAAGTCTTCAACAATGTTTCCCCATTTGTCAAGTTTGCACATTTCACATCAAACCAAGCGATACTCGAAGCGTTGCATAGGCAAACTAGGGTTCATATCATTGATCTTGACATCATGCAAGGCCTACAATGGCCGGCCTTGTTTCACATACTCGCCACACGGTCAGAGGGCCCACCGGTCGTAAAGTTGACCGGCATGGGATCTTCCATGGACCTTCTAGTCGAGACAGGCAAACAACTCTCCAATTTCGCGAAGCGTATGGGGATGTCTTTTGAGTTCTTCCCTCTGGCTAAGAAATTTGGTGAACTTGATGTATCCGACTTGCAGATCCAAAGTGGAGAAGCCATTGTTGTGCATTGGTATCAACATTCTTTGTATGATTCGACCGGATCCGACTGGAGAACAATGAGACTCTTGCAAGAGATCTCACCCAAAGTGATCACATTAGTGGAGCAAGAAATGGTTCAAGGGGGCTCATTCTTGGACCGTTTTGTGAGCTCTCTTCATTTCTACTCTACAATTTTCGACTCCCTCGGAGCCCATTTGGCATGCCATGACTTGAACAGGCACAAGGTGGAGCATGGGCTACTAGGTAGGGAGATAAACAATGTTTTGGCGATTGGGGGGCCCGCAAGAAACGGGGAAGAAAAGGGTAGGCATTGGAGAAGTGAGATGGTGAAGAATGGGTTTGGACAAGTGGCTATGAGTAAAAACTCAATGGCACAAGCGCAGTTGATAGTGAATATGTTCCCTCCAAGTTATGGGTATAGTCTTGTACAAGGAGATGGAAGTTTGAGGATAGGGTGGAAAGGAACTAGCTTGTATTCTGTTTCTTCATTCACTTCTATTACACCTCCTGCAACTACTTTCTAGATTAGCTAGCCAGTGGATATTCCTCTTATATTTTTTTCCTTTTTTTGGGTCTTTCTTTTCTTTTTTTTGGTTGAAGAAGTGAAATGGCAACTCATGAGCTGTAATTAGTTAGGAGAAAATGACAAAACAATGATGATTTGTTCGACAATTACAATATTCTTCTTGTGTTCAAACTTCATAAATTACCAAAATAAAAAAAGGTGCCTTTTTTCTTCAAAAAATATCTAAATTATCGCATTTTAGAATTTCATTAATTTTGGAAGAAGACAAATTTTAATATGAGCGTAAATCATATTAGATACTTATTGACCAATAAAAAACATAATAATGAAGGCAGACTTCGTTGTTTTACATATTCATCATTGCCATATATAAATTATTCTTAATATTATTTGTTAATGAATGTCTAATAATTACTCATAGAACACCATAAAACTTGCAGAAAACAACCAAACAACACGTTACATATTCCTCGATCTTTTAAGCTTGGACATTTCTTTCGTGTGTGGCCTTCAATTCCACATATACCGTTAGGTTCCTTAAAACACACTAGAAGGGAGGGTTGAATAGTGTGTTCATCAAGTATGGATATTTTTCTGGATATTTTTCGTGTATGAGTACAAATTAATACTTGGGGTGTGTTCTTTAAAAAATGAATAAACTAGCTGAAGCGTAAAGAACACGAGATGTATAGAGATTCAAGTCAAATGAATCTAATCCTCTATCTTCTTGGTTTTTCACAAGAAAGATTTTGAATGGTGAATTGTTATTTCTTTTGGGGAAAACAACAATCAAAGAAAAACTTACAAAGTAAGCAACTAGGCCACACGCCTAGACCACAACCAAGAAATGCCAACCTCTTGAAGTCTAGCCTCCAAAGAACTTCTTTGCTCCTCCAAGAATTCTTGTTGGAGTATGGTGCACCACAACGACATCAACTAACCCTTCAAGGTCTGGATTTCTTCAAACAAGAAGCATCATTGCTTCTTGACCAACAATCTACACTTAGCATTTCACAATCTTCACTCAAGAAGAAGACTCCTCTTCTTTAAAAACACACTCTCACAAATAAAGTAAAATCCATAATAATACAACTATTTTGAGAGTAAAATCTTGAGAGAAACTTGAGAGCTCTTGGTAGAAAGTTGAAGATGAAAATGATGACAATCGTTATTTTATCATCCTGTAGTCGTTGACAAGGTTGCAGTAAACAATAATAAGCTTTGTCTCTTTGTGATAACATGTCTTCTTCCATGGAGATCTCCTCTTGGTTGAATACAAACTTCTTGAGGAAGCTTCTTCTTGATAGCTCAAAGAGGAAAGAGAGCATTCTCCAAAGTGAGAGAAGAACCTGTGATATTACACTAAGAGGGAAGGTACAAATGTCAAGTAATCATTAAAAAGTGCACCATAAAACATTTGTAACGTTGAGTCACATGAAGCGCCTTATAGTTTTTAAGAACAGGAGTTCAATGTGACATGGAACATCTAATGTGTGTTTAAACAGGCGTTCAATGTGGCATGAAGCGCCTTAAGTAGATAAGGAACGCTTGTTTGATGTCACATGAAGCGCCTAATGTGGGCAACAGAACTCGTTCAAAGTCACATGAAGTGCCTGATCTCAGCCTTCATGTTTGTTCGAAGTGATTCTGAGTTTTGTCAAAAGTGACTTAATATCTGTGCCTATTTTGGGGGGAAATCAGTCATATTTGACTTTTATAATACACATGAAGCGCATGTAGTGGCGTTCAAAGTGTACTTTTCACTGCTTGACACATAAAGCGTCTAAAGTAGGCGTTCGAAGTGTACTGGACTCCAGACACTTCACATGAAGCGCCCTATGTGGGCGTTCGAAGCATACTGGTCTCCAGACACTTCACAGTAGGCACCTTATGTAGGTGTTCGAAGCATACTGTTCTTCGAACACTTCACATTAGACGCCTTATTCAGGCGTTCTAAGTGTCAATTGTGTAAATGATCAAAATTTAACATATTCTAACATTCTCCCTCTTTTTGATGATTTCACAATTAGCATAACTTCTAAATTTAGCTTCCCCTTATGCTCCCCTCACATTGTGCATAAAATTTTATCTAGATAAATATGATGAATTATAATAATCATACCAATGAATCAACATCATCACATTTCATAATAGACAATGGAAATCACACTTCATTTATACTCACAACATCACAAAAACTAAGATCATCATTAACACAAAAATTTTGTCATTTCAAAAACAAGGCAAAACAATTCACTATCACTGTGCGCCTCCTGGCCGCTAGCACCGGCATCTCCACAATCGGATGAAAAACTACCAAATCCAAATCCACCAGTTGCAAAATCAGCAAAACCACCCAATGCTTCTTCAGCACCACCACCAGCACCACCAGTTTCTCCCCTTAAATCATCAAAATCAGAGGGAACTTAAAACCAAGGTGTTGTTTGCATGAATGCGGTCCTGATAACTGCCATGCAGTATTCATTTCAAACGTGTCGAGCCTCATGCTCTGCATCACGAAGCTCCAAACGTTGAATAGTTAGCTCCATTTGCTGAATCTTGGACAACAGTTCCAGATCAGTGCTTCCACCTTCGCCATCTTCAGGTCATTCGTCCACCTTATCCGCAATGTCAGGAATTGTGGTGGCCTTCCTCCGTTGTGAATCGACCGCTTGGGCAATATTAAAGTTATCATAGTAATCCGTCTTTGCCACCATTGTCATTTCTCTATCAGGTATTTCAATACCTTTTTACTTGATCAAAATAGTGACAACATTTGCAAAGGTCAGGGCCTTTGAGCCCTTTTGGAGAGCGGCCATCATCACTTCCACCATTATCCAGCCCAAATTTAACTGTCTTATGCTTGAGACGATAAGTAACATAGAAGTTCATATTGCTTGGATTTCTAGTTGCCTTACCGTTGACACAGTAAGTCACCACAACCAACAAAATTCTATTCACCATAGGCATATTCAGAGTTTTCTTTGTTGGAAAATATTCCAGATTAACTTTAACGTTCTGATCACATACTCCGTATTTGTCACTCCAGTCAAATACGGAGAAGTCACTTAGTCCCTCATTTATTACTCTTCGGGCATCGCAAATTTCCTGTATTGAGAAATCGAGGGGCGTACCAACGATAATTGTGTGCAAGGAGAACTATTTATACTTGGATTATGCAGTGATCCACAAGTTGGCATAAAACATCCTGGTGTAGTTTCTTGAGAAAGACTGCATGTCATGTCTAGACCAAAAAGGGGTCCAGCCCTGACGATCCAAGAGTGTCATGACTTGATTTCGTTGTGAGCCTTAGCAAAGTCACTAACGCGAATCAGTTTGAGGGACACTACGGGTCTATTGTTGCTCCTTCATTCTTCATAAAGCATGTGGGAATGGAGTGACTGATGGGCACCTTTTACAACATGAGGAGGTGGATTTTTGACATCAGAGTCAAATTTCTTTTTCATCCAAGGAAATTTATCCTTGGAGAGCCTTTGGCGGATGGATGTGAGATTTTCGGGTTCGACAATGCCAGCCGTTAGTTTTTGTTTGTGTCCCCTTGGGACAGGTCTTGGGGAGCTTGCACCGCCATGTCCTTGTGAGGATATTTCCGAGCAGAGAGGGTGATTTGTGAGTTGATGAAGAGTGAGTTGAAATGAAATGTAGCAAGTTTTTCTGGAGATTAGAAGAGGAAAAAGGGTGACTTTAAGGAGAAGAAGAGGAAGAGGAAAGGATAAGAAGAGGATATGCAAGAGATCGTGGGAGAGTGGGGAGAGTGGGGATTGAATGTGGAAAGAAGAGAAAGAAGGTGAAGAGGAAGAGAAGGAAGAGAGGATAGAGAGAAATGATGGGAAAGTGGGAAACGTGGGGAAATGGAGTGAATGGAAAAACGTGGGAATGAGATGAACGAACATGGGGTAGAGGGAAGAACAGCGGCAGCGGTCAAATCCTTCACTTCGCGCGAAAAAGTGAAGGGTCACTTGGTTTGACAAGGAAGAACTAGAGTTTAGACACCTTATGTCACTTCGAACGACTTCATAAAGATGGATGAAGCGCTTAAAGTGACTTAGAACGGTTGTGGTTGAAGAGATTAGGCGCTTAAAACCACTTTGAACGAATGATACAGTTTGTATAAAGCGCTTAATGCTACTTCGAATGACTGTTTTAACAACATAAAGCGCTTGATGTCACTTCGAACTATTGAGAAATATGTTTGGATAATTTTCAAAGTCATGATTTTAAGTGATGAATGCATAAAAATATCATACATAGTGTTATATGTGATTAAAAGTTGAAACAGTTGAGAAAAATAACATCGATCTCTCAGGTTGTTGCACTTGGATCGATCGATGTACTTCGATCCCTCACATCGATCGATCTATGTAAGGCAGTGAAAGTTCAAGACCTTACTGTGAAACATCGATCTCTAAACCTGAGACACATCGATCGATCGATGTATATCAAACCCTCACTTCGATCGATCGATGTAGGTCAGAGACAAATTCTGAAAATCAATGTGAGACATCGATCTCTGAAGTTGAGGCACTTCGATCAATCGATGTCTAGGGTTTTTAGAAATATTTTTCAAAAATGTGATAAAGTGGTTGTTTTCATTTGTACATGATTTATACATGTTTATTATATGGATATTATGTGCTTTTGATAATTATAAATGTCTTGTGACTAATGTGTCTTGGAAGTTTCTACAACTTACCAAGAAGGACAAAATTGGTATTTTGAGTTTTGTAGGAACGTGATATGGTGGAAATACTTCAAGGACTTATTATTATCATATTTATCAAGACAAAGATGGAATTATATTTATTTCTGACCATCGGGGTCATTTCTGGAGTTTCTCTCACCAGGGGCATTTTGGTCATTTTAACCTTGAGGGTATTTTTGGTATTTTCAATCAAGGAATCTCTTGAGTATATTCTTATCTTTATTCTGGAGTTGATTTATAATTATTTTAAAGATTATATGGTGGCTTTATATTATTTCTCTCACATGATGATATTATTGACTAATAGCGGGATATGTGACGAGATGTGATGTCACATTCTATTTCTTTCTTGAAAACTCTTTTATATATGCTATTGGAAGATATTTATCATCATATTTCAGAGAATATAAAGGTGTTCAAGGCGTGCAAATGATCATATCATACAAGAAGAAATATTGGGAATTTTGGTGTTACATGTTGACTTAATCTTGTCAATTATTATTTGTGGATTTCTTCTTCAAAAATCTGAATTGATATACATATATATGAGGCCAAGAACGTGTGCATACAGGTTCCAAAGGTGGTTTATCTATTTTATGAGGTTATGACAAATGGACCAACCAAAAAAAGGCTAGTTGGCAAAATTGCCAACTTGGAAAATTCAGAAAGGGGGGCAACGGATAGGCTGAATTTTCAGCAGATTTTTGAGTCAAAATGAAGCTCTCACATGCCCTATTCTTTTGCAAGGAGTTGAGGTATCTTGGTGGCATTACCCCTTAGCATTATCTTCATTTTTCAAGCAAAATTCCAAGTCATTTTTGTGATAAAATTCGGCCAACATGTGTGCTCAAGGTGGACCAATTATGTCATCTCATTTTGCCAAGTGTACAAGGCCAACCAATGATGTGAAGACAACTTGGACTTGATGATGAAGATGGTGATACGTGTGCATTCTTATCTACAAGGCACAATTCATACTATAAATAGGAGGCAATGGTGAAGAAGATAAAACACACTTGAAGCTCACTTGAAAGCATTTGTTGATTTGTCTAGCTATCATCTTCTTGTTGTTGTTCTTGTTTCATTCTTTGTAGAAAAGGTGTTGTTGTTGTATTTGTTGAGCTACAAGCCTCTTGAGCTTCATCTGTAAGATTGATTAGCCAATTTTATAAGGCTACATCAATAGGTGGCAGAGGTGTTACAACTAAGGGTTGCATAGAAGGTGTTCATCCAAGTCTTGAATAGAGTTGGTGTATAACACAAGGATCAAGCTTGGTTATTGTTGTAAGTTGATTCATACCATAGTGAAATCCAAGGAAAGGTGTTCCTTGAGACTGGAGTAGGTCGCATTAACCGAACCAGGATAAATCCTCAGTGTTCTTGTCTTGTTTCGACCTTTCTGTTTTCTGCTCGTTTTTACTGTAGTTTTCACACAACTTCTCACGGTTTGAAAAACTAGCTAAATACTTTCCAAATTTGTGATTTTTGATGGAGTTATACTTCTGACTGTCAGCTTTTATTTGCAACAAGAATCACTTGATTTGAGCAAGGGAAAGTTAGCATTTTAGTCGTTGCAAGATAACTGCTCCAATCTGGCTGCAGTCTGACCAGTTTTGAAAAAAATTGAATTCTGTTTTAACCAAGAGTTGTTTAAGGTCAGGGCCTTTTGGAATCATAAACTAGACATCCTAAGGAGCGTTTTCACATAAATTTCAACTTTTTGGTTAAGTATTCAAAGAGAAACACATTTTTCAATTTCAGCAATATTCTGTCCAATTCTGTCCAGATTGACCATCTTAATCTTTTTATTTGTTTGAAGGGTCAAACAATCTGATTTTTATCTGATTTTTGGGCAGAATCTTGTCAACACATTCAAGTTAAGCTCTGAAAAGTTTCATAATTTTTGGAGTTGTGTACAAGGATTTTTGAATTTTACAAAAACGGATTCTGAATCTGAGGTAGTCTCAGATTCTGTTTTCAAAAGGGTTTTTAATCAAGGGTAGTAGTGTAATTTTTGCTAACCACTATTCACCCCCCTCTAGCGGTGTTTATTGTAGGTGCACGGTCCAGCAATTGGTATTAGAGCCAGGTTCATACAACTCAAAGAAGCAAGATTCAACATTGTACGAACAATACAAGGCCAAGAAACAATATTTCAAATTAGCCTGCTAATCTCAAAACAAAGGTACATACAATGGCCATAGTTTCTCACAAAGGTGAGTTAGAAGGTATGTCCACACAACGTCCTCCTCTTTTCAATGGTAATA
Organism: Eustoma russellianum; assembly: GCA_036186865.1. Lineage (NCBI taxonomy): Eukaryota > Viridiplantae > Streptophyta > Magnoliopsida > Gentianales > Gentianaceae > Eustoma > Eustoma russellianum. Next base: position 1,968,384 of record AP025067.1, on the reverse strand, counting down.
ATTTTGTTCATTGAAAACTAAGAATGAGGCTATTCTTAATGGCTATAGACATCGATTTATGATCTATAGTTGAAGATGGGTCGTACATTCCAATGAAAATTGTATAAGTTAGTAGAGTCACAAAAGAGGTTGAGAAATATAAAAGTGAATGGTGATCGGAAGATAAAAAAGAAAATGTCCATGAATGCTAAAGTTATGCAATTGCTTTTGAACGGACTTACAATTTCTGAAGCAGGATATGTGTCAAATTGCACAAGCGCACACGACATGTGGAAATCATTAGAATTAAAGCATGAAGGTACTAGCGGGGTAAAAGAGTCAAAAATAAACATGCTTAAGTTTGAGCTTGAATCTTTCAAAATGTTGCCGCACGAATCCATAACATCTATGGATTTGAGAATTACTAACATTTTCAATGCCCTTGAAGCTTTAGGCAAATCATTCACGAACAATGAAAAGGTTCAAAAGGTGCTGCGAAGCCTTCCTGCTGAATGGGATCCAAAGGTCACGGCAATTGAAGAAACGAAATCGATCACAAAAATAGACGAATTGATAGGCTCACTAAGAGTATATGAGGTAAAACTAAACCAACGGAAGTCCCTCAATAGCTTTCAAATCAACTGAATCACATACAAATAATGATGATAGTAATAGTGATACTGAATTAGACGATGACTTGATATTGATAGCTAGAAAACTTAAAAAGTTTTTTAAACGTTCTAATAAGAATAGACAACGATCTTCTTCTTCTTCTTATCAACCTAGGAAAAATAACACTAATAACAACAAATGGTATAATAAAGAGTTAAAGTATTGTGAATGTGGTCAAAAAGGACACGTCTCTTATGATTGTCTGACAAAGAAAAACGCCAACAACAATAATAATAATAATAACAATAAACAAGAAAAGGAGACGCAAAAATCAAAGGCAAAGGAGACCAAGTCGAGGAAAGGCAAACGAACAATGAAGGTGAGCACATGGAGCGACTCATCCGACTCAGAATCCGACACTGAGAAAGCTCAAGTCTACTTTGTATCGAACGAGGAAAAACGCAAGGAATGCAAGGAGGCAAAGTCAAAGAATCTAAAAAATAAATAGTTTTTAGCTAGTGGATGTTCAAGGCATATGACGGGCAACCCCAAACTATTCACTGAGTTAGAACATATCAAGAATGGAGGAAAAGTAACATTCGGTGACAACAACAAAAGACAAGTTATTGGAAAATGAACAATTAGTGACCCTAACACATTTCAAATACGAAATGTGTTGTTAGTAAGTAATCTTTCTTATAATTTATTAAGTATTTCTCAACTTATAGACTGTGGATATAATGTTTCTTTTCTTCCCAATTCTTGTGATATAATAAATGAAAAAAAAGAAATTGTATTAAAAGGAAATAGAGATGGTAACATTTACACTCTTACCTTAGATAACATGTTAGATGCTAAGGTTAAGTGTTTAATATCACATGACTTAGATGTGAATTTATGGCAAAGAAGATTAGGCCATATAGGAATTTCAACCATTAAGAAATTATCTAAGAAGAATTTAATTAGAGAAATGTCTAAATTAGACTTAGATAATTTTCAAATGTGTGAAACGTGTATTAAAGGAAAACACATTAAAGAAACATTAAAAGCAAAACATGAATTGAGTACTAGTCATGTACTAGAATTGCTTCACTTATACTTATTTGGTCCAAGTAGGACAAGAAGTCTAGGTGGACACTACTATGTGTGTGTCATAGTAGATGATTACTCATGATACACATGGACATTGTTCTTAACACACAAAGACGATGCTACATTGGCAATCGAAACTCTTATCAAGCAACTCAAAAATATTTACGAAGAAAATGTTAAAAGAATTAGGAGTGATAGAGGTGGAGAATTTAAAAACAAAGATGTAATCAAGTTTTGTGAATTGCATGGAATTAAACATGAATTCTCGCCACCTAGAATATCACAACTCAATGGAGTTGTTGAACGTAAAAATAGAACAATTCAAGAAGTTGCTAGAACAATGTTATGTGAAAATAAAGTACCAAAATAATTATGGGCTAAAGCTGTTAGCTGTGCATGCTATATTATAAATAGACTCTCTATTAGAAAGAAATTAAATAAAACACCTTCTGAATTGTTAAATAATAGACAACCTAAAATAGATTATCTTAAAGTTTTTGGTTGTAAATGTTCTGTGTTAAACACTAAGGATAATCTAGACAAGTTTGAACAAAAGTCTATTGAATGCATATTTGTTGGTTATTCAACTAATTCAGGAGCATATAGGTGTTATAATCTTGCATCTGGAAAAATAATTGAATCTATACATGTGAATTTCAATAAAAATGCATGCTTTGAAGTTAGTGATAAAACTCAACATAAACATGAGAATAATGGTGAAAATATGTTTGATGATGATGATGTATTACTTGAGCATGTACTTGATCATCTAGAACCAATTTCCCCTGAACAAAATATGCATGAACCCTTAGATGAAATAAATGAAGAAACTTTGCAATTGGAAGATAATACAACTAATGATCCAATTACATACGATAATGTTCATACAAATGAAACATTTGAACAAGATGAGAGTGAACCTAGTCAATCTAGGAATTGGTGGCACCCTAAAGAGTTAATCACTGGGATCCAAGTGTTGGGGTTAGAACACGTAGAAACTTAAGTCAACTTGAAGGACATAGTTTAATCTGACACTTAGTACCTAAGAATGTAAAGGAAGCCTTAGGTGATATATCTTGGATAGATGACATGCATGAGGAATTGAACCAATTCACAAGGAACAACATGTGGGATTTAGTACCTAAACCCGAAAATAAGTCTGTAATAGGAACAAAATAGGTATTTAGGAATAAAATAGATGAACAAGGAAACATCACACGAAATAAGGCTAGACTAGTCGCACAAGGTTATAATCAACAAGAAAGAATAGATTATGAAGAAAACTTAGCACCCGTTCCCGCATTTCTTGCATTTATCCTTATTAGGGCAGTGGCCTACATTATGTATCAATGATGATAAAGGTAAGAAATGCGGTCGCTGCCGTCTTCCCCACATTTCTTGCCTTTATCCTCATTGGGGCAGTGGCCTACATTATGTATAAATGTATTTTTTAAAATCCATTTATACATAATGTAGGTCACTGCCCCAATGAGGATAAAGGCAAGAAATGCGGGGAAGAAACGACTAGAAGCAATTAGATTGTTACTTGCTATTGCAAGTCTAAGCAATATTAAACTACTCCAAATGGATGTCAAGAGTGCGTTTTTGAATGGATACATCCAAGAAGATGTGTTTGTCAAACAACTCCCCGGATTCGAAGATTCAAAGAATCCTAACCATGTGTACGAGCTTAAGAAAGCTTTATATGGTTTAAAAAAAACTCCAAGAGCTTGGTATGATAGATTTGCAAATTTTCTTATTGCAAATAATTATCAAAGGGGGACCATAGACAATACATTATTTCTAAGAAGAAAAGATAATGATTTATTAATAGTTCAAATATATGTAGACGATATTATCTTTGGTTCAACCAACCCTACCTTAGTAAAAGACTTCGAAGAGCGTATGAAATCAGAATTTGAAATGTCAATGGCAGGAGAGTTGAATTATTTCTTAGGACTTCAAATCAAACAAACCCCTCAAGGAATTCATATTCGTCAACTTAAGTATGTCAATGATATGATTAAGAAGTTTGTCTTTGAAGAGTTGAAACCAACACCTACATCCATTAGTGTTAGCAGCAAACTAGACAAAGAAGAAAATGGTAAACCTTTTGATGACACATTTTATAGGTCTATGATTGGCTCATTGTTATACTTAACTGCAGCAAGACCTGACATCATGTTTAGTGTGTGTTTGTGTGCTAGGTTTCAATCTTGTCCTAAGTTATCTTATTACAATGCAGCAAAAAAGATCTTTAGATATCTTAAACATATACCTCACTTAGGACTTTGGTATGATAGAAATGATAAGTTGGAATTATAGGCATATAGTGATGCTGATTATGCTGGTTGCAAATTAGATAGAAAATCCACTAGCGGTACATGTCAATTCATAGGAACCAACTTGATCTCTTAGTTTTCTAAAAAAGCAAGCTAGTGTAGCTCTTTCTACCACCGAAGCCGAGTATATATCCTTGAGTTTGTGTGCTACCCAAATACTTTGGCTTAAACAACAACTTAGTGATTTTGGCATTCAAATGAATAAGATTCCAATTTTCTGCGATAGCACAATTGCGATCAATCTTCCATGGAATCTGGTACTTCATTCTAAGGCCAAACGCATTGAGGTGCGATACCACTTCCTTAGAGATCATGTTCAAAATAGGGATATAACCATAGATCATGTAGAACTGATCACCAAATAGTTGATATCTTCACCAAACCCCTTAATCAAGCCAATTTTGAAAACTTACAAGTCAAGTTAGTTATGATGACTTACGATACTATTGTATTGTTCTATCTTTTGCATGATTTGCAAAATAAAGAGGGAGGTAGAATAAGAACATGACTTTAGTTGGTAAGTCATGATTTGGTTGAATAATATGCTAAGATTCAATTGGTATACATTTTGGAGCATAGGTTAAGGGAGAGAGTATAATTTGAGGGGGAGCACATGAACACATATGTTAAAGACATAAGAATTGAGAGTTTAAAAACAAATAGTAATTGGTTGGTAATTGGTTTCTAAAACAATTGGTATAGATTTGGTGAACGATTGGTAAATGTTGAGATTTTTAAAAACAATTCAATTGGTTTAAAATTGGTAGATTTATAATAAACAATTGGTAAAGAGTTGTGACATTAAAATCATGTTAGGTTATTTTGAAAATCATCCAAAAGGGGAAGAATGTTGAGAAATATGTTTAGATAATTTTCAAAGTCATGATTTAAGTGGTGAATGCATAAAAATATCATACATGGTATTATATGTGATTAAAAGTTGAAAAATTTGAGAAAAATAACATCGATCTCTCAGGTTGTTGCACTTCGATCGATCGACGTACTTCGATCCTTCACATCGATCGATCTATGTAAGGCATTGAAAGTTCAAGACCTTACTGTGAGACATCGATCTCTAAACCTGAGACACATCGATCGATCGATGTACATCAAATCCTCACTTCGATCGATCGATGTAGGTCAGAGACAAATTCTGAAACTTAATGTGAGACATCGATCTCTGAAGGTGAGGCACTTTGATCGATGTTTAGGGTTTTTAGAAATATTTTTCTAAAATGTGATAAGATGGTTGTTTTCATTTGTACATGATTTATACATGTTTATTATGTGGATATTATGTGTTTTTGATAATTATAAATGTCTTGTGACTAATATGCCTTGGAAGTTTTTACAACTTACCAAAAAGGACAAAATTGGTAATTTGAGTTTTGTCGGAACATGATATGGTGGAAATACTTCAAGGACTTATTATTATCATATTTATCAAGACAAATATGGAATTATATTTATTTCTGACCATCAGGGTCATTTCTGGAGTTTCTCTCACCAGGGGCATTTTGGTCATTTTACCCCTGAGGGTATTTTTGGTATTTTCACTCAAGGAATCTCTTGAGTATATTCTTATCTTCATTCTGGAGTTGAGTTGTAATTATTTTAAAGATTATATGGTGGCTTTATATTATTTCTCTCACATGATGATATTATTGACTAATAGCGGGATATGTGACGAGTTGTGATGTGACATTCTATTTCTTTCTTGAAAACTCTTTTATATATGCTATTGGAAGATATTTATCATCATATTTCAGAGAATATAAAGGTGTTCAAGTTGTGCAAATGATCATATCATACAAGAAGAAATATTGGAAATTTTGGTGTTACATGTTGACTTAATCTTGTCAATTATTATTTGTGGATTTCTTCTTCAAAAATCTGAATTGATATACATATATATGAGGCCAAGAACGTGTACATACAGGTTTCAAAGGTGGTTTATCTATTTTATGAGGTTATGACAAGTGGACCAACCAAAAAGAGGCTAGTTGGCAATTGGAAAATGCAAAAAAGGGGGGCAACGGCTAGGCTGAATTTTCAGCAGATTTTTGAGTCAAAATGAAGCTCTCACATGCCCTATTCTTTTGCAAGGAGTTGAGGTTATCTTGGTGGCAATATCCCTTAGCATTATCTTCATTTTTCAAGCAAAATTCCAAGTCATTTTTATGACAAAATTCGGCCAACATGTGTGTTCAAGGTGGACCAATTATGTTGTTTTATTTTGCCAAGTGTACAAGGCCAACCAATGATGTGAAGACAACTTGGACTTGATGATGAATATGGTGACACATATGCATTCTTATCTACAAGACTCAATTCACACTATAAATAGGAGGCAACGGTGAAGAAGATGAAAAACACTTGAAGCTCACTTGAAAGCATTTGTTGATTTGTCTAGCTATCATCTTCTTGTTGTTGTTCTTGTTTCATTCTTTGTAACAAAGGTGTTATTGTTGTTTTGTTGAGCTATAAGCCTCTTGAGCTTCATTTGTAAGGTTGATTAGCCAATTCTATAAGGCTACATCAATAGGTGGTAGAGGTGTTGCATAGAAGGTGTTCATCCAAGTCTTGAATAGGGTTGTTGTATAACCCAAGGATCAAGCTTGGTTATTGTTGTAAGTTGATTCATACCATAGTGAAATCCAAGGAAAGGTGTTCTTTGGGACTGGAGTAGGTCACATTGACCGAACCAGGATAAATCCTCGGTGTTCTTGTCTTGTTTCTACCTTTCTGTTTTCTGCCCGTTTTTACTGCAGTTTTCACACAACTTTCACAATTAGAAAAAATAGCTAAACACTTTAAAAATTCGTGATTTTTGGTGGAGTTATACTTCAGACTGTTAGCTTTCATTTACAACAAGAATCACTTGATTTAAGCAAGAGAAAATTAGTCTTTCAGTCGTTGCAAGATAATTGCTCTAATTTGGCTGCAATCTGACCAGTTTTGAGAAAACTTGAAATTATATTTTAACCAAGAGTTGTTTAGGGTCACGGCCTTTTGGAATCATAAACTAGACATATTAAAGAGTGTTTTGACATAAAAATTAAACCTTTTTGGTTAAACACATTTTTCAATTTCAGCAACATTCTGTCCAATTCTGTCCAGATTGATCATCTGAATCTTTTTATTTGTTTGAAGGGTCAAACGATCTTATTTTTATCTGATTTTTGGAAAGAATCTTGTCAACATATTGAAGTTAAGTTCTTGAAAGTTTTATAGTTTTTGGAGTTGTGTACAATGATTTTTGAATTTTTCAAAAACAGGTTCTGAATCTGAGGTAGTCGCAGATTCTGTTTTCAAAGAGGTTTTTAATCAAGGGTAGTAGCGTAATTTCCGCTAACCATTATTAACCCTCCTCTAGTGGTGTTTATTGTAGGTGCACGGTCCAACACGAATGAGTGACATTCTTCAAATCAGGCGCTTAATGTGACATTGAACGCATGAGCCAATTCGGATAAAGCGTTTTATGTGTACTGAGCTTGAAAATTTCAAAATTTTCTTGTTGAAACTCCTGATAGATTAATTTCAGTCTATGTTAAGTAACCCTAACCTGCTTCTTATAAATGCAAATACATCACTAAGTAAGGGTTTTGTAAAGATGTCTGCTAATTGGTCATGTGTTGGAACAAATTCCACACTAACCAAGTTCTTTTATACACAATCACGGATGAAACAATATCTCACTTCAATGTGCTTAGTCCGACTGTAATGAACCGGATTTTGTGCAATATTGATAACAGACGTGTTATCACACAAAATAGGCACTTTGGAGAAGTAAATGTTGTAATCATTCAAAGTGTTGGTCATCCATAACAATTGTGCACAATAACAGGCGGCCGACACATATTCGGATTCCGCCGTAGAAAAAGCTACACTATTTTATTTCTTGGAGAACCAAGAGACAAGACAATCACCGAGAAATTGACAAGTCTCGGATGTGCTCTTTCTATCAACAAGACTCCCCGTATAATCAGAGTCACAATATCCTCTTAAATCAAAACATGCATTCTTAGGATAAAATAATCCAAATTTCAAAGTACATTTAAGGTATCTAAGAATATGTTTTACCGCAACTAGATGCATTTCCCTAGGATCACTTTAAAATCTAACACATAAGTACACTGCATGTAATATATCCGGTCTACTTGCAATCAAATAAAGTAGACTCCCTATAATGCCACGATACAAGGTTACTTCGATATTCTTTCCTTTCTCATCTTTGTCAAGCTTCACACTTGTGCTCATTAGAGTCTTGTCTTCCTTCACCAAAATTATACTTTTTGAGCAAATCCTTGGTGTACTTGGTTTGCGAAATATACGCACCTTCTTGAGTTTACTTGATTTGAAGTCTGAGAAAGTAAGTAAGCTCGTCCATCATGCTCATCTCGAATTCACCTTGCATTAAGCTAGCAAATTACTCACAAAGACAATTGTTAGTAGCACCAAACATAATATCATCAACATATACTTGTACAATTAATTGATTTTTACCTTGTTCTTTAGTAAACAAAGTGGTGTCAACTTTACTCCTTGAGAATCTATTATTTAGAAGAAAAATACTTAACCTCTCGTACCAAGCTCTTGGAGCTTGTTTAAGGTCATAAAAAGCCTTTTTAAGTTTGAATACATGTTGTGGTAAGTCATGACATTCAAACCCGGGAGGTTGTGCAACATACACCTTTTCTTGAATAACACCATTCAAAAAGGCAGATTTAACATCCATTTGGTAAAGTTTAAAATCTTTATAGCAAGCATATGCCAACAACATTTTAATTGCTTCAAGCCGTGTTACGTGTGCAAAAGTCTCATCAAAATCAATACCTTCTTCTTGACGGTATCCTTGAACAACTAGTCTAGCTTTATTTCTAGTGACATGTCCTTAATCATCCGTCTTGTTACGAAATACCCATTTCGTACCAATAATGAGATGATCAAGTGGTTTAGGAACTAACTCTCAAACATCACTTCTTTCAAATTGGTTTAATTCTTCTTGCATTACCAAGATCAAATTTTCATCAAGAAGTGCATCTTTAATATTCTTAGGCTCTATGAGAGAAACGAATGTGTTCTCTTGATATTGTCTTCGTGTAGTGATACCCCTATCCAAATCACCTATGACCAACTCGTGTGGGTGAGAGCTTTTATGCTTGAATGATATAGGAAGGTTGGAGACATCTCCTCCAACTTCTTTATGATCACTTTCCGGAAGAGACGAATCATCACAATTTAGATGATCATCATTTTCTGGAACATGAGATGCATTTTCAAGATTTTGTGTATCAACAAGATGAGTATGAGAAATATTTCAATTTGACTCACTAAGTTCACGAACACTTGGTGGAGGAGTACCTTCAATAGGTTCTACTCTTAAATCAATGAAGTTGTTTTCATTTGGAGACTTATCAACAATTTCTCGTTGATGATCAACCGTTGAAATATCTTCAAGAATTTCTTCTTGAGGAGCAACAACTTCATTTTCTTCACAATCCTTATTAAGTTTAGGTTCGTCATCAAGTGACTCGTTAAACTTAACATGGATTGATTCTTCCACCTTTTCATTCCTTTTGTTGAAAACATGAAATGCTTTACTATTTGAGGCATAACCTAAAAAGATATCTTCATCAGCTTTGAGGTCAAGTTTGTCCAAAGTGTCCTTTGTGTTAAGTATGGAACACTTACCCAAACACTTTGAAATACCCAATATTGGAAACATTACCATTCCAAAGCTCATAAGGTGTCATATTTAGATAAGGTCTTCAAATATATACGATTGATCACATGACAAGCGGCATTTACCGCTTCTACCCAAAAATACTTGAGCAAACCGAACTCATTTAATATTGCCCTACACATTTCTTGTAGAGTTCTATTATTTTGTTTGGCTACACCATTTTGTTGTGGAATTCTAGGAGCCGAAAGATTATGTGTGTATCCTTTGGATTCACAAAACCTTTCAAACAATCCATCAAACTCACCACCATGATCACTTCGTATGGTTTTAATAGTATCACCCATGTGATTTTTCAATCGTCTACTCAAATTTATGAACTCACTACATGCATCATTTTTTTTTGTAAGAAACATCACCCATGTATAACGAGTATAGTCATCTACTACTACGAAGGTATAATGTTTACCACCCAAACTTTTTGTTCCAACATCCCCATACAAATCCATATGTAGTAATTGTAGGGGTTTGGAAGTTGATATATTTGTTTTTGGTTTAAAGTTTGTTTTCACACGCTTTGCCTTTTGACAAGTGTCACATAAATCTTGGTTTTCGAAACACATTTTTGGAAGGCCTCGGACCTTATTGCTTTCACAAATAAATTTAAATGTTTTGAAACATACGTTTCCGATACGTCTATGCCATAGTTGTGTCAAGTCATTCTTGGCAACTAGCCAAGATATATTTTGTGAAACCAAATCATTGATGCTAAGTGTGTAAATGTTTTTGAATCTCAAAGCTTTAAACAAAATAACGTTGTCCTTTTTCACAATGCACTTTGTTTTCAAAAACGTAACCTCATAATTAGAATCACATAATTGACTAACACTTATCAAGTTAAACTTTAGTCCACTAACATATAAAATGTCACTAAGAGAGAAGGAATTGTTATCCACAATGTCATGTCCTTTGATTTGGTCTTTGCTACCTGCAAAGTGGATAACTCCTCCATCTTGCATAGTGAGTCTATGGAATAGACTTTTGTCTCCCGTCATATGGTTGGAACACCCACTGTCCACGACCCATTTGACATTCTTGTCTTCATTTCTCCATTCAGCGCTAGAGCCTACAAAAGAATCATATGACATTGGTACCCTTTTTGTTTTGGGTCCTTGAAGATTAGTTACATTCACTTCACCTTTGGGCACCCACACAAGATTTCTATTATTTGTAGCTCTACACACTCTTTCTACATGACCCTTTTTGTTACAATAAAAACATGTAGGAATGTGTTTGTGTGGATAATGATGTTTATCATGCTTGTGCATTGGTACATTCCGTGATTCCTGTTTAGGGACGACATTCCTTGAAATCAAGGAAGAGACATTTTTCACGGATTCAACTAAAAGTTTTGATACTTTTGATGAATTTGTCTTACCCTTAGGCATGTGCTTTTGCTTCTTCAAGGAGGTTTTTGACTCCTTGATAAATGATGCTTGTTCAATTGTTTTTCCCTTCTTAGACGCATACATGACACTAAATTTAATCTTAGGTTCCATGCTTTGTATAGATGCGTCTTTGACTATCTTAATTTTATTAGCACTCTCCTTTTGAAAGCTTTTTTTTTTTCAAAACGTTTTGAGGAAGAATGCTTGATTTTACCAAATCATGATTCTCCTTTAGTGCTATCACATGCATGGTCAATAAAATATCATGCTCAAGTTGTAATGCAATCCTGGTGATGCCGAAACCTATTTTGCTTTCATCATCTTCTAAAAAATCGTCACCTTTTGGCTTGCATTAATCCATTCTGGATTATTTGGAAATTGATTATGGGCTTCGGACCATTAGTGTTTCGTTCCGCTTCTTTTGACTCTTAGAATCGATTTTGACAACTATGGAAAACTACTCTTGTTTTGATTTTCAGTAGAAATTGACTCCCGAGGGTTTTATGTGCCTTTGTATCAGTCACGAACAATACCTCAAATGCGTAACAACAAGTACTAAAAATACCTCCAAATTCAAAACAACTTCAAAGCACTACATACTCCAAATAGGAATAAATATGCACCAAAATGACAAATGAAAGACTCTAAAACGACTCAAAGCATACTAAAAACTGTCTACTGATTGTCCTAATTGCACTGGAACTTCCGTGACATTAACACAAAAGATAAAGGTTTCTTACAAGGTTATGCCATCCGATTTCCACACATCCCCTTGAGTCATGTTTATGATTGAATCCTTAAGTGGTTAGTAATTTTTGGCAGCTTTATTTTCTCTCCTTGTGGCCAGCCGATAAAAGTCTCCAAAACCAACTTAGGACCAAGCAATGATCCCTTATGGCAATTCCCGGAAACATTACTAGAGGAGGTATCTAGAAGTCTGATGGCATAACTTTGTAAGGAATATCGAGTTCTAATACCTACGCAAATGAAGAATAACTACTCTTAGGACCGCCATTGTTGAAACGAAGTCAGAGAAACAAACCAATGATCCAAATTACAGGGAGCAAAAGCCTCAGAGATTCAATAAGCCTCACAGATTCTTTGCTAAGTCATCCTTCTTGTGAGATAGTCCTGCAAAAAGGGTAAAAGTCACTGCGTCACTTCAGGATTCGTCAAAGCAATCAAGTGTTTTATGAAGTCACTTGAATTGCCTGTATATGAGGGTATTAGTTGCCTTACTCTGTTCTATGACCTCAAGGAACCATAATCCATAATGATGTCCTTGGAACTGACAAAAATCATCCTGAACACAACACAAAAGACAAGTATATCCACTATTAATTTTGCAAGACAGATTCAGACAATTCTTGTTGCAGGATATTGCATTCCCAAAAGATTGCCACCCTTACCAATAACGCTCTAGTCAATGTGCAATTCAATTGCGCCAAAATAAAACCATCTTCAATTTTAGAGCTGCCAATTAATGGGAGATAGTCCCATTTTCTCCAAGATTTGGTTTGTCTGAGAAAAATGCCTGTGCAGAAAAGTCATTGTCTCACTGAAGCATAAGCACCATACCAGAATTCCAAATAAAGCATACTAGTATAGGATCAAAATTAATGAAGTCAAACTGTAGTTTAAAATGAGAAACAACAAAACGATGAACACAAACACCAACAACAAAGAATAGAACACAACCAAAAGGTTGTGACCCATGCACATGGAAAAATACAACACAGGTAGATCCTACTGCTAAAGAAGCTATTGAAAGATAACAGGCAATACCATTCCTAAATAACACTCACGTATTTCATAATTGATTACAAGGGTATGAAAACACAAGGTCCTTGTAAGAAGAAATTGTGTTGTTTGTCACATGCATTATCTCAAAACTGACATGAAGGTTATAAAAATCACATGACCAGCGCGATGGTATTCCTTCCCTTAGAAAAGCTAAAAGGATTATGTTAACCTTCAAAACAAGGTTCATCAAGCTAAACTAGTTCCAACATTTGAGCATAACAAGGAAATAAGATAAAAGATATGCAAAGTAAGTCTCAAATTTAGAAAGATCTTAGGAACAAGAATAAATCCATATGATTAAGCCACCTGCATCCGAAAAAGCCTCTGTTTGCAGATAGTCCAGAAGGATGTACAGATTTCAGTATGTAGTGCTTTTGCTCATCAATTAACCTTCAAAAAATCCTAGTTAGTCAGTTTGCAAATATAGGAGATAAAAAACAAGAATCAGCCAACTAAGCATTGAAAGCATCTATTACTGACTGGACAGGTCCGTTACATTCCGATTATACTTGATAATGTAAATACAAATTTGAGGATTCTACAAACTATAAATAATATAAATGAAAATAAAGGTCAATAACAACAGTGAGAGGGGGGAAAACACACAATAATTATATTAACAGCATATGGTAGTAAATCGATGTATTTAACTCCAAACTGTGGTATACAGCAGTTCAAATGCTATATGAACAATATCGAATCTGCCGGATGAACAAATGCATTTGAAAATGACCAAAACCATAAATATCAAGTCTGAAGTTGAAAACGTCATTTGCTCAACACTAGATTTAAGACAACCTATTAATATAATTTTCTCGTGAATAACTTCTTTCTGGTTGAAAACTACTTCTACAATAAAATTCACGCTACAGCTACAATAAATTCACAACTAAAGATGATGTATCTAATAATTATCACAACTGGCAAAATCATTCACTGATTTTAAAACCTATTACAAGAGGTCAAAAAAATCAAGTACCTGGCTTTAGCTTGTGCATAATTTCCCCAAAGAAGGAAAACAACCCCTTTTTTCTCCAAAGAAATTGTTTTTATCACCGCATCAGTAAAACTTTCCCACCCTTTATTTGCATGGGAATTTGCTTTGTGTTGTTTAACTGGGAAAAATACACCAACATAAGTAAGAGCAGGGGAGAGCGAAATGGACATTAGCTGGAGCAAGTATTTCTGTAGACAAAATGAATTTTGTAGTATATACACTAGTTAACGACCCAAACCGGATCGAGTCTCTGTTTTTTGATCTCCTGTTCATTTAGTCCTGAAAAAGCTTGCTTTGCTCATTTATTAAACAAGGCAAAATCTTTGTTTAAGCTTGGTTCATTTACTGAAAACCGTGTTTGATATGGAGTTTGAGCTCGGGTCAATTAATACAAAATTAAGCTCATAACTTCACAAGCTACCTCAATTATTTCTCACATCAACACTTTACAAACCCATCACAAGAAAAATCCAGTATCACCAATCAAGACAAAGCTACCAGCCTATTAACCAAAATTATTATGAAATTGAGTCTCATAGGACATAATCTGATTATAAGACCACTGCAAAATAAAACCTTCAACAATCCAGATAGTGGCGAGACATCATCACAATGACAAATTCTAGATACAAGTACTTCCCAAGAAGATCAAGACCCTCCCACAATAACATTCTAGGCAAGGAATCAAAGATCCAGTCGAGCTTCCATATGTTTTATTAAAGCGACCATGATACTATAATTACACCTCGTTGCAGGAGTGTACGATCTCAAATGGATCATTCAGCAACTTCTAGGCCAAGAACCTTTTAATATAGCTGTGGATGATTGGGGTTTGGTTATTGTTGTGGATGATGGTTGTTTCGGAATATTGAGTTTTCAAGTAATTCTTGAAATTCTACACTATTTGATAGGCTTTCAAGAAGAGACATTGAAGTAGGTGTTTTATTGGGAGATATTTTTGGGAAATTTGGACTGCTGATATTGGGTTTTTTTTTAAAGATCTTCATCTTCTTCGACTTTATCAGTCCATGTTTTCTGTGGGATATTGATGTCATCATTTGCCGGGAGTTTTCCTTTGTCTTTGGTTTTTTCGGCATTATTTCTATTTTGAAGAAATTCTCTAGTCAGAGAATCGGAAACAAAATTTGTATCTCCTTTTATATATTCAATATCAAAATCATAAATGCATAGTAATGCTTGCCATCTGAAAAAAATTTGTTTAGAAGCAAGATTTTTCATATCTTTTTGCAAAACTTCTTTCGCAGATTTGCAATCAATACGTAAAAGAAATTTTTTGTTTAATAAATCGCTTTGAAATTTATTAATGCATAAAACAATACTCAAAATTTCTTTTTAATAGTAGAATATGATTTTGGGGTATCATTCCAATGGCCAGAAGTATATTAAATTGCAGACTCTGTTATATATAAGAAGGGAATATCAGACACTAGAATTTTTATTTTCGTAACAACTGAAGTATGTTCTCCAGCCCACATTGGTGGATTTTTCTTTAATCTATTGTGCAATGGTTTTGCCATTATTATTATATTTTAAAATAAAATCAATAACATAATTTAAAGATCCAAGAAATCTTTGTAATTGATTTTTGTCCAATATTTTATCTAGAAATTTCGATACAAATTCTAAAGATATTTCGATTGGTAACATTGTTTCTTGATATAAATGGTGTCCTAAGAACCTTATCTTAGTCTGAAATAATGACATTTTGGATTTTGATAGTACTAAACCATTTTTCTTTGCTATACAAAAGAAAGCTTTTAAATGTTTAAAATATTCTTCTATTGATTTGGAAACTATTAATACATCATCTATGTAGACAATACAAAAATTTGAGTAATCCATAAGCAGTGTTCCTAGCTAAGCAGACAAATCACAATGAACTAAATGTTACAAGGACTTCTATAATTCCCTTGATAAAAAAAGAGTGGGGGACTTTCATTGTCATTATTTTACAAGTTGCAAACTGCATGTCTTAGTCCTTTTTTTCCCACCAGTATGTCTGTCTATCTCAATTGAAATAACCAGTTCTCGACTATCCTTCACATCACGTCCAAATTTTTCTGTGAGTAATTTAGTATTCAAAACTTGTCCTAATGTTCATAAATGGATATTAAAAAGATGAAGAGTGTCTTGCTGGTTATCAAGAGTTCCTACTCAGGGCTGCTCATGTCACCATAGAAGTTATATCTTCTAAGTACAAAGTAAAGCAAGTGAAGTATTTGGCAAAGAAAGAGGATTTCCTGTTTGATAGCGACCTTATACAATTATACTACACTCTCCTCTATCCTTTCATACAGCAAGTCCTAGTAAGCTTTTCTTAGGATAACTCATCTAGGTTGATATGCTGCACGCTATAAATATCGAGTTGAAACTACTCCCACTTTTATGCATCATTTCTCTCTTTGCTTCTCTACATTTGTTCAACCAATTGATCCGTTTCAGGAAATACTCCATCCTTTTACCTAACTATCTTGATGATAGAGATTTTCATGTCTCTCAGGAAAAATATACTAGTACATTCCCTCATAATCCAAATTGAAACCCTATTCATTGTCATGGTGCATTTGTATCGGAGCTTAATGAGGCAAAAGTCATATCAGATGGTTCCCTAAAATGGTATTTCGTATATATAAAGCATTCTAATGTGAAATAGGTGAAGTCAATTACATCCCATCTGTGCATCAGTCAAAAACATGAACCTTGCACAGTTCCTGAACTTCTGCTGTCCTTATCAAATGCACGAAGATAAACTCGGGCACACAGGCCCAATGGCACTCTCTTAAATTTTACGTGTTAGTTTTGTTGAATTCACTGTTAATGAGCCTATATCACAAGATTCACAACTGCGGTTGGCTATGATCCCAAAACATAGGAAGCCATTATTAACCGAAATTTGGACAATAGACAATATGTTCAACACAATTATTCTACAGCAGAAAACATACCTGTAAGAACAGCATTCAGTAGTAGAATCCCCTATCAAGTGATAAAACAGAATGTCAATAATCATCTTCAAGAAGACAATTGAAACATTATTGTCCACTCAACACATTACACAAAAAATCAGGCAAACCGGAAGATATGATTTTGAAAAGAAAAAAGAAAAGACTAAGATGGAATATAGTGCATTTTCATTCTATGTTTGAAACACTAAATTTGCTGCAAAAGCTCATCAGTGACAGCATCATGAAAATGCACAAAATGAAGGATAGGTTAATGGAGATGACAACTGGATGCCAGCAAGATTAGAGATTCAGTGATAAATGATATATCTACTATCATCACTCTACAATTTTACCTGTGGTTCAGAAGTTTGGCCAGGATGAGCCAAGGGGAGGAAATTGAGTTAACTTGATAAGCCAATCCTTTTTATGCATTTCTTGGAATATTTGCCATATCAAAATGTTCTAGTAAAAGCCTCGTGGATAGAGGGAAAAAAAAAGAAAGACGTATTCAAAAACCTTAAACTGCAATAAAACAATAACAACAAATCTTACCTGTATAGCCCATTTTTCCAGATTCCCATGGACTGGAATTGAACAGCCTAAATCTTGCTGAAGTTCCTTGTAAATGTTTAATAAACTTGACGGCAATTTTACACCATCAGGCACTGAAAAAGACAGGCCCATTGCTTGACCAGGTCCATGGTATGGATCCTTCACCAAGAACAAGTATATAGATAAGGTTCATCCTTTTTTTCTAAAGATAAGCTTCATCCTTTCTATTTGCTTAGGTAACAAGTACAATATAAAACAGCAATGCAAATTGACAAATAGACAGAATAAAATCCATGAAATGTTTTTTGCATGTGCTCTCTAAAGTTGATCATCATTGCTAGCTTCTTCATGTCAAAATCTACTACTTCAAGTCATCGGAAAGTGACACGTCCTCACTAAAAGGAGGATACAGAACCATGAAACATGAATTTAAAATGCATCACAGAATAATTTCAATAATTAAAACCAGATTGTAGTACAAAAACCGAGTTAATTGCACCTGGTATCCATTGTTTTCCACGAAGTTTTAAGTAGCATCCAATGTTTCATGAAACACACTTGGCATCCAGCCTTATAGGGTTAATAGACACCTGGCATCCAGATGACCTGCTGGACGACCGTTGACCGCTGAAATCGACCTTTGACCGGACCTAACCCTACTTTTAACCTAACTTTAACCACGGTTGACTAATTTACCTTGAATATTAAAGAGAAAACAAAATCAAAACAATTGCTGAGGTTTCTTGTGGAGATAGTAACAATGGGGATAAGAATGCTAAGAAACAGAAGTTTGTGGTCAAAGTCAACAGTCAGCCTCAGTCTCTGTCAATGTCTGGTGAACCAAGAAAATACAGAGGTGTTAGACAAAGAAAATGGGGGAAATGGGCTGCCGAGATTCGGGATCCTCTCCAAGGGAGAAGGATTTGGTTGGGTACTTATATGTCTCCTGAGGAGGCGTCGAATGCCTATGAGCTTAAACGGCTTGAATTTGAGGCTATGGCTAATCAAATGGATTCTGAGCAGAACTCGGTTGTGGACACTGGCAATAACCATTGCGGTTCAGGTGTTTCGCAGCCAGAGGATTCTGATGGAAGCTTAGTATCACACACTTCTCCGTCTTCAGTGCCGGAGTTGGATACATTATTCTGATGAAACCGAGCATAAAGTTACTGGTATGGATCCATTGATGGATGAGGATTGGATGGCTCAAATTGGTCTTGGAATGGACTTTGACTTGGATATGGAGCTTGATGCACTAACTGTCGGAGAAGGAGTTATGCAACCGTTGGATGATGAGTTTGGAATCGGCGACCTTGCAGACCTGCCCCTTTTTGATGCATTTGATGATGACAAGCAGAATGGCTCACATGATCTGGATTACAATTTCTTCGATTTCGAAGGTTTTAATGAATCATCAATTGGTTGGATTGATGAAGCCCCTCTGCAGAATGAAGTCCCTCCAGCAAGGAATGGAGAAGACAAATAAATATTGTGTTTAGGTCAATTTTGGAGGGAGGATTGAAGAATTGGGGAAGAATGATTTGGGTTTAGGACAAATTTGGAGGGAGGATTCGGTTGGTATAAAGAAGGGAGTGAGGCTTTAACCATGGTTGAAAACTCATTTGCCGCCAATGACTTAAAAGGTTAAAATTAAAAGGAAAAATGCTAAAAACCGCCTATAGCAGGTGCTTTCCCGGTTGCAGGATGTCAGGTGTCTATTAACCCTATAAGTCTGGATGCCAAGTGTGTTTCATGAAACATTGGATGCTACTTAAAACTTCGTGGAAAACAATGGATACCAGGTGCAATTAACCCTACAAAAACCTGGAAAGATCAGTCTCAAAATCCTCTCCAGGTAGAAAAGAAATTGGGAAAACATAACAGCAGCAATAGGAACAAATTATGCACTTCTGGAAAATACTATTTGAAACAGAGTGAGAGAAATCTCCTCAAACATGAGGTGGTAAAATAAAAGGTCTTCTCAGTCTTCTAAATGCTCATAAAAATCAACTTTGCTACTCCAACACGTATCTTCCTATCTACAACCAAAAAAAGCACAAAAGACAGTTGTTCCCAGCAAAAAATACTCTTCCAAGGAATGCATCTTATTCTCCGCTAAATTAACTTTCCAATGATTTTCATTAATTTGTAACTAAAAAAGAGGAAGAATAAACATCGCGTACTACCACAATGTTTACTTCTGCCATACATACTCTAGTGAGCATAACAAGTCACGACAGAGTTACACATCAATAACTTCTGTGGAGCTCAATCCCCTTTTTTTTTCAAGTTTGCGGGGCTCAATCCCCAGCCACCAATTGATAACATAAACATGCAATACTTGCAATGCACAACATAATAATAAAACACTCCCTAGAGCTCCGTTAATTTACAGGTGTCAAATACCAAGTACCTGTCCGATAATGACAACTTTCACCCTATCAAATGGAGTTGTGTTGAGAGCATTAAAGACCAAATGCTGGGGTGGATAAACAGGCACAGCATTCCCTGTGATTTCGCTTTCCAAGAATTTACACAATGTCTTCATATACGGCTTCTGAAGCTCTCCTGAGAGCAAGTTCACCCAACTCTCTTCCACTAGTAGCTCCTCCAACTTCACATATTTCCGTCCCTCACCTATTTAGCAGGTTTCAGTAATTAGAAACCACAAATAAAGTAACTGCAACAAAAAAATTTACCTTTTTCATGTATTTTTACTTTTTGATTATTTTTTTGATAGAGCTGATGGACCCCTAGAAAACCAAGAATAGAAGAAAAATGCTAAAATTCTAACATTTTAGCGATCGGCTACGCAGAAATAGACAAAAATGAAAGCTATAGAATGTCGAAGGTTAGGCAACCTTCACCCTTTTTTTTTTTTTTTTGGGGGGGGGGGGGGGGGGGGGAGAGAGAACACAACCACAAAAGTTTAAACTGCAACGGCTATTTTCATCAACAGAATTTTCTCAGTTGAATTTTTGTCCAATTGATTTCAGAAAATTTCACTTTATGCAAGAATATTTTCTCCATAACTAGGAGATGAAGAAGTAAACAAAGCAAACCTGCTAGGCTACTACATCGGGAAACCCTGTCGGAGCAAATTCTGAGGTTTCGCTTAGCTCTAGCAACCGCTTTGTTGAATTCCATCCTAGATTTCTGCTCAGGGTCGATTGTTACTGACGAATAATCGGAATCCGGTTTATCTTGATCGGAGGCATGGCCATCGGCGGAAGGCGAGACATTTGTGGCAAAAGGTATTTTGGCCGGTGGAGAAGGCAAGGTTTTGGGACGCTTTGCAGCAGGTTGTTTGAAGAAGTCCAATATCGTCTTGGAGGAAGCCGACATTTCGAGTTGTGTTTGGAAGCGGGAGGAGAGCGCGGCAAAAGGGAGAGGCTAAGCGTAGGGTCGGACGGGATGACAGGGGCTTGCGGTGGGGAGAGTGGGAGAGTGACGTCCCATTAATATGCATAACTGTTTTTGGATACAAAATTCGTACCACGAGTCAAATTATTTACGATTTTCTATGTGAATGGTTTAGAATTTTGTGCATATATGATCCTAAGTTCGTTCGGCAAGGTCCAAACATCATTAAAAATATCAAACCGATAACATTAAATATAATCTATCACAAAATACTAATGGATCTGGGCAGCATGAGATTGTTCTTTATACATTAATTTGATTAATGAGTAATTAATAAGTATTTATAGATTCATAAAAAAATAAATTAATATATACCACTGATCCACATGCAAAATATTAGGCCTCATTCTAATTATTATGTCTTCTATTTACAGTTAAATAACTAATAGAATTTATCTAATGACCACTATAAAATTTGTTAGTCTTTTCATCGTATGGAAAAACCAGTTTTTTTTTGGTAAGGTTATGGAAAAACTTTTAGGCATTTTTTTTAAGCAAAAATTTTTAAGTCTTAATGTTGAATAACATTTTTTTCGTTTAATTATTTGGCTTTGATTATTTTAATTAAATACTAAATCAAAACCTAATTTAACTTTGAAGATGCCTACACTAAGAAATTTATTATCGTCAAATTCTTGAATTTCAAAATGTCTGATTCTCGCACTGTTGTTTCTCAAATTGAGGAACTTCATACATTGGTAGCCAAGATGGAAGAGGAGGACATGTTGCTCAGTGAACCTTTCGTGGTGGCTGCGGTGATTGAGAGGCTACCTCTTTCGTGGAGTGAATTCAGAAGCTATCTCAAGCACAAGAGAAAGGAGATGACATTGGAAGATCTGATTGCCCGACTCTGCATAGAGAAAGACAATCGAAGATCTGAACGTAAGCCACAATCAAGTGCTGGTCAGGCCAAGGCCTATGTGCAGAGGCCAAGAAAAAGAAGGGCCAACTTTGGGTGAACAAGAAGGGCAAGCAGATAGCCAATAAGTTCACCAAGAAATGCTACAACTGTGGCATTCAAGGGCATATCAACAATGAGTGTCGAAAGCCCAAGAAGAAGGAGACTAAGGCAAAAGCGAACATCGTCGATGCCATAGATGATATGAACCTATGCACAATGGTCTCAAAGTGCAACGTTGTAAGGAACATGAGCGAATGGTGGCTCGATACTGGCGTCGCGAGACATGTCTACTCCAGCAAAGAGATGTTCACAGAGTATGAGCCTGGGAACGATGAACAGCTTTACATGAGGAACTCGGCTTCATCAAAGATCAAAGGCGAGGGCAAAGTTGTTATGAAGCTAACCTTGGGGAAGCATCTGACTCTGCAAAATGTGTTGTATGTCCCTGGCATTTGGAAGAATTTAGTATGTGAATCTCTTCTAGTCATGCATGGTTTTAGACTAGTGTTAGAATCCAATAAAGTTATTCTTTCGAAAATTTGCATGTATTTGAGGAAGGGGTACTTGTCGAATAGGATGTTTAAATTGAATGTTATCACTATTTTACCCAAAAGAGATTTGTCCACAGAGGCTAATAATAATGCTTCCTCTTCTGCTTACATGCTTGAGTCTTTTTGTTTATGGCAATTTTGTTTGAGATATGTTAATTATAAGTCAATACAACGAATGGTTAATCTTGACTTGTTACACAAACTAAATTTTGATACTGCAAAGTGCCAAATATGTGTTGAAGTGAAGATGACAAAGGTGTCATTTCCTTCAATAGAAGGAACACTGAAACTTTGGATTTAATTCATACCGACGTGTGTGATTTAAAGTTTGTGCAAACAAGTGGTAAAAAGTTTTTTGTAACTTTTATCGACGATTGCACATGATATTGTTATGCCTATTTTCTAAGCAGCATCTATAATGGTAAGTCTCGACTCATGCGTCGGAGACACAATACCATTAAGCAGTTGATCTCTAATGGCATGATTTCCATTGATTATATAAAATCAAAGGAGAATCTTACGGATTCACTTGCAAACGGCTTGCCTAGAGATTAGATGTCAATTTTGACAAACGGAATGGGACTAAAACCTATAAAGCATGAATCTTTGTAACGGTAACCCGACTTTGTTGACTGGAAATCCCAGAATCTTAATGTGACAACTAAGTTATGTAGTTCAGTGAGCACTTACCTATTCTGTTAAATAAAAATGTTGTCTGCAGAGGAATGAGGGTAAGTTAAGGCTTTTAATGGTTCATATATCTTGACATGTCAAGTGGGGCATGGCAGAATACTCTTGACAGAAAACACCTATGTAAGTGTAAGTGTGGCCGATTCTATGAGAATTTTGTAAGGTCAAGTTCTCTAACACACTTTCTGAAACCATGCAGTTCATGGGCAAAACAAACACAATCATGAGAACCAAAAAGGTGTTAAAAGAAATGTTGTGTGAGTACTATTGTCTAGGTTCACAACAAAGGCCTGTTAGTTCAAGACATTAAGTTCACTAATTAGCCGAGTGGATCCGATAGTATGTCACTAAGAAATGTTCAAAACTAGAAGCTACCTCTTCTGATGCAATATTTTCTTGTCTGAATTCTCAGTAGAGTCTGCATAAACACTTGCATTAATTCCCATTCATATGGGGGATTGTTGGACCATTGGAAAAAAAATTGAAATTAGGTCAAGTTGCAAACTGTATTTAGCAACGTATTTTGAGCAAAGTTATGATTAGTTTTATTAATGATGAGTAAATACTAACGAGTCCTTAATTATCTACGCGACAAGTAGATAGTTTTAGATTTTTGAATCACTCAATTTAGATAACGGGTGAATGAGAAATTAATGCTCAAAGTAAGAGGGAAAGTCAGCTCAGCTCAGCCCATACCTGATGGGCTCAGGTTGCGGACTGAGCTGCAGACCTGGAGGGCTCAGGTAGCGGACCAGGCTACAGGTCGGGCTGCGGGCCGCAGACTATAGGCCGGGTCCTGTAGCAGCGGGTCGGATCTTATCAGCTGGGGTGGAGTTTGTTTGCGTTTAAACTTTCAGGTTATTAAGATAGGCTAATGTTGAATTTTGAAAAAGTTGCTGGAGCTTTAACCGGCCGAGCTGACCTAAATTTGTTATGATCTGACGGCTCAGATTGAACAATTATTTAATCTGACACTGAGGGCAGAGCTGGTGCGATTATCTGATCCAAGGATTTAGGCCGAGCAGGTATCTGATCATACGGCTGTGGTTGAACTGATTGTAACATACTGACCTCAGAGTTCTTCGATAAATAGTGGCCTAGCTGATCTCGGTGGTCACTCACTCAGAATACGAAACTTTTTCCTCTTTCTCTACAATATCCTCTCTGCATACTCTCTGCATTTTCTCTCATACACTCTTCACTTCAAGTAGTCCGAGAAGTTCAGGGCAGCTTATAGGTTCGTAGAGTTTATATGATGCAATGCCGCTAATCTGAACTGACTTCCGTTCCATCATGGGAGACGATTTCTCCGTCCGGTTGGGCACAGTATACTGGAGCAATACGTCTTGAGGACAGAATTCTGTACTCACCTCGGATCTCTGCTCAGCTGAGCTGTTGAAGTTATTGTCGTGCTGAGCTCAGCTTTGTGCTGAGCTCTGTTAACCGAAGGATAGCGTAGCATTGTTGTTGTGCAGTGTTGCCGAGCTGAACTTTGTTGTTGGTTGAGAAAATTCGTTGTTCTGCAGCATTGCCGTGCTGAGCTCTGCTGTGTTGAGCTCGGCTGAAGCGGCTTAAAACTCAATTATTGTGGTTTTGCTAAGGCACCGAGGTCGGTAGGTCAGTCATCAGCCCAGAGCGCAAATACAATTGCGCTGACTGATTGATCTGATCTGTCTGATCAATCTGACTTGAGTTAAGCTCGGTTGGAAGACTGATAGCACGAAACTGTTCTGAAGTGCTATTCGCTTCAGATCGGCAGGTCGGCTGACAGTTCAGAAGGCAAACTCCATTGCGCTATCTGAACTGTCTTGATTTAGCGGATCGATCCAGCCTACCCTGAGCTTGGCAGGTCGGTCAGTGCTTTGTTTCACAAGCATAATATACAGAGTTCAATTTGTCTGACTTGAATTATTTCCAACACGAAACGCTTGGTGTTGGGATTGTTATCAACACACGTAAGGCTTTCAGGATTCTACTTGATCAAATCAAAATAATGCCATTTCAGTCCTTTAAATAAGTTCTAATGCTGCCCGAATAATATATGCTTGACCTTTCCAATACTCCTTTATGCAACCCAATAATCCATCTCAAAATCATAGTTCGACTTCACATACGCTTTGCACTCAGTTGGACTGTAATATTTTGGATTTAGTCTTGCATTGTCTTGTATGAAGTAACATATCATTAAACACCCAATCCGTTTGGTCCTCTCATTGGCATTTGAACTTACACCATGATAATGAATGCATTCTGTGATAGTGTAGTAACCATCAATGCATAACAAAACTGAATTTATAAGTCACTAACATTTTTCATTTTAAGTGTTGGGAACATATTGTATGGATCCTGAATTTTTTGTTGCTCTAAAAGATGTATTCAAATCTTACCTTACACGCATACTTGATAGGACAATTTCAAAACTTCTCCAGACCACTACTTAAAACGTGTCCTTCATCAATAGTCAAATTATCCCATTTATCTGATAACAAATGCCTTTGAGTCTTCAGTACACATACATAATATGATCGCCTAATATCATTTTCAGACTCATCCTGGTTTCAAGTTCCTCCAACACCATGTTCACGATCATCGTTCGATGACTTAGCGCGTCCATCATGCACGTCGTGTTCATAGTGTTCTTTTGTTGATTATATACCGTGATAACAGTGTACAACGTCACTATGCATACAATGCTAGTAGCATTTCAGAACAGTGTACAACGTCACTATGCATACATCTGCATGAAAACCAAGACCACGGCGTAAACCGGATACACTAGAATACAAATCATGCAAACCATCTAATTGAAGCAGACGCTGCCCGACTACATAATGGTTTTGTTACATATATTTCATTAATCAAGGAATACACTTGAATGGTCAAAACCAGAGCCTAGGTTAAAAGGTCAAATTCTTTGCTCCATTTAACGAGGTTTGGACCGCAAACCTTAAAAGAAAGGCAACTTGTCATGTATTTCTGAGGTAACAACTGATTATGTCCTTGAGGTAGGATACGGGTATGATAGGGTGTTAGAAAACGTGTATGAATATGGACACCAAACGAAATAGAAATGATAACAACAAGAACAACGAAAAGCCAAGACACAACAAAATGTTGTTGTCCTTAAAGCTAAAATGTCACCACCACGAGTGGGGTGAATCACTTGGCACAAGCCTCCCAGGATATAATGGCTTATTCCTTTCGTTCGCTCTACGAGAGGAAGATGAACTTGCAAAGAAAAGAGTTGATAGTAGAAAAGAGGAAGAGATGAAACTGCTGAGAATTCTCAAACTTTATGAAAGTTTTTCTATCCTATGTAAAGTAGTCAAGCCTTATATTCATAGGTTTTAGGATTCTAAAACAATATTTCAAAGATGGTTTTCAGCAGTTTTCTAACCCCTAGAGACAGTTGTATAACGTTCATTTTTGAATGGAGATGATTCATGGACCAAAAGATGCAACTCAGCATGAAAAGTTCTGTCCGTTGGCATATCGATCGATCGCATCGATCGATCGATGTCACTTCGATCGATCGAAGACGGACATAAAGGCTTCGGCCTTACATCGATCGATCGATATCACATAGATCGATCGATGTGATCGATCTATGTTGGACCAAAAGCTTCCAGTATTGCAACACACTACATCGATCCTTACATTGATCGATACATGTCCTCCAGAACACTTAACTTTATTCCAGCTTTCACTTGGTTCGATCCAAATCTCACTTGGATCGATCTAAGTGATATTCCCCAAGTTAAAGTGTTCAAATCATTCACCATAACTCCCAAATAACATTACACATGCTTCTATGTAAGTTTGGAACATATTTTAAAAGTATTTTAACATATTTTTTCCAACAATCCCCCACATGATCCAAACTTATATATAAACAATCACGAACATTAATAAACTAACCTCTTTACTATCAAACGAAGACAATGATACATAATGGACAATAACTCACATCTTGAATTGCCATTTAGTGCAAGAGAAAGTATATAAACTGAAATAAGATGACATTGACGTCTTGAATCTTACCTCTCTATTGTTTATATAAACTTACAACTAACGTATCATTGACTAGCTTCAGGCAAGTTCGCGGTGTGGTGCGAAATCGGTCATGCACCCAGTCTCAGGTTTTCACAAGCGTTCTAGTGAGTTGTTCCAAACTCACATAGGAAGCGGCACGACTCTCACGCTTGTATAGGTAGAATTCATCAAATGTGCACTACTCACACCATCATCAAATATGACTATGAGTAAGAGATTCTAAAAATCTCACCCTTAATAACTTGCAGCGAGCACTATCTTCAACAACATCATAGGGAGGAAAATGTAATAGTGCTAAGTAGGATTCTTCTGTGACTTGCTATTACCACATTGAACCCCGTTCGCATGATCTCTGCTAATAGTGGGTTGGGTTGCCGTCACACAGAATCCACTTCAAATGGAACAAGTCCCATCCCCTCGATGTTTCACGGACCAACTTCTTACATAGTCTTTTTGTCAGAGGATCAGCCAGGTTAGACTCGGATCTTACAAATTCCAAGTTAACCACCCTTGAACTCATCAAATCTCGCACAATATTGTGTCTCAGTCGAATATGCCGGCTCTTCCCATTATAAAATCTGTTCTTTGCTCGAGCAATTGCAGCCTACGAATCACAATGTATAGACACAGAAGGCATAGGTTTAGTCCACAAAAGAATGTCTATAAGCAAATTCCTTAACCATTCGGCTTCTGAACATGCAAGTTCTAAAGCAACAAACTCAGATTCCATAGTTGACTTTGCTTTACATGTTTGCTTAGATGACTTCCATGAAATAGCACTACCACCCATAGTAAACATATAGCCATTAGTTGAGTTAATTTTATCATTATCCGTTACCCAATTAGCATCACAAAATCCTTGTAACACACAAGGATTCCCGCTAAAAAACAAGCCAAGATCCATGGTTCCTCTAAGATATCTCAAAAGCCTTCTTAGAGCAAACCAATGTGCATTACTTGGATTGTGAGTGTATCTAGCAAGTCTATTAACAGCATATGCAATATCCGGTCTAGTGCAATTCATTAAATACATTACACTACCAATAATTCTTGCATATTCACATTGAGAAACACTATCACCACTATTCTTCTCTAATCTTCCGTTAGGATCAAATGGAGTACTTACAGTTTTGCAATCAAAGTGATTAAATTTCTTTAATACCTTTTCAACATAATGACTTTGACAAAGCATATAACCCCCACATTTCTCAACTAACTTAAGACCAAGAATAAAGTCAGCATTTCCCATATCTTTCATAAAGAAAACTGATGACAAAAACAATTTAGTTTTATTAACAATATCCAAATTCGTACCAAATATCAACATGTCATCAACATATAAGCAAATAATCACACTGTTAAGATTCTCAAGTTTGCTATAAACACATCTATCACTTTCATTTACTACATAGTCATTCGCTATCAAAGCATTATCAAATTTCTCATGCCATTGTTTACGGGCCTGTTTCAAACCTACAAAGATTTCTTCAACCTACACACTTTGTGTTCTTGGCCTTTCACTATCATTCCCTCAGGTTGTTTCATACAGATTTTCTTATCTAAGTCTGCGTTGAAAAACGTCATTTTAACATCCATTTGATGTATTACAAGTTTGTACATAGAAGCTATAGCAACTAGCACCCTGATGGTTGAGATTCTAGCAACCGGTGCATAGGTGTCAAAGAAATATACTCCTTCTTGTTGAGTAAATCCTTTAGCCACTAATCTAGCTTCAAACTTATCTATGGTGCCATCCGCCTTCAATTTCTTTCTAAACACCCATTTGCAATATGTAGGTTTACAACCTCTAGGTAAATCTACCACTTCCCAAGTGTGGTTACTCATGATGGAATCTAACTCGCGGTTAATGGCTTCTTTCCAAAATGTTGAATCTATGGACCTCATAGCAACTTGGTAGGTTTTCGGATCTTCTTCTAAGATAAACACTTTAGTAAAATAATTACCAAAGGTTTTCTCAATCCTTTTCCTTTTGCTTCTTCTTAGTGAATCTGGTTCTGTATCGACTATATTCTTACTAGATTCACCTTTTCAAAAGTAGAATGATCCCAAACCTTTTGTTGTTTCATAGGAAAAATAGTCTCAAAGTATTCAGCATCTTTAGAATCTAGGATTGCATAATTCTCAATTATCATAAACCTATATGTCGTACTGTTTTGGACATGTCCTATAAGCACACAATCCTTGGTTTTTGGTCTTATCTTACTCCTTTGAAATTCAGGAATACCAACTTTTGCTAAACACTCCCACACTTTCAAGTATCCTAAATTTGGAGGATAACCTTTCCATAGTTCGTAAGAGGTTTTATTGGTCTTTTTATGAGGTATTCTATTCAAAATATGACAAGCACAAAGAATAGTCTCGCCCCACAAATTATCCGACAAGCCGAAACTAATAAGCATATCATTCATCGTGTTCTTAAGGGTTCTATTCTTCCTCTCTGCTACACCATTAGATTGAGGGGTATAAGGAGGTGTTACTTCATGTATAATGTCATGTTCTTCACAAAACTTTTGTAATGAAGTAGTCATATATTCGTCTCCTTTATCGGACCTTAACCATTTGATTTTCCTTTCCAATTGATTCTCTACTTCATTCTTAAATTTCTTGAATATATCTTCAGTCTCATCCTTATGACTAAGCAAATATACTCTAGTGAACCTAGAAAAATCATCAATGAAGGTAATATAGTACCTTTTACCTCCTTTACTAACATGATTCTTGAAATCACCTAAGTCACTATGAATGAGATCTAGTTTATTTAAGATTCTTTCAACACTCTTAAATGGTTTCTTATGATGCTTAGCTTCAATACAATATTCACATCTATCAAACTTATCTTCATTTGCTATAGAAATGACATTCATGCTTTTCAATCTTTTTAATGCATCAAGATTAACATGACCTAGTCTATCATGTCAAATGTCATAAGAATCAATCAAGTACACCGAAGAAGAATCATTCTTATTAGTAATGCAATTAGCATCAAGTACAAATAATCCAGCATTACAAAATCCCTTCCTGATGAATTCCCTATTTCTAGTGAGCACTAATTTATCAGAATCAAAGACAAGCTTAAGATTGGCCTTGTTTAGAAGTGCTCCAGAAATCAAATTCCTATGTATAGTAGGAACATAGAGCACATTACTCAATTCCATCCTTTTTCCCGAAGTTAATTTGAGGAGCACTTTTCCTTTTCCGAGAACACGGGTTCCTCGTGCATCCCCAAGAAAAACTTGGTCTCCACTATCTATTTCTTGAAAATCAAAAAATAGATCTCCACTGGTAGCAATGTGTTTGGTGGCTCCGGTATCAACCACCCATTCTGTAGCACCTCTAACAAGGTTTACCTCGTCCACGACGACCGCAGCAATGATCTCCTCGTCCTTGTTTCCATTGTTCCCGTCATGCTCCATCAAATTTGCATGGCCACTTGCTTGATCCTTTCTTTTGTTACAGAAGAACGCCTTGTGTCCAGCCTTGCCACAGCCCCAACAAAATCATTTAGGCTTCTTTTGTCCCTGCACAAAATTCTTACCTTTGTTGTGATGTGTTTTGACATTCTGGAGTTTTGGCCTCTTCGTCTTTGGATTGTGCTCCAGAACGTTGGCTTAAGATTCATTCTCAGCACCATCGCCATCTTCCAGCCGATTGTTCTCCTCAATTCGAATGTGCTTAATGACACCATCCATAGTGAGTTTGGCATCATCATGTTTACCTCTCTTCTTGTATTTATTCCAAGAAGAAGGTAATTTCTCCAACAATGAGGCAGCTTGAAAAGTTTCATCTATCTTGATGCCTTCTTGATCAAGATTATCCACCAATTGCTGAAACTTGTGAATCTGGTCGTTTATAGGTATGTGGTCAACCATTTGAAATTTGAGAAATTCACTGACCACGTACTTCCGTTTTCCGACATCTCCAGAACCATACTTGTTCTGAAGTGCCTTCCAAATTTCCATGGCCGATGAGAATTGAGTACTTCTCCTTCTTCTGATGGTTTCTTCTTGGTGAGTACGTAGGAGACAGACAGCATCTCAAGGAAGAACAAAACTTTAGCAGACCACCTTTTGAAGAATTTGCCATCAAAAGGTTCTACTTTGGACATATCGGGATGTTACAGCCGTGATTTTTTTTAAAATAATAATAATAATAATAATAATAATAATAATAATAATAATAATAATAATAATAATAATAATGATGATGATGATGATGATAGATAATAGAGGATAAAGATAAAATGAAAGGATAAAAAAATATCTAATTTAAATCATTCAAGATAACTACCTTATCCTATTCCCATAAATTATTCCATCAAATTTCTAAAATCTCTTCCCTAACCAAAATAAAATCCCCCAACCCCCATACCCTAAAAGCAACGCATATTTTTTTTTAAAAAAAGAGAGAGGAGAACGGCTGTGAGGGAGAGGGAGGAAAAGAGAGGGAAAAAAAGAAAAAAAGGAGAGAAGAAGAAGACTAACGCGGTCTCCAAATCCGAGTTCCAATCCGTCTAAATTGTTCCTTTTAGTGTCAATCAGGTAGGTGCCTCTTCCCCCCTCAAATGGGTACAATCCATGCATGCTTTGATGGTATTTTCTTATGTGATTCATTGCTTTTATTTGTATTAGATGTAGATTTGTATTTGTTTATATTCGAAAAAGCATGAGGTAATTGTTTTATTGCTACAATGTGCTTGTATGTGTTTGAACTTGGGTGGTAGGATTTGATTGAACCAAAAATAATCTTGAAAGAAATTGAAAAGTGGAAAATTTTCATATTAGGAGACTCTTAAAAGTTGTGTTTTGGCCTTAGAATAGGTTCATCTAGCCCGGAATAGGTTGGGATTTGGTTGGAAGTCGAAAAACGGGTCTGACGGACGCGTTTCAGGGGGGCGCGTGGGACCCACGCGCGGCCCCTGACGGCGCGTCCGGACACGTGTTGACGTGTCCACTCCCAAAAGTTGCGTCTCGTTATAAAGAGTCCAACACAACTGGTTTGAGATCAATCGGAGTTAAAACAAAGATTTTATGAAGGTTAGAAGGAAATATAATTTAATAAAAAAATAAAAAAAAAAGGAAAATGCTGTTGGACCGGCCTGGCAGCCGGACCGGACCGGATGGCCAGCGGACCGGACCAGGTAGCAGGCCGTTCCAAACCGAAAAAATAAAAAAAATCTGAAAATTAATTTCTGAAATGAATAAATGATAAATAATTAATTAAAATTAGTTTAAAATTCCAGAAAAATATATTTATTTATCAGAAAATTCTAAATAAATTACAGAAAATATAAAAGGTTAAAATTAAATTATTCCCACTTAATTTCTGAATTTTGATAAATACAAGTAATTAAAAATAATTAGAATTAAATGGAATTAAATAAGAGAAAATTAGTAGAAAATTCTACAAAATTAATAAAAGCTAAGGAAAAATAAGGGGGATGCTAAATAATAACTTTTCAATGTTCTTAAAATTTACTAAACTAAATATTGAGTGCCGGAGTTGGTGAGGATGGGCGTACGGGCCCCAGGCGACTTTTGCTGTTGCATTCATGGCACGTGCATTGCATGAGGTATACTGTGTCTATAGGGCGTAGGTATCGGGATGACTTACCGTGTCTATAGGGCACCGGGGTCATGAGACATACTGCGTCTATAGGGCGTGGGTGTCCAAACGGCAAGTGGTGGCTAGAGACCACGACGCTGGATTTAGGACCCGGGGGCATGCATTGCATATAGGTCTAGGGGCATATTGCATGACATGATTCTCGTTGCGCGTGACACGTTGATTGAGCATGCATCACGTACTTGCGCATTTTTATGTGGAGTGCTTTACTTACCGCATTTACTTTATCTTATGCGGGTTATCTTATATTTATGTGCTATGTGGTTATATTATATCTATGTGTTATGTGGCTATATCATTTCGGTATGCACGTTTTGTATTGGTTTGAGGCGGGCATCTACTGGGTGATTTTCTGTCACTCACCCCTACTTCCCAGGTGATCCGGAGGAGGACTATAAGCACATCTTCGTTGAGGACGGGATGGACATAGCAGAGTGGGCTGGTTGAGAGCTGCAGCTAGGATATGAGGGGACTCTGCAGCTGTTTTGTTCTTATTTATACTTTGAGGATTTTCCACATACTACTTTACTACTTTTATTCCCAGAATTTTTATTTAGCAATGTAATGACGGTTACTGGAGTTTAATATATGTTATGGTTTACGTTTCCGTGAAAAATTTCTACGTCATTTTGACAAGTAAGAGATTGATTCGACGCTTTGTATTCTCCTTAGTGAGATACGGCGGGTGCACTGTTCCCGATGTTAGAGCTCGGGAGCGGGGCGCTACAGGTGGTATCAGAGCCGAGGCTTCAGATCCGCCTCAGAAATGCAGGATTAATTAGAACACTTAGACATAAGTTACGATTTTACCTCTAATAAACAAAGTAGACTTAAGTGATGATCTTAGACCTAAGTTATGATTGGGTCATGGGAGGTGTGTGTCGATGGTGAGTATAGCGCCCCGCTCCCGAGCCCTAGCCTCGGTAGCAGTGCACCCGCCGTATCTCATTAAGGAGAATACAAAGCGTCACATCAACTTCTTACACGTCAGTGTTGACATATAATTTTTTTTCTTTTTGCGAAAACGATTAAACACAACACTAATTAGAATTTAATGAACCTCAATAAGATAAAGACATCATTATTAGGCTGACCAGACCCTACAAGTCAAAGTCAAATGTCTGAATCAAAAGTCTAGGAGAAATGTCTCAATGTACTACTGAAAGTAAAAATGTCAATGTCACCCCAAGAATATCATAACCGCCTGTCTCTGCCCTCGCCGCAATCATATCTACTGGTCACTCGGCCCACTCCACGACATCGGCACCATCCTCGAGGAAAATATAATCATAGGCATTGTCGGTCTCACCTGGAATAGTAGGGGGTGAGTGATGGTAATCACCCAGTAGGTGCCTCTCAAAACAATACAAAGAGTACATACCTAAAAAGATATCAACACATAACACATAAAACATGATAGCATGGCTTATACGGAAGGTAAAGCACTCCACATAAAAATGCGCAAGTACGTGATGCATGCTCAAATAACGTGTCACACGCAACTAGAAATATGTCATGCAATATGCCCCTAGACCTATATGCAATGCATGCTCCCGGGTCCTAAATCCAGCGTCGTGGTCTCTAGCCACCACTTGCCGTTTGGACACCCACGCCCTATAGACGCAGTATGTCTCATGACCCCGGTGCCCTATAGACACGGTAAGTCATCCCGATACTCACGCCCTATAAACGCAGTATACCTCATGCAATGCACGTGCCATGAATGCAATGCACCACACAGCCACCCCCATTACTTCCTTCTGTACCACGTTCGTCTCCCATTACTCAGTCTACTTATTATATTATTTTATTTTATTTTACCCCTTTTTTTTTAAATTGGGTTCAGCCGAACTGGCCAAACCCTTTGCCCTTTTTATTATTATTATTATTTTTATTTAAATTTTAAAAATCAAATTGGGTTCAGCCGAAAAAGGCCAAACCCGTTTTGCCCTTTTTACCTTTTTTTAAATATATATATATATATATATATATATATATATTATTTGTTTATTATTTATTAATTTAACCTTCTTTTTTTTATAACCCAAGGGTTTCGGCCGAATGGCCCCTTTAATTTAATTCTTTTTTTTTATTTTTTTTAAAATATATATATGGCCGCACAATGGGGGCAGGTTTCGGCCATCCCAAAAAAAATCAACATCATTATATCTAAATATTTTTTTTTCTTCACGCCAGAAAGCCCCCCCCACTAAATCAAACTTTTGATTATTTTATTCTTTTTTTTTTCCTCACCCCTTGTTCAGCCGAAACCCTTGTCTAATAAATTTTTTTTATTCTTTTTTTATATGTAGTTGCCGAAATCTAAAAAAAAACAATCCACCTTTACAAACATAAACAATTAATATCACAAGGAGAATACATCAACAGGATCATATTCGAATCAAGAATAGAAGAACAAAAATAAACACTTTGTGATACATCAATAGGATCATGAATGAAACAAGCATAAAAGAACAACAATAAACACATAAAATACCGTTTTGAGCATGCAACCTTCATACCATTTTGAGGGAATAAATAGTATGCACCTACCTCTATCCTAGCAAGAACTCAAATACGAGAGACGATGTAGGCACGGTGATGGCGATGATATGGTTGTGATTTCCACTCCTCTTGAACCTTGGATCAAAAGTTCTTTTTTTTTTGGAGGCTGACGCAATTGATAGGGGAGAAGGGGATGGGAACTGCCGTTTCTTTTGAAGAGGGGCAGGGGATTAGGGTTTGATATATATTAATAAGAGATTGGGGGAATAAGGGTGGGATGATAAGTGAGGGAAATTAGGGATAAGGTTTGATTAATGGTTTGGGATAGAGTTTAGCTAATTAGTTTATTATTTTTTTTTCCGCATGTTTATCACACAGCACACACACTAAATGTTTTATTTACTATTAAATTCTTTATTTTTTTTTGTACGGCCATAACATCCTACCCCCCTTACAAAAAGTTTCGGCCCCGAAACTTGCCGTACCTTACTCAAAGAGGTGGGGATAGCGATTCCACATTTGCTCTTCTAGTTCCCATGTCGCTTCATTCTCCCGGTGGTTGCTCTATTGAACTTTGACATAGGGAATAATCCTCCTTCTCAGCTCTTGATCCTTCCGGTCAAGAATTCTGATCGGTACTTCTTCATAGGAAACATCTGGCCTGATCTTAAGTGGCTGAGCATCTAACACATGACTTGGGTCTGACACGTACCTCCTCAACTGTGAGACGTGAAATACATTGTGCACCTGAGCCATCATCGGGGGTAACGCCAGTCTGTAGGCCAAGTCTCCAACCCTCTCGAGTATCTCATAAGGTCCAATAAAACGAGGTTTCAACTTCCCTTTAACTCCAGAACGTGTCACACCCTTCATGGGTGATACCTTGAGGTAGACTTTTTCTCCCTCCTCGAACTCCAAAGGTCGTCTCTTCATGTCGGCCCAACTCTTGCTTCTATCCTGAGCCGTCTTAAGACGTTCACGAATCAGTTTCACCTTTTCTTTAGTTTGCTCAATTATCTCCGGGGCCGTCAACACACGCTCGCCAACCTCGTCCCAGTGAACAGGTGACCTACACTTACGTCCATACAAGGCCTCGAATGGTGCCATGCCTATGGCACTGTGATGGCTGTTATTATAGGAGAATTCAATCAACTTAAGCATGCTGTCCCAGTTCCCCTTGAAATCCAACGCGCATGCCCTCAGCATGTCCTCCAGGGTCTGAATGGTCCTCTCAGACTGACCATCGGTCTGAGGATGGAAGGCAGTGCTCAATCGTAGCTCAGTCCCCATTCTCTTCTGACAAGCTGCCCAGAACTGAGAAGTAAACTTCGGATCACGGTCAGACACTATGCTGACTGGCACTCCATGAAGGCAGACAATGTTGTCGATGTACATAGTTACCAACCTCTCCATAGTAAGTCCGGTAGGGATAGGTAAGAAATGAGCAGACTTAGTCAATCGATCCACGATTACCCATATCACACCATTCCCATTTCTTGTCCTCGGAAGCCCAACCACAAAGTCCATTGTCACATGCTCCCACTTCCATTCGGGTATCTCCAGTGGTCGCATCAGTCTACCCGGCCTCTAATGTTATGCCTTAACTTGCTGGCAAACAAGGCACCTTTCCACAAACTCAGCGATGTGCCTCTTCATGCCATTCCACCAATAATGTTTCTTTAGATCATTATACATTTTTGTAGCACCAGGATGGATAGACAATTTCGAATTATGTGCTTCTTTCAACAATTCCCTCCTGAGGTCCTCAACATCCGGTACGCACAATCTTCCTTGGTACCACATACTGCTGTCATCATGAACCTGAAATCCATCTACCTGGCTGGTCAACATTCTCTCTCAGATGGCCCTAATTTCCGCATCGTCCTTCTGTGCTTCCTTAATCTGATCCACCAGAGTTGGAGTGATAATCAGTGCTGCCAGAACATCTGCAGTAGAATCCACAAGGTCCAAGTCAAACTCTGCCATTTCCCTTTCTAGAGTCGCCTGCCGAGCATGGCTCGATTTTCTACTTAAGGCATCCGCAACACGATTAGCCTTCCCTGGATGATAGTTGATGGTCAAATCATAATCTTTCAATAACTCTAACCATCTCCTTTGGCGCATGTTCAACTCCTTTTGCGTGAACAGATACTTGAGGCTTTTATGATCAGTGAACACCTCGCACTTCACTCCATATAAATAATGGCGCCAGATTTTCAATGCGAACACCACCGCTGCTAGCTCCAGATCATGAGTCGGATAGTTCTGCTCATAGGGCTTTAGCTGTCGTGACGCATACGCAATGACCTTGTCGTTTTGCATCAACACGCATCCTGAAATATAAGAGTTAGACCACATCTTTAATTATATACCAGATCAATTGAAATTATATACATTTACCTAGCCCGTTCTTAGAAGCGTCACTGTAAATGACAAACCCTTCTGACGCGGAGGGCTAAGCAAGAATAAGGGCTGTGGTCAGTCTCCTTTTTAATTCAGCGAAGCTCTGCTCACACTCGGCGGTCCATTCAAACTTCGACTTTTTCTGCGTCAATCGGCTCAGAGGCACTGCAATAGATAAGAAACCCTCGACAAACTTCCTGTAGTATCCAGCCAGACCGAGAAAACTCCTTACTTCTGTCATATTAGTGGGCCTAGGCCACTCGGTGATCGCCTCTACTTTCTTTGGATCCACCGAAATTCCCTCTTCAGAGACCACATGACCCAAAAAGGCTACGCTCTTCAACCAAAACTCACATTTACTGAACTTGGCGTACAATTTGCTTTTCCGAAGGGTCTCTAGAACCTCCCTCAAATGCTCAGCGTGAGTCTCTTCGTCAGGAGAGTATATCAGGATATCATCAATGAACACTACAACGAACTTATCCAGCTGTTTCCGAAATACTGTGTTCATTAGATCCATAAAGGCGGCTGGGGCGTTGGTTAGTCCACAAGGCATAACCAAGAATTCGTAGTGGCCATAACGTGTTCGAAAAGCGGTCTTTGCTGTATCCCCTGATTTGATCCTCAACTGATGGTAACCGGATCGCAAATCAATTTTGGAAAATACTCTAGCCTCCTGAAAGAAATTTTGTTAGTGACGCAATTTAACGAGCAACCGAAAAGTTTAAATTATAACTCCAAATTTATCATTACGCGTAGCTGATCAAAGAGATCCTCGATTCGAGGTAATGGATACTTGTTCTTGATGGTGATCTTATTGAGCTCCCGATAATCTATGCATAATCTCATGCTTCCATCCTTCTTTTTCACAAACCGGACTGGAGCACCCCAAGGTGATACGCTGGGTCGAATAAATTTACGATCCAGCAGTTCCTGTAACTGCTCCTTCAACTCCTTCAGCTCTACTGGTGCCATGCGGTACGGTGCCCTGGAAATGGGTTCAGCACCGGGTACAAGATTGATCTCGAACTCTACCTCTCTTTCTAGAGGTAGTCCTGGTAGCTCCTCAGGGAAAACGTCTGTAAATTCCTTTACTACGGGAATTTGGTCAATCTGTGGAACCTCCTTCTCGACACCCATTGAGAAAATCAGAAATCCCTCTCCTCCTTTCTTTAGTGCTCGGAAAGCCTGAGCTACAGTCAGATAGATCTTCTGAGGTGCCTTCTTCAATTTAGAGTTCCCTTGAAAAGTAGTTTCCCACGACTCCGGTGTCTTCATGCTGACCTGGAGTCGTCGGCAATCAATATTGGCATGATACTTTGCCAAAAAGTCCATGCCCAGAATAATGTCAAAGTCGTGCATCCGGATCGGTATCAAGGTCGCAGAGAACTGCAGATCGTTAATCTCCAATTCACATCCCTTATAATGATGATGGGACACGAGTACTTGGTCGCTAGCGGCTTGTATACGGTAGGGAGTCTCAAGCCATTCAGGGAGAACATCCAGATTCTTGGCAAACCTCTTTGCCATAAACGAGTGACTCGCCCCACTATCGAACAGAACATTGGCTGGTACTTTGTTAATTAAAATCACACCTAACACATTTAAGGTTTAGCACCTAACATGCAATAGCGACGCACAGAATTTAATGCAACTTCGAATTTAAATATTTAAATAAATATACCTGTAACCACGTCGCCTGACTCCTCGACCTCTGCATCTGTCATCGCATGGACCCGAGCATTGGTCCGGCCTCGGGTTCCTTGTTGTGCCTGAGTCTGCGGATTTACTTGAGCTGGTGCAGAGCATTCCCTGGCGAGATGTCCTTGCTTCCCACAATTATAGCAAGCCCTCTGAGCCTTCCAACATTGCCCCGGATGAATACGTCCGCACAGTGTACACTGTGAGGCAGGTGCCACAGCTCTCACTGGCTGCGCATCAGTCGGTTCTGGTCCCTCAATCATCGGTATCTGATTCGCTGTACCCTGTTGTCGCTCTGGTCGGAAAGGTTGCCCGGACTGAGGGCGTCGGGGCACCTTCAGCCATCTCCCCGATCTGCCAGCATGCAAATCCTCACGGGGTCTCTTAAGTCTATCCAATGCAGCAGCCCTGTCCAAGTTCCTCTCAACACGTCTGCATACCTCCAGTAGTCCCTCAAATGTCGTGGGCTCTGCACAAACAATAGCCTGCTGGATGCGAAAACTCAAACCGGTCTGGAACTTCAGCATCTTGGCCTCCTCATTGTCCATGATACATGACATGTACTGACCCAGCTCGTGAAACTTCTCAGAATACTGATCGACTGTCATGGACCCCTGTGTCAGCATCTGGAACTCTGCCATCCTTCTCTGAATAGCGCTGCTCGGAACATAGTGCTTCTTATACTCCTCCACAAACTGCTCCCAAGTCACCGGTGGAGTCAATCTGCGCTTCACTCCATTCCACCATCTTTCAGCTTCCCCTTCCAGAAACGGGGTCGTTATCTCCACTTTCAGATCCGCAGGTACTTGTATGAGCCTTATCTGTTCGGTCACATTTTTGAGCCAGATCTCGGCTTCCTCAGGCCGAGTGGTATCTCTGAACATCGGTATCCGGGAGTTCTGCATCTCCCTGTAGTAGAACCGTAAGCCTTGCTGCGGTGGTGGTGGCGGTGGTTGTTGTTGTTGCTGTTGAGTTTGCTGAAGTATCTGAGCGATCTGTGCCTGTTGCTGTGCCATCTGAGTGTACTGTTGCGCCATCTGTGTTTGCTGATTAGCTATCAAGGCCGCCAGATTGGCCAGCGTATCAGCAAGGTTTTGGGGGATAGCCCCTTGCCCATGTTGCTCATCTCCGTTATGTCCTCCATTCCCTGGTGGTTCACGTCGTGGTGGCATTGTCTGTAGACATGTCAAAACATGCTATACAAAATTTAAGTTTAAGACTGTCGTAAAGAGATATAAAATTTGGAGGGCAAAACGGTAATCTATAACGTATACTCACTAACGGCACACACCACCCGAAACCCAATCATAGCTTATGTCTACTTCATTTTATTTAAGTTAAAAAAAATATCATTTGAAAACAGATCGTCACTTATTTCTAGGGGTGATTAACTAATTTCACGTTCCTGAGGCGTATCTGAAGCCTGGGCTCTGATACCACCTGTAGCGCCCCGCTTCCGAGCCCTAGCATCGGTAGCAGTGCACTCGCCGTATCTCACTAAGGAGAATACAAAGCGTCACATCAACTTCTTACACGTCAGTGTTGACATATATTTTTTTTCTTTTTGCAAAAACGATTAAACACAACACTAATTAGAATTTAATGAACCTCAATAAGATAAAGACATCATTATTAGGCTGACCAGGCCCTACAAGTCAAAGTCAAATGTCTGAATCAAAAGTCTAGGAGAAATGTCTCAATGTACTACTGAAAATAAAAATGTCAATGTCACCCCAAGAATATCATAACCGCCCGTCTGTGCCCTCGCCGCAATCATATCTACTGGTCACTCGGCCCACTCTACGACATCGGCACCATCCTCGAGAAAAATATAATCATAGGCATTGTCGGTCTCACCTGGAATAGTAGGGGGTGAGTGATGGTAATCACCCAGTAGGTGCCTCTCAAAACAATACAAAGAGTACATACCCAAAAAGATATCAACACATAAAACATGATAGCATGGCTTATACGGAAGGTAAAGCACTCCACATAAAAATGCGCAAGTACGTGATGCATGCTCAAATAACGTGTCACACGCAACTAGAAATATGTCATGCAATATGCCCCTAGACCTATATGCAATGCATGCTCCCGGGTCCTAAATCCAGCGTCGTGGTCTCTAGCCACCACTTGCCGTTTGGACACCCACGCCCTATAGACGCAGTATGTCTCATGACCCCGGTGCCCTATAGACACGGTAAGTCATCCCGATACCCACGCCCTATAAACGCAGTATACCTCATGCAATGCACGTGCCATGAATGCAATGCACCACACAGCCGCCCCCATTACTTCCTTCTGTACCACGTTCGTCTCCCATTACTCAGTCTACTTATTATATTATTTTATTTTATTTTACCCCTTTTTTTTAAATTGGGTTCAGCCGAACTGGCCAAACCCTTTGCCCTTTTTATTATTATTATTATTATTTTTATTTAAATTTTAAAAATCAAATTGGGTTCAGCCGAAAAAGGCCAAACCCGTTTTGCCCTTTTTACCTTTTTTTAAATATATATATATATATAAATATATTATTTGTTTATTATTTATTAATTTAACCTTCTTTTTTTTATAACCCAAGGGTTTCGGCCGAATGGCCCCTTTAATTTAATTCTTTTTTTTTATTTTTTTAATATATATATATGGCCGCACAATGGGGGCAGGTTTCGGCCACCCAAAAAAAAATCAACATCATTATATCTAAATATTTTTTTTTCTTCACGCCAGAAAGCCCCCCCACTAAATCAAACTTTTGATTATTTTATTCTTTTTTTTTCCTCAGCCCTTGTTCAGCCGAAACCCTTGTCTAATAAATTTTTTTTATTCTTTTTTTTATATGTAGTTGCCGAAATCTAAAAAAAACAATCCACCTTTACAAACATAAACAATTAATATCACAAGGAGAATACATCAACAGGATCATATTCGAATCAAGAATAGAAGAACAAAAATAAACACTTTGTGATACATCAATAGGATCATGAATGAAACAAGCATAAAAGAACAACAATAAACACATAAAATACCGTTTTGAGCATGCAACCTTCATACCATTTTGAGGGAATAAATAGTATGCACCTACCTCGATCCTAGCAAGAACTCAAATACGAGAGACGATGTAGGCACGGTGATGGCGATGATATAGTTGTGATTTCCACTCCTCTTGAACCTTGGATCAAAAGTTCTTTTTTTTAGAGGCTGACGCAATTGATAGGGGAGAAGGGGATGGGAACTGCCGTTTCTTTTGAAGAGGGGGAGGGGATTAGGGTTTGATATATATTAATAAGAGATTGGGGGAATAAGGGTGGGATGATAAGTGAGGGAAATTAGGGATAAGGTTTGATTAATGGTTTGGGATAGAGTTTAGCTAATTAGTTTATTATTTTTTTCCGTATGTTTATCACACAGCACACACACTAAATGTTTTATTTACTATTAAATTCTTTATTTTTTTTGTACGGCCATAACAGTGAGCTTTTCTTGTCTAATTATCGATTTACCCGCGTTCCACCTTTCAACTTATTATCGACAAATCTGTATTCGTCTCATGAACTCAAATTCTGGATAATGCCTCCACGACGCGAGCCGCCAGCTGGAAACGGAGGACACGATGGCGATGATCAACAGGGTCAGGGGACCATTACTCAGGCCCTTGCAGATACTTTGGCGACACGGACTACATTGGTGGCCCAACAGCAGGTACAGATGGCTCACCAGCAGGAGTAGCAGAAGCATCCACCACCACCACCCCCACTCCAAGGGCTTCGATTTTTCTACCGGGAGATGCAGAACTGCTAGATACCTACATTCAGGGGTACCACCCAGCCAGAGCAGGTAGAGATCTAGCTCAAGAATGTGTATAATCAGTTGAGGTTGGTGCAAGTTCTGGATGGCATGAAGGTTGATGTGGTTGTACCATTCTTAGAGGGTGATACCGAGCAATGGTGGCAGTGTGTGACATGCAGGCTGACTCCACCGCCGACATGGACCCAGTTTAAGGAAGAGTACCAGAAGCACTCTATTCCAGAGAGTGCCCTACACCAGCACAAGCACCCCCTCCATCATCAAGTCAGATGCAATAGAAAGTAAAGGGGCGGACCAACGCTTGTGTGCATGTTATGACGGACACTGAGGTAGAGGAGGTCGAGGACGTAGTTATAGGTGAGATGTTAAATTAGCAAAGTCTCAGCCTACGTCCTATTTGATAGAGGTGTCAACCACTCGTTCGTTGCCAGGAGATTCGCCAAGAACATGAGTATTCTATCAGAACATCTTGAGATCCTTTATCGTGTCTAAGCCGCCGGCGACCAGGTGCTTGTATCCCATTATCAGTACAAGAAATGTCACTTGGAGGTTAATGAGCTTGAGTTCTCCGCAACCCTGATCCCGATCCAGATACAGGATTTCGACATCATTCTGGGCATGTATTTCATGGCAAGATATAGTGCTACCATCGACTTTCGTCAGAGACAGGTCAGTACGCAGACACCGGATAAGCGAGAGACTATCTTCCAGAGGGATGTCAAATTGAAAAAGTCATCCAGAAAAAAAAAGACCAAATCCTTATGGACCTCCGAGTGTGAGAAAAGTTTTATGGAGGTTGACGACTGCACCAGTATTGGCATAGACCTCTGACACTGAAGGGTTTGTCATCTACGGCGACGCCTTGAAGAATGGGCTAAGGTGTGTGTTAATGCAGAGAGATAGGGTAGTGCATACGCTTCAAGGTAGTTGAAGCAATATGAACAAAATTCCCCGACGCATGATCTGGAGCTGGCAGCGGTGATGTTTGCATTAAAGATTTGACGCCATTATCTATACGGTGTAAAGTGCGAATTCTTCACAGATCATAAGAGCTTGAAGTATTTATTCACACAGAAAGAGTCGAATATGCGTCAGAGGAGATAACTTGAGCTACTAAAAGACTATGACCTGACCATCAGTTATCATCTGGGAGAAGGCAAACCGAGTTGCAGATGCCTTGAGTAGAAAGTCTAATCATGCTAGACGGACGCCACTGGAGAAAGAGATTGCCAAATTTGATATTGGCATTGTTGATTCCACTGCTAACATTTTGGCGGCCTTGGTTATTACACCATCTCTGATTGAGCGGATTAAGGAGGCGCAGAAGGAGGATGTGACGCTCAAAGATATC
This sequence comes from Eustoma russellianum, assembly GCA_036186865.1. Classification (NCBI taxonomy): domain Eukaryota; kingdom Viridiplantae; phylum Streptophyta; class Magnoliopsida; order Gentianales; family Gentianaceae; genus Eustoma; species Eustoma russellianum. The sequence goes on along the minus strand of AP025067.1, from coordinate 1,923,882 downwards.
CGAGAGAGGATGTTGACCAGTCTGATTGAGGGTTTCTAGATTCGTGACGATGGCAGTATCTGGTACCAAAGAAGGTTGTGTGTGCCTAATGTTAAGGACCTGAGGAAGGAACTATTGAAAGAAGTGCACAATTTGAAATTGACGATTCATCCAGGTGCTACGAAGATGTATAATGACTTAAAGAAACATTATTGGTGGAGTGAGATGAAGAGAAACATCGCGGAGTTCATTGAGAGAGGCCTCGTTTGTTAGCAGGTTAAGGCAGAACATCAGAGGCAGTGAGGTTTGATGTTGCCGTTGGAGATACTGGATTGGAAGTGGGAGCATATGACGATGGATTTTGTTGTAGGGCTTCCTAAAAATAAGAAGCAACAATGACATGATCTGGGTAATTGTTGACCAATTGACGAAGTCTGCTCACTTTTACCTGTGCCGAGTGACGTGGCCCTGGAGAGACTGGTGACGCTGTACATCGATGATATTGTCAGCCTTCATGGGGTTCCAGTTAGTATTGTTTCAGACCGTGACCCGAGGTTCACGTCCCGATTCTGGTCAATTTGTCAGAGAAGGTTGGGAACAGAGCTACGTTTGAGCAATGCGTTCATCCTCAGACCGACGGACAGTCGGAGAGGACCATTCAGACTTTAAAGGATATGTTGAGAGCGTGCGTATTGGACTTCAAGGGGAACTGGGACGGTATGATCAAGTTAATTGAGTTTTCCTACAACAATAGCCACCTCAGTTCCATCGGCATGGCACCCTTTGAGGCGCTCTATGGACGTAAGTACAGGTCCCCTGTTCATTGGGACGAGGTTGGCGAGCGCACTATAACCGGTACTGAGTTGGTCGAACAGACTAGAAAAAAAAAGTGAAGTTGATACGTGATAGGCTCAAGGTTGCGCAAGACAGAAGCAAGATTTGGACATATTCAATGAGGCGTCCTTTAGAGTTCGGTGTAGGCAAGAAGGTTTACTTGAGGGTGTTGCCTATGAAGGGGGTTTCACGATTTGGTTTGAAGGGTAAGCTGATGCCTCGCTACATTGATCCATATGAGGTACTCGAGAGGGTCGGTACCTTGGCCTACCGATTATCGTTACCCCCTGTCTTGGCTCAGGTTCACAGCGTATTTTGTGCTTCTCAGTTGAGGAGATATGTTCCAGATCTGAGCCATGTTTTAGATGCGCCATCGTTGAGAATTCGACCGAACACGACCTATGAGGAGACTAATATCAGGATCATGGATCGCTAGAACCAGGTACTGAGACACCGGGTCATCCTTTATGTTAAAGTCCAGTGGACAAATCACACTGAGCGCGAGACGACCTGGGAGCTCGAGGAGCAGATGCAGAGAGATATCAACAGCTCTTCGAATAAGGCACGTCAAGTTTCGAGGAGGAAACTTTTTGTAAGGTGGGTAGGATGTTACAGCCGTGATTTCTTTTTTTTTTTAAAAAAAAAAAAAAAAAAAATAATAATAATAATAATAATAATAATAATAATAATAATAATAATAATAATAATAGAGGATAAAGATAAAATGAAAGGATAAAAACAATATCTAATTTAAATCATTCAAGATAACTACCTTATCCTATTCCCATAAATTATTCCATCAAATTTCTAAAATCTCTTCCCTAACCAAAATAAAATCCCCCAACCCCCATACCCTAAAAGCAACGCATATTTTTTTTAAAAAAAAGAGAGAGGAGAACGGCTGTGAGGGAGAGGGAGGAAAAGAGAGGAAAAAAAGAAAAAAAGGAGAGAAGAAGAAGACTAACGCGGTCTCCAAATCTGAGTTCCAATCCGTCTAAATTGTTCGTTTTAGTGTCAATCAGGTAGGTGCCTCTTCCTTCCTCAAATGGGTACAATCCATGCATGCTTTGATGGTATTTTTTATGTGATTCATTGCTTTTATTTGTATTAGATGTAGATTTGTATTTGTTTATATTCGAAAAAGCATGAGGTAATTGTTTTATTGCTACAATGTGCTTGTATGTGTTTGAACTTGGGTGGTAGGATTTGATTGAACCAAAAATAATCTTGAAAGAAATTGAAAAGTGGAAAATTTTCATATTAGGAGACTCTTAAAAGTTGTGTTTTGGCCTTAGAATAGGTTCATCTAGCCCGGAATAGGTTGGGATTTGGTTGGAAATCGAAAAACGGGTCTGACGGACGCGTTTCAGGGGGTGGCACGTGGGACCCACGGCGGCCCCTGACGGCGCGTCCGGACACGTGTTGACGTGTCAACTCCCAAAAGTTGCGTCTCGTTATAAAGAGTCCAACGCAACTGGTTTGAGATCAATCGGAGTTAAAACGAAGATTTTATGAAGGTTAGAAGGAAAAATACTTTAATATAAAAAAAAGGAAAATGCTGTTGGACCAGCCTGACAGCTGGACCGGACCGAATGGCCAGCGGACCGGACCAGGTAGCAGGCCGTTCCAAGCCGGAAAAATAAAAAAAAAATCTGAAAATTAATTTCTGAAATGAATAAATCATAAATAATTAATTAAAATTAGTTTAAAATTATAGAAAAATATATTTATTTATCAGAAAATTCTAAATAAATTACAGAAAATATAAAAGGTTAAAATTAAATTATTCCCACTTAATTTATGAATTTTGATAAATGCAAGTAATTAAAAATAATTAGAAATAAATGGAATTAAATAAGGGAAAATTAGTAGAAAATTCTACAAAATTAATAAAAGCTAAGAAAAAATAAGGGGGGTGTGAGGTCCGAAATACACTCTAGAGGGGGGGGTGAATAGAGTGTATGGCTCTTTTGCGGAATTTTCTGGTTTTTCTCAACTCAAAAAGATATTCAAAAACAGAGCAAGAATTGGAGATGAGAGACAATGAAAGAGTACACCGGATATAGAGTGGTTCGAATCGTAAATGATTCTACTCCACTACCACTTTGTTTCCAAAGTGGATTTTCAACAACTACTCTTCTTATTATGAACAATAAGAACAACCACAGCAACACTTACACTAACACTTTAGTGTAAGCAACAACAACAGCAACTTCTTGCACAAAACACACTTGTGCAACCACAGCAACTACAGCTATTAGCAAGAACAACTTCTTGCTTCCTCACCACTTCAACAAAAGTTCTCTCAAGAACTTCTCACAGTGGGTTGAAGAGATATAGTAAGGTTCACACTTTCTCACAAGTCTAAGCACAAGCTAGAGATCAAATAATTATGGTTCCTCTTGTGCTTGACTCTATTTCTCTCAATATACAACAATGAAGATCAAAGAAAGCTAGACAAGCTTTGAACAAATTTACAAGTATGAGAGAAATGTACAACAATGTAAAATGAAGCTAGATGATGTTGAAAGTGTGTAATTGCTTCATCCAAGCCTCTTCTATTTATAGATGAAGTTCACCACGTTTTTGAGACTCTCCACCATGTCTTCATCTTCAAAAATGTCAAGATAATGCCCAAATAGTCTTTAGCCACCCTATGGAGTGATTTGATCTTGGATAGCCACCCTAGAGAATCTTAGACATGTATACAATAGTCAAGGAAGCATGTAATAGGTTAGGTTAAAGTCCACAAGAATTTTGAGCAAGATTGGAAAGAGAAAACATTAAAAATCTCCCTTGGATTTTGTTCCAACGTTCAAAAAATTTTGAATTCTGTAACACATCGATCGATCGATGTCTCTAATTTGAGAGACTGAAGTATACATCGATCGATCGATGTCTTGTAGCTTAGAGATCGATGTCTCACAGAAAGTTCCAGGTTTTGATCTTTTATACATCGATCGATCGAAGTAGGTTCTTCTAGAGATCGATGTACACATCGATCGATCGATGTGCATAACTTCAGAGATCGATGTCTCACAGAATGTTCCTGGATTGGTTCTGTCATACATCGATCGATCGATGTCTCTTATTCAAGAGACTGATGTATACATCGATCGATCGATGTCCTTCAGTTTAGAGATCGATGTCTCACAGTGTGTTTTTCTTACTTTCCTTCATATTCCAAGTGTTAGATTCCTTTTTGCCTTTTTCAAACCATCTTTTAATTTCATCAAAACTCTTCATATCCCAACATTCTCCCCCTTTTTGATGATTTCAAAACCAAGTTTTAAAAGATGTTTTTGAAAAATATGTTTATGCTACGAAAGAGTTTAAGACATATGAAGATCGAATCTCCCCCTTTCTCCATGCATTTTATGCTCCCCCTCAATTTATGAAATAAATTATTATGTCCAAAGACTCCCCCTCAACCAATTATACATATATTTTTATCTCCTTGCACATACCCATATGTATCATTTCATACCACGTATACTCAATCATGTTTTATATCCAGCAAGCAAAAATGTGTCGATATATCCTTCAAGCAAACATATTTAAGCAAAGCCAATATATCCATCAAGCATATGCCAATATATCAGTCAAGTAACCAAGTATGCTATTATATCCATTAAGCGAATTTGTATACCAATATATTAAGCCAATTAGCATACCATACATATTAAGCCAATTTACATACCAACATATTAAGCCGATTAGCGTACCATCATATCAAGCCGATTAGCGTACCATCATATCAAGCCAATCATATTAAGAATACCAACATAACTCCTTCTCCCCCTTTTTGAAATTATCAAAAACCATGACATAAAAGTAGATACGATAGTCATAAAGCATACGATAGTCATACGATAGTCATAAATCATCCTAAGTTAAGCAACAGGAGAGATAATAATGATTTTACTCTAGAATTACTACGAGACACAGGGGATGGAGAAATGCTAGTTCTAATCCTCGTCCGATGAGTAGGTTAAGCCTGGGATGCATGCCTTCATCTTAGCTTTGAACCTTGCAAATTTGTTTTTCAAGGTTCCCACCTCGTGTTGAAGCTCCACGACTTGTTGTTGTAATTCTGGAATACTTGAGCTAGGTCCGCTTTGTGTTCCTTCTTCAGACTCAGGAATAGGTAATTGTGTATCTCTCGGGCCTGTGTCCTCATCAGCTGCAGGTGGCTGAGCTTCATCATCCTCTTCTTCTATTTCTTGTTCCACTCCTTTTCGGGCTTCTTTTCTTGATTTGTTGATTTGTTGAATGTTGATTTTGTCGTAATAGTCCTTAACAGAAATTTTCTCAACTTCCGAATCATCAATCTCAATACCCGACTTTCTTAGCATATAGTAGATAAGGTTTGCATATGGAAGGGCTTTGGTCTTTTTGGTGGCGGCTTCTATAACATTCGCAATGAAGATTTCTCCAAAATTTAATTGTTCCCTATTGGCTATTCTATAGGCAATGTAAAAATCAAGATTGCTAGGAAGCTTTGCTGATTTCCCATTGATACAGAAGGTCACAATAGCAGTTAATACCCTATATACCAATGGCATGTCATTAGTATTTTTGGTCGGATAGAAGCCTAGAAAGCTCTTAACATGCTCTTCACTTACTTCCCATTTGTTCTCATCCCAATACCAAACTTCAAACGATTCTAATCCTTCATTTGGAACTCCAATGTATTCACAAATCATTCTACACGTCCATTCAATATGTTGACCATCAATTATGCTATTCAAAGAGTAAGGAAAACCATTCACATACTCAATCCACAGATTTGCATAGAAAAGTCTAGTATACTTCTTAGACATTTTCTTCATATTACTTCCAATCCAAAGATTTCTCCAATTTTGAACATCTATCCAATCAACAATTTGACTTAATTCATTGTTAGATGCAATATCCTCTAATTGTAACAGTTTCAATGGAATAGTTGCTCTCTCAGCACTTTCCCATTCTATAAACAACTCTTGAGCTCTAAGAGAAATGTACCCGAATTTACCTGTTCCAAATGGTTTCTCCAAAACTCCTTTGACATTTCTTTTGATCCAAGGGAAGTTTTTATAGGTAAGACCACTACGAATCTGATCCAAATTTTCAGCTTGACTGAAATCTGCTTGCCTCTGCCTAGGTTCTCCACTTCTAGGTTGTGTGGGGGCTTGAGACCTAGAAGAATGCCCTTGTTGTACATGGCTTGACCCTTCTTCTTCAGGCTGTGATGCCCTAGCCTTCTTGGATGTGTGTTTTGATTTTGGCATTTTCGGATTTGATGTCTAGGGTTTAAAAAATTGGAACTTAATTGAAGGAAGGAAAATGATATACTGGAGTTGATAGAGATGGGGATTTTGAAGAGTGTCAGAAGAAAATGAGGGAAGAATCTGTTTTGAGGAAGAAGGAATCGCCAGAGAGTTTTTCTAGGGTTAGAAATGCGTATTTCTGGTGAAGAAAGAAGAATTCTGCGTGTTTAAGTCGACTGCAGAAATTCTGGATTCGTCTACATCGATCGATCGATGTAGAGATCGATGTATACATCGTTCTCTCAGCTAGGTACATCGATCGATCGATGTACCTGTTTTTCTGAAATTTGATTTTCTTAATTTTTAAGCATTGTTTATCATTCCTAGTCTTGTTCTAATTGATTCAAAGGTATCGGTAGGGAGTGACTTGGTAAAGATATCCGCCAGTTGGTCATTTGTTGGAACGAACTCAACACATACCAATCCTTTTTGAATACAATCTCTTATGAAGTGATGCCTCACTTCAATGTGTTTTGTTCTACTATGATGAACCGGGTTTTGTGCTATACTTATGGCTGAGGTATTATCACATAGGATGGGAACTTTTTCAAACTTAACATTGTAATCGTTCAAGGTGTTGATCATCCAAAGTAGTTGTGCACAACACGAAGCGGCCGATACATATTCGGATTCCGCCGTGGAAAGTGACACACTATTTTGTTTCTTGGAAAACCAAGAAACTAAGCAATCTCCAAGAAATTGACATGTCCCGGAGGTGCTTTTCCTATCAACAAGATTTCCGGCATAGTCGGAGTCACTATATCCTCTTAGATCAAAACAACCATTTTTGGGATAAAACAAACCGAAGTTTAAAGTTCCTTTCAAATACCTAAAGATACGTTTAATGGCAACTAAATGCGATTCCTTAGGCATACTTTGAAATCTAGCACATAAGCACACAGCATGCAAAATATCCGGCCTACTAGCGGTTAAATAAAGTAAACTACCAATCATACCCCTATATTTTGTTACCTCAACCGGCTTTCCTTTTTCGTCTTTGTCAAGCTTTGTACTTGTGCTCATCGGAGTGCTCACACTTCTTCCATCCTCGAATTTGTACTTCTTGAGCAAGTCCTTCGTATACTTTGTTTGAGATATGTACACTCCATCTTGAGTTTGCTTGATTTGTAGACCAAGAAAGTAGTTGAGTTCACCCATCATGCTCATTTCAAATTCTCCTTCCATCAATTTAGCAAAATGCTCACAAAGAGAATCGTTAGTAGCACCAAATATGATATCATCCACATAAATTTGAACAAGCAATTGATGGTTTCCTTGTTCTTTAATAAAAAGAGTAGTGTCGACTTTTCCTCTTGAAAACTTGTTTTCAAGTAGGAAGTTACTTAATCTATCATACCAAGCCCTAGGAGCTTGTTTAAGTCCATAAAGTGCCTTTTTGAGTCTAAAAACATGATTTGGATAATCATGATTTTCAAACCCCGGAGGTTGAGCTACATAAACCTCTTCTTGAATTATTCCATTCAAGAATGCGGATTTCACATCCATTTGATATAGTTTGAAATCCTTATAGCATGCATATGCTAATAACATCCTAATAGCTTCTAACCTAGCCACGGGGGCAAAAGTCTCATCGTAGTCTATGCCTTCCTCTTGCCTATAGCCTTGGGCTACTAACCTAGCTTTGTTTCTAGTGATGTTTCCTTTATCATCCATTTTGTTTCTAAATACCCATTTAGTGCCAATTACGGGATGATCACTAGGTTTAGCAACTAATTCCCACACATCACTTCTCTCAAATTGATTTAATTCTTCTTGCATAGCTAATACCCAATCTTCATCATTTATTGCTTCTTTTATATTTTTAGGCTCAACTTGTGAAATGAAGGCATTTTCATTGAATTTTCTCCTTGTCATTACACCTTGGCTAGTTTCACCTAGTATCAACTCTTTAGGGTGATCTTTTCTATATTTATATGAATCCGGCAAATTTGAGGTATCTCCTCCTACTTCTTCATCTTCAACATTAGGTTCAAGTGGATCAATCCTAAGGTCGATGACAATATTACCTTTTGGATTCTCAAATTTTTCTATATGACTTACTTCGATTATTTCATCTTCATCGTCATCATTATTGTTGTTTGACTTATCATCAATGAATTCACTAAACTTGACATGAATTGATTCTTCAACTTTCATACTTCTCTTATTATATACTCTAAATGCTTTGCTATTTTGAGCATAGCCCATAAAAATTCCTTCATCCGCTTTGAAGTCGAGTTTATCCAAGTTGTCTTTGGTGTTAAGGATAAAACACTTACAACCAAAAACCTTGAAATAACCAATATTTGGTACTCTACCTTTCCAAAGCTCATAAGGAGTCTTTTTGAGAAATGGTCTCAAATAAACTCTATTGATCACATGACACGCGGTATTTACCGCTTCGGCCCAAAAATATTTGGGTAGCTCAAATTCATTTAGCATGGCTCTACTCATTTCTTGAAGTGTTCTATTTTTCCTTTCCGCAACACCATTTTGTTGAGGAGTTCTTGGAGCTGAAAAATTGTGTCCATACCCTTTGGATATACAAAATTCTTGAAACTCTCCATCAAACTCACCACCTCTATCACTTCTAATTTCCTTAATTGTGTCTTCTCTTTGATTTTCTAATCTCTTACAAAGCTTTATAAATTCTTGACATGCATCATTCTTTTTAGCTAAGAACATTACCCAAGTATACCTAGAGTAGTCATCTACCACCACAAAGGTGTAATGTTTTCCACTTAGACTTGCTGTACCAATGTCCCCATACAAATCCATATGAAGCAATTGTAGAGGTTTGGTGGTGGAGATTTCACTTTTGGGCTTGAAACTCGTTTTAACAAGTTTTGCCTTTTGACAAGTGTCGCATAAGCCATGGTTTTCGAAATTCAATTTTGGAAGACCTTGGACCTTTTCATTTTTGCAAATCTCTTTGAAATTCTTGAAACTAATGTGTCCAAGTCGTCTATGCCATAGTTGAGTCAAATCATTTTTGGCAACTAGGCAAGAAACATTTTGTGATATCAAATCATGTGTGCTAAATTTGTAAACATCATTTTTACGAATAGCTTCGAAAACAATCTTATCATTCTTTTTCACAACACATTTTCTTTTCACAAACTCAATTTGAAAATTAGCATCACATAGTTGGCTAACACTTATCAAATTATACTTAAGCCCTTCTACATATAGTACATTATTAATAGTAAAGAAGAATTACCAATTTCTCCATGTCCAAGGATTTTGGCTCTCCCATTGCCAAAATGCACCGTTCCACCATCTTGGAGCTTGAGCTTGGTGAACAACGTCTTGTCTCCGGTCATGTGAGTTGAACATCCGCTGTCCATAAGCCATTTGGTTCCTTCTTCTTTGGCTACTCCATTTATCTTGAGAGCCTACAAATCCAAAAGATGTATGCATTGGTACCCTTTGATGGTTGGGTCCTTTAGGGTTAGTTTTTCGACCCTTAGGCTTCCAAACATATGTGCTCTCAAATCGAGCTCTACATGCTTTCTTTACATGTCCTAGCTTGTTGCAATAAAAGCACGTGGGTACACGCTTTGGTTTAGAAGATGATAAATTTTGTTGTGATTTTCCATTGTTTGTCTTTTTCTTTAAAGACTTAGGTTTAATAGAAGATGATGAGTTAAATCCTAAACCGGATTTATCATTTCCAATTCGTTGATTCCCAAGTAGTATGTCTAAGTTGTTTTTACCATTTGTTAGCCTTTGTAAGTCTAACTTTAGTTTCTCACATTCTTTTCTAATTTCTTCATTTTCAAGAGCTACGGTTTTATGCATGGTAAGTATGATATCATGCTCTTGAAACATCAAAATATTTTTGTCATGCACGCTCTTATTTTCTAAAATGCATTTCTTGAATTCTTTCTTTAAATGCTTATATTTCAAATTTAATTTCTCAAAGTCATCTTGCAAATCTCCTATTTCATCATGCAAATTTGAAGAGTTAGAATTTACCTCAAGGTCATCTTCTATCGCCATAAGACAAGTATGTTGAACCTTTGGATTTTCAACCATTGCCACAAGTCCAACACCTTGATCTTCACTCTCTTCTCCTTCCGATTCCGAAAGGAGATCATCCCACGTGGTTACCTCCGCATTGAGGGCTTTCTTCTTTTGAGGAAAGACCTTCTTTTCTTGCTTTTGTGGCTCCTTTACGTGGCAATCGGCAATGAAGTGGCCGGGTCGACCACATCTATAGCAATTTTCACTTGCCTCCTTTTCTTTAGATGGTTTCTTGAAAAACTTTCTTGCTTGAGCTTTGTTTCTAGTTGCCATTCTTCTAAATTTTCTTACTAGAAGGGCAACTTCCTCATCCGAATCATCGGACTCTACCACCAATCCCTTGTGTGATGTTTGTGTAGGCTTGATGGGATTCATCCTATTTTGTTCATCAATAAGAATTTCATGAGTAAGAAGATTACCGGATAACTCATCGAGAGTAAGAGTCTTGAGATTCTTTGATTCGGTGATGGCGGTGACTTTGGGTGTCCATTCTCTTGGCAAAGAGTTGAGGAGTTTTGAGACAAGGTCTTCGTTTGAGATTTTCTTGTCAACCATGGAGAGTTGATTCACTATTCGTGTGAATCGATCGATTGTCTCCTCAATCTTCTCACCACTCTTCATTCCGAACATCTCATACTCCTTCATGAGCATGAGTCTTTTGGCCATTCTTACTTGCTCAGTTCCTTCATGTATCATTTCAAGCCTTTTCCATGCCTCATGGGCTGTTTCAAGACCTTGGAGTCTAATGAGCTCAGTGGTGGTAAGAGCACTTGAGAGAATGTCAAAAGCTTTGCCATTGATGGCGAACTTTATCTTCTCTTCGTCGGTGTAGTCATCCTCATCTTTAAACATTGATTCTCCTTTTGAGTTGGTAATCATTGGAACTTCAATTCCTTTTACAACAGCTCTCCATATGTCAAATCCACAGCCTTTCAAATGATTGATCATTCGAAATTTCCACAAAGAATAGTTTTGGGCATCAAACATAGGAGCTTTAGTGTTTGATCCGGAAAATAGTGCAGTAGGCTTAGGAGATGAAGAGGTTGAGGTTGAGGTTGAGGTTGTCATTGCCATGATCTTTAACCTTGCTACTTGCAAAGATTGGCCAAGCAATCAAGGTTAGGCTCTGATACCAATTGTGAGGTCCGAAATACACTCTAGAGGGGGGGGGTGAATAGAGTGTATGGCTCTTTTGCGGAATTTTCTGGTTTTTCTCAACTCAAAAAGATATTCAAAAACAGAGCAAGAATTGGAGATGAGAGACAATGAAAGAGTACACCGGATATAGAGTGGTTCGAATCGTAAATGATTCTACTCCACTACCACTTTGTTTCCAAAGTGGATTTTCAACAACTACTCTTCTTATTATGAACAATAAGAACAACCACAGCAACACTTACACTAACACTTTAGTGTAAGCAACAACAACAGCAACTTCTTGCACAAAACACACTTGTGCAACCACAGCAACTACAGCTATTAGCAAGAACAACTTCTTGCTTCCTCACCACTTCAACAAAAGTTCTCTCAAGAACTTCTCACAGTGGGTTGAAGAGATATAGTAAGGTTCACACTTTCTCACAAGTCTAAGCACAAGCTAGAGATCAAATAATTATGGTTCCTCTTGTGCTTGACTCTATTTCTCTCAATATACAACAATGAAGATCAAAGAAAGCTAGACAAGCTTTGAACAAATTTACAAGTATGAGAGAAATGTACAACAATGTAAAATGAAGCTAGATGATGTTGAAAGTGTGTAATTGCTTCATCCAAGCCTCTTCTATTTATAGATGAAGTTCACCACGTTTTTGAGACTCTCCACCATGTCTTCATCTTCAAAAATGTCAAGATAATGCCCAAATAGTCTTTAGCCACCCTATGGAGTGATTTGATCTTGGATAGCCACCCTAGAGAATCTTAGACATGTATACAATAGTCAAGGAAGCATGTAATAGGTTAGGTTAAAGTCCACAAGAATTTTGAGCAAGATTGGAAAGAGAAAACATTAAAAATCTCCCTTGGATTTTGTTCCAACGTTCAAAAAATTTTGAATTCTGTAACACATCGATCGATCGATGTCTCTAATTTGAGAGACTGAAGTATACATCGATCGATCGATGTCTTGTAGCTTAGAGATCGATGTCTCACAGAAAGTTCCAGGTTTTGATCTTTTATACATCGATCGATCGAAGTAGGTTCTTCTAGAGATCGATGTACACATCGATCGATCGATGTGCATAACTTCAGAGATCGATGTCTCACAGAATGTTCCTGGAT
>AP025067.1:1719420-1911447 GCA_036186865.1 Eustoma russellianum | reverse complement strand
CTTATTCAAGAGACTGATGTATACATCGATCGGTCGATGTCCTTCAGTTTAGAGATCGATGTCTCACAGTGTGTTTTTCTTACTTTCCTTCATATTCCAAGTGTTAGATTCCTTTTTGCCTTTTTCAAACCATCTTTTAATTTCATCAAAACTCTTCATATCCCAACAGGGGGATGCTAAATAACAACTTTTCAATGTTATTAAAATTTACTAAACTAAATATTGAGTGCCGGAGTTGGTGAGGATGGGCGTACGGGCCCCAGACGACTTTTGCTGTTGTATTTATGGCACGTGCATTGCATGAGGTATACTGCGTCTATAGGGCGTAGGTATCGGGATGACTTACCGTGTCTATAGGGCCCCAGAGTCATGAGACATACTGCGTCTATAGGGCGTGAGTGTCCAAACGGCAAGTGGTAGCTAGAGACCACGACGCTGGATTTAGGACCCGGGGGCATGCATTGCATATAGGTCTAGGGGCATATTGCATGACATGATTCTCGTTGCGCGTGACACGTTGATTGAACATGCATTACATACTTGCGCATTTTTATGTGGAGTGCTTTACTTACCGCATTTAATTTATCTTATGCGGGTTATCTTATATTTATGTGCTATGTGGTTATATTATATCTATGGCTATGTGGCTATATCATTTCGGTATGCACGTTTTGTATTGGTTTGAGGCGGGCATCTACTGGGTGATTTTCTGTCACTCACCCCTACTTCCTAGGTGATCCGGAGGAGGACTATAAGCACATCTTCGTTGAGGACGGGATGGACATAGCAGAGTGGGCTGGTTGAGAGCTGCAGCTAGGATATGAGGGGACTCTGCAGCTGTTTTGTTCTTATTTATACTTTGAGGATTTTCCACATACTACTTTACTACTTTTATTCCCAGAATTTTTATTTAGCAATGTAATGACGGTTACTGGAGTTTAATATATGTTATGGTTTACGTTTCCGCGAAAAAATTTCTACGTCATTTTGACAAGTAAGAGATTGATTCGACGCTTTGTATTCTCCTTAGTGAGATACGGCGGGTGCACTGTTCCCGATGTTAGAGCTCGAGAGCGGGGCGCTACACAGGAATAGCATGATGTTTGGTAGCCATATCAAAGACGTTTTAGCTTTAAGATCGTTAGAAAACGTGTATGAATATGGACACCAAACGAAATGGAAATGATAACAACAAGAACAACGAAAAGCCGAGACACAACAAAATGTTGTTGTCCTTAAAGCTAAAATGTCACCACCACGAGCGAGGTAAATCACTTGGCACAAGCCTCCCAGATATAACGGCTTCTTCCTTTCGTTCGCTCTACGAGAGGAAGATGAACTTGCAATGAGAAGAGTTGATAGTAGAAGAGAGGAAGAGAGGAAACTGCTGAGAATTCTCAAACTTTATGAAAGTTTTTCAATCCTATGTAAAGTAGTCAAGCCTTATATTTATAGGATTTAGGATTCTAAAACAATGTTTAAAAGATGGTTTTCAGCAGTTTTCTAACCCCTAGAGACAGTTGTATAACGTTCATTTTTGAAGGGAGATGATTCATGGACCAAAAGATGCAACTCAACATGAAAAGTTCTGTCCGTTGGCACATCGATCGATCATATCGATCGATCGATGTCACTTCGATCGATCGATGTCACTTCGATCGATCGATGTGATCGATCGAAGATGGACAGAATGCTTCGGCCTTACATCGATCGATCACATCGATCGATCGATCTCACATAGATCGATCGATGTGATAGATCTATGTTAGACCGAAAGCTTCCAGTATTGCAACACACTACATCGATCGATCGATGTTCCTTACATTGATCGATCTATGTCCTGCAGAACACTTAACTTTATTTCAGCTTTCACTTGGTTCGATCCAACTCTCACTTGGATCGATCCAACTGATATTCCCCAAGTTAAAGTGTTCAAATCATTCGCCATAACTCCCAAACAACATTACACATGCTTCTATATAAGTTTGGAGCATATTTTAAAGGTATTTTAACATACTTTTTCCAACATAGGGTAATCCATGAAACATGCACGAGGTTAAAAAGGGCGTTCCGGTGTACTAGGATCTCGCGTTTGTGCATGGGTCCGGAGAGGGGTCGGATCGCTTTGCGATGTACGCAATCTTACTCTACACTTTATCCAAGAGGCTGTTTCTCTGACTCTACTCTACAACCTCAAAGCATAAAGTAGCAACCTTAGCAATTGTTCCAAGTAAAGTATGCAAGAGGTTCCCAAAGTAAAAAAAAAAAAAGTTATGTACGGAATGCATGCCAACTGTCTCACCGGCAAAAGATCTTGTGGAAATGGTTCCAAGGTATCTCTCTATTCACTAAAGTAGGAAACATAATCCAGCTGTCTCACTCGGAAAATATATATAGTAAATGGCTCAATGATATCTCTTTTCATGTGCAAAGTGAAGCACATTATGATAAAACTAGATGTCTAATGTTGTGGCGGAAATAAGTAAGGAATACTAATGCAATAGAATTATGGCAAACAATGTTTTATATGTCATGGTGATTGATCATACAAATAATCCACATAATAATTTGATTGGTTAAAAAATAATAAGTCATACTTATTATAGGAACATTTTAAAACTCTCATCTTAAACGTTCAACTGCAAAAACATTATTGGATTACCGCAGAAGGAAGGGGTATATAATGGTAAAGCCAATCAACAGATATGTAACACTGGGACATGTGGAAATTCACCTAAATGTGTGATATGTCTTATTAGTTTGTCATTATCTGATAAAATAAAGAAATTTCATGAAAATGATATTTTGAACCTTATTTTTAACATGTGGATCACACCAAGGCGACATGTATAGCTTACTTATTATAGTGACAATTAATTATTAAGATGTTGCGTAGCTTTTTATTACGATGTCACATAGCTTTTTATTGAACAAGCTGAAAATCAGACTATCTCCTCCTGAAAAAGCTTATGAAGATCAAAGACAAGATGTTTTTGGTCAACGCAGGCTTCTACAGCTCGGCCGTTGAAGTACTCACCTCTTGGACAGATGATGTGATACTTAAAATCTCGGCTGACATATGAATACTTCTGGGAAAGATGTAGTAAAGTTAATTGGGTCAAGATTGTTTGGGACTCGACATTCACTCCCAAACACTCTTTCATCTTGTGGTTTGCTGGGCTGAACAGGCTTCCACCAAGAAAAGACTGGTTTACTTGGAAAACAGAGAATGTCACCTCTGCTCGGAGGAACAAGAGACGATGTAGCACCTACTCTTTTCCTGCCTGGCTACCAGACAGGTTTGGCTATCCGTCTCAGTATAGCTAGCTCTACCAAGGGGAATTAGATTCGTCATCATACTTATGACCTGGAGTTCGCACACACTCAAATGGAAAGCTCTGAGAGCCAAGGCGGCAAAAATTGCCTTGGCTGTCACGGTGTATTATATCTGTCAAGTTCGGAACAGTTGCATTTTTGAATGCGTATCATTTGTATCTAGGGATGTAACACATAGAATCTGCACTCACGTGTAAAGAGTGATGTATAAGCTCTACCCGCACATTTTAGACATCTCTACCCGCACATTTTAGACATAGGCGCTGCTCCTATTGTTTAAAAATGTTTTACAATACTGAACAATACATGTAGGTCAGCATGTGACCTACAAATAGCGGATGGGATCGCCTGACCCCCCTGTTGGGGCGGTAACAAAGGACCTGCTACCACGTGGCAGCAGAGGGGGTGGTGAGGCTGGGTGCGGGTGAACCCTATCCAGCCTCACCACCCTCTGCTGTCACGTAGCGGACGGTCACGAAGGGGGTCACGAGGGTGGCGGTCAGGGGATCCGGTTCCTACAAATAGGACTTTTGTATGGATTGCATCCTCTTGATGCTTTAATTTCGCTGGTTAATATATTAGCATTTTAACCAAAAGGAAAAAACATTTTAACCAAAAGAAAAAAACATTTTAACCAAAAGAAAAAAAGAAAACAGTGAGAACAACTTGGTGTCACGAACACCATCACAACTCAAAATTCTGATATAAAATGACCACGTGAGGAGCGTGTTATTTGCATATGCTAATGATTACAGGAATTGGGCAAGGTATCAACGGTCTTATTTTTTAAGGTAGGAGTTTTTTTTTTTGTCTTTATTAAAGTGAAAAAGAGAATCATTCTTGCCTTGAAATATTATATTATTCTAGGAACAGAGCTGCTATAAATGAATGTTTCTATGGCGAGTGATAAAACCCATTAAAGAAATGGAGAGGCAAATTCCTCTTCGGACTGATTCCAAGCTTTCAGTTGATGTTGCAGCCATTGAACAACTATTGCCGTCAGGACCCGGCAGACAAGTTTCCCTGGAAAGTGGTAAGCATTTGAAAGAATTTCAATACTGTTTGGGTAACTGTTGCGAAATTATTCGATTACTAGACAAACATGAACACTGTTCTCTCAGTGTGTAGATTTGGCATATGCTGTAAGTTTTTTATATGTCCTGTGTCTATGTTTCGCTGCTTGTTTTGTGTGTGTGTGTATATATATTTGTAAGGTTTTTATATGTCTAGCGTCTATGTTTGGGTGCTTGTTTGTGTGTGTATATATAACTAAATTGGTTGCGCTTCTTATATTGTGAAGTAGCAGTTGATCGACGTAGCTTGACGCATCATTATACGTCATTGGGAAACAACTTCTGTGTGTTTCTAACACATGGGTATAGTTGTGTACATCCGGCTCTCATACCCGTTATAGGCGGAAGCCTCTAAGGCAATTGAGTAATGTTGTTGTTGTTGTAAAAAAATGTGTAAATTTTAGGGGAGATGAGTAGTATTCCCATGAAAGGACACAAAACGTAGACGTAATTGTTGTTGCAAGTCTAAAAAATCGTTCTCCGTGTATTAGGCTTCTGCGTTTCTGCAGAGTCTGGAGAGATGTCGGATTGTTTCGCGATCTGATATACACAACCGGACCCTATACTTTGTGCAAGAGGTTGTTTCTGCAGTTTGAACCCGTAACCTCAAAGTCACAAAACAGAAAAGTTGCAACCCTGAAATGATTATTAATCAATGACACAGAAGTTAAACAATAAGTGCCGGTTTATCAGGAACTTTTGGCCTAAAAAAGGATGCCCAAAACATCACCTATTTGTGTCTATCTTATTACTTAAAACAAAAAAAAAATACTAGGTAAGAATTGTATGAGTTACATATTGACTGCCGTAATTCTGCAATCTGCCAGAATTCAACGAGTCAATCTTGCTTAAGAAGAATGAACTATAATTGCAGGGCCAGACATAGGCAAACTGTGGCAAGCTGCCACAGAAGGTGACTGGAAAGGTGCAGAAAACTACCTGGTCAAACACCCAAATGCAGACAAATCAATCATCATGGAACCCAAAATGACCTTGCTTCACGTTGCAGCAAGAGCCGGGCAATCTGAATTCGTCCTGAATCTAATAAAACGTCTTGATCCGGAGGACATTGCCAAGAAGGATGGAAATGGCAACAATGCCCTTCATTACATAGCTAAAGTCGGGAAGGTGAGAGCCGCTGAGGCAATGGTGAAAAAGAAGAAAGAGCTTCTTTTGTCACTGGACGCGAATCAGAACACGCCACTACTTCTGGCAACAGAGTGGGGTGTTGAAGCTCGAAAAGATATGGTGAAATTTCTTGCTGAGAATACTGTCAAATTTCTAGACGAAAGTACCCCGAAAATGACTTTCTCTGGTTCCACTGCTGTTACCGTCGTGTTACGGATCACAGCAGCCGGCTTTCATGGTAAATTTTCATAACATTGGGGCTATTTCGGAATAATAAATTGGATTGAATTTAAGCCCAGTTCTGATCCTACTTCTTTCTGATAGATATATGCCTATTGATACTGCGCAACAATCGGGAGTTGGTGCTTGAGGTGGCAAACGTTGAGATGGTTGAGGAACCCATACTTATGGTAATGGCAAAGTATCCTAATCTTTTCAAAAGAGGAAGCATTGGATTCTGGGAGAGCTTTGCTCATACAGGTTTGTCTATGCTCTCATTCTTTGTTAATTTTGTTATCCTTATACGGGTTTTACTTGGCTACTTTTTCTCCTTCAAGACTCTATAGTTCACAAGGGGAGAGTGCAAGCAATGTAAGAGGTTCTGTTTTTCTTTCTCTCTTTTTTTCCCTCCATTTTTTTTACTTCAAAATGTTAGAGTTAAAAAAAATGTCGTGTTACTTTCATCTCCTATGATGAAGTTTAATAGGAGATCATAACGCCCAGAATGTTATGGATTCAGATTGCGGGACAGTGAAGAACAACCACAACGACAATCGCAAAAACGTACAAAAGTAATGAATAAATGAACAAAGAAAGACAATGAATGAAGAACACAAGATTTAACATAGGAAAACCCTCAAGGGAAAGAAAAACCCACGACGGCTGCAAGACAAGAAATTCACTATCACCAACTTTTCGATCTCGGTTACAGAGGCTGCGTGTAATCAGGGGACTTTTTATGGGGTTGTAAAAGGATTAACATGAAGTATGGAATTATCCTTTTACATCACAATCACACCATACATATGATTCTATCGGATAATCTTTATACAAAAGATAAACATGAAAGTTTCCATCTAAACAAGATTCGTATCAATCAAATCTTCAATCAAGAAATATCCAATCCCGTAACTCTAGTATATGGCCGAGCTGAGGTCTCTGCTCGGCATTGTTTCTGTTCAGCTCGGCTTACTTCAATTCCACCAAACCCAACACAGAAGAGTCCACCAGAGAGAAGAGTCCAACAGAGATAATAGACTACGTTTTTCTTTCTCATTCTCTTGGTATTCCGTTCACCCCATCCAAATTTAGCGTAAAGGGAAGGAGGAAAAACAGTCATTACGCATATAATAACGCTTTAGTATCTTTTATACAAGATGAGGTCCCACTGATGACGTATGAGAGTTCAGTCAAGGAGGTCTATCTATATATGCTACTTCGTACTATTAAAAGTGTTCGGTCTATCTATAGATGCTAGTTCATACGGTTAAGAGTTAAAACGATTTCAGAGGCTTTTAATGTCTCAGTTTTAAAAAAATTTTAAAAAAATTTGTAGAATATGTATATCATAAATCCAGCACCTTCCTAAATTAGTAAGGCTTTTACCATACAAGCCAGAGAAGATGTTCACTACAAACTATACTGGTAACCTTTTAACTCAATTGATCCAGATACTATGGCATAAGTCAATACTGGTCCAGATAGTAGTACTACACCCATGATGTGCGTATTCTGATTCGAATCTGTGCTCTTTCAGTTGCAACGTGCTAACACAAATACCAACTGAGATATATTATAGAGTCTATTGAGGGTGTTCCTTGCACATAAATTTGGTTCAAATTGTAGAGAATGAAATTATCATGGCTCAATTAAGACCAATGGTACATAAAGTCATTCACAACTACCGACCATATATGAGAAAATTTCCCAAAATCTTCATAAGGGAAGGGTCGATTAAGCTTAGTGATACTGGGGTTATGGAGTTTTGATATTCCCCAGCTCAAGTTCTTCCCCTGCCTTTGTTTTCATATATAACTTTTTGATACATAAAATTGCTGTTCTACACTATTCCACGCGAAATATGTATAGTTTCATACCTTTTAAACTTTCAATTTGGATCATAAAGTGGGACATCAATGTATATATTTTTAGTTGCTTCCTTAAGTTTTCTTGACTACTAGATGTTGTACTGTGACAATGGAGGAGACCAGTGTCCGCCTAAAGTGTAATCACCACTGTGATTGTTACATTAACGTGTTCTTGTTCAAGTTGTAAGATAAGCCGCTTGAGCGTCAGCATGTGCATGTCGAATTGTTACATAGTCATTGACAAGAAGACCCCTTATTCACACTATATTTAAAAGTGAAATAGGATAATATTTTTAAAACAGAAGGAGTATCATCTTCCTATTGTCATTCGATTTCATTAGGCTATATAGAATCCAATACCATCACAAGAAGTGCAGTATTTCTTCCCTGTATTTTGTTTATAGTGGGTGCTCAGATTTTAATTCTAAGCTAAATAATCATATCTGGGCGTCATATAATGAAACTATACCGTCACTAGTGTTGGAAAAAATACGTAAAAATGCTTTAAATCATATGCTCCAAGCTTGTATAAGAGTGTGTGAAGGTTTGGTTGAAGGTTGGTTGAAGTTTGGAGTGATATATGAACTTGAAATGAAGGTTGAAGCGTTTAAAGGGGATGAAGCGCTTCATGTAACATGTGATGTCGATCTAGAAACTTCTGGATTGACATCGACGCTACTTGAAGAGCTTCAAGTGACTTAAAGCGCTTCAACAAGAGAGCAATGTAATTCCAGAAGTCTCTGGATTGACTTCGCGCCCTACATGAAGCGCTCCATGTGCCTGTATGTTCATGTAAAGTTGCAACTCTTCACCAAGAGACCTCTCTTTTCAATTTGAACGTCC
Organism: Eustoma russellianum; assembly: GCA_036186865.1. Classification (NCBI taxonomy): domain Eukaryota; kingdom Viridiplantae; phylum Streptophyta; class Magnoliopsida; order Gentianales; family Gentianaceae; genus Eustoma; species Eustoma russellianum. The sequence goes on along the minus strand of AP025067.1, from coordinate 1,902,980 downwards.
ATGAACCAACATGAGGATTGGAAGTCTCTAGAAAAGAGACCTTTTAACATTTTCTTTGTGAACTCAAAGCGTATAAATAATAGACTTTGCTATCTTGAACATATATTTGAAAAAACTTGTGAAATCTTAGAAATAAATTCTGCAGCACTTCCTCTTCTTCTTCTTTTACTATCAATCTCTTCTAGAGTAAGTTCAAACTTACTCTAGTAGAGCAAACTAAAGGGAGTAAGCCGTTATATCTTGGGAATCATTTGTCGTTGCAGTCTATCTTGCTCACCGGTAGAGTCAAAATTACTTTAAAGACAGAGTTATCTTGAAACTTGTCTTGGCTTTATTTCTATTCATACTTAGTTTGGTTTTACTTATATATATTCGGTCATATTCCCAACAACTAGAATCTTTTGCATCTCCTTTGAAATTATGGCGAAATTTTTTCCTGTACAGAGAGCAGGAGTATCACATTGCATGATGTGAAGTTGAGGCTTACTGATTCAATGGAACTAGTAGATCATATATGCAGGGAAGTATCAAGACTGAGTCATGAGGAGATAGATTCATACTTGGATGGTCTAGCAGCAGCTGTACACTTGGCTGCCAAAAATGGGATACTTGAATTGGTACAGATATGGCTAAACCATTTTCCTCATACGCTTTGGCAAGTACATGAACAGCGGTTACTATTTCATGTGGCGGTTGAGTATAGACAGTTAGAGATATTCCGGTATCTCATCGATCGCGCCGGAGAAGCCAAATACTCCATTTTCATGGTGGACACTGAGTTAGGTAACATCCTGCATTTGGCAGCCTTAAAGGCACCCTATCCACAGCTGCATTCCATTTCTGGTACTGCACTGCAACTGCAAAGAGAGTTTCAATGGTTTAAGGTGAGCACTTGACTTCTACATCTTTAAGAAGACTAACTTAGCATTCTGATTCAATAATTGTGGCAGTAGTAAATTGTGTGTTTTTTTTTTAATTTAAAAATCCTTGATTAAGTAGTAGGGGGGGGGGGGGGGGGGGAATTTTTGTTTTCTTAGAAAATCCTTAATTACTAGTAGATGTAAGCAATAACTCTTTATGATCTAGACATCGATGCCTTCATATATATATATATATATATATATATATATATATATATATATATATATATATATATATATATATATCAATCATTTCACAATAACTCAAAGATGATGATTAGAGAAAGCGTATATTTTTCCATGGTTCGATGAGCGGAAGCGATTTTGATGAGCGAAACTTCAACCTTCATGTAAACAATTCCAACTTTGAATGTAGGTTTCTCTCCATTAACCCTCGCTTTAATGTTTAGTTTTATGGATAAGCAAAAAATACCATCATTTCACAATAACTCAAAGATGATGATTAGAGAAAGCGTAACTTTCTCCATAGTTCGATGAGCGGAAGCGACTGTGATGAGTGGAACTTTAACCTTCATGTAAACAATTCCAACTTTGAATGTAGGTTTATCTCCATTAACCTTTGCTTTAATGTTTAGTTTTATGGATAAGTAAAAACAATGGTCGGGTGAATAGAGGATCATTATCCATATTTATATGTAACCAAAAAGGTGTATCCATCATAACGTTTGTAATAGCATCCTTTGATAAATGAACATATCCTTTTAACGAAGAATTGTGTCTCTTATACTTAAAAAGAAATAATACTTTAAGATAACTATTCACAAATAACCAATTAAAATGTAATTATAAATCATATAATCATTATATCACGAGAGACACAAGATCCAACTCGAGCATCACGCAAACCTAAGATACCAAAGAATGCCTACCTGAGAGAAAAAACTTACCTTAGTTCGTCGAAGATGTAACATACACTGAAAGCCACTCATATTTGGTTATGGGACCTGGGGCTATAACTGAGAATATTGCTACTCTGACCCTAAAGTACGCCATAGCCCATATATGTATTATTTAAGCCAAAAACAAATAAACAAAGTACATAAATTTAACATACGCCTTATTCATTTTTTTTTATTTTAACAAAAAAAGAGAGTTTATTTATGTCGTTCACACGTGCAAAATAGTAGCAAAAGTATATATAGGAGGTAGCAGCAGTATTAACCTTTTTGAAAGCAAAAAAAAAAATTGTAGCTGACAGTGGCGAGGCTTAATTTAAAGCGAAAACAGAAGATTTTGTGCATTTTTAGGCGGTGTAAATCCTGTGCAGATGATAGAAGAATTGGTTCCTGGAGATTGCAAGTTAGCTGCGCGCCAATTGGATTCCAAAACACCTAGGGAACTATTCACCATGGAGCATGACAAGCTACATAAAGCAGGTGAGGAATGGATGAAAAGCACATCAGAAAACTGCATGGTGGTGGCAACTCTTGTAGCAGGAGTTGTGTTTGCATCAATGATACAAGTACCAGGTGGTGTAAACAGTGATGGGCAACCAAATTTCTTGAAAACAATTCCCTTTGCTGTGTTTTCAGCATCCAATGGTCTTGCATTGTTTGCATCTATGACATCAGTCCTCTTGTTTTTGGCAATTCTGACATCAAGATACGCAGAAGAAGATTTCGCTGTCTCACTCCCAAGGACCTTAATGGGAGGCCTGTTTTCACTTTTTGTTGCAATAGCAGCAACTATTGTTGCTTTTGCTGCAGCTCTTCAGATTGCTGTTCATTCTGAGTTCAAATCCATTTACATTGCGACGGCGGTGTTTGGTTGGATACCTATTTATTTCTTTGTTAGGTATCAGTTTGATTTGCTACGTGAGTTGACTAAGTCAACGTTTCGGCACGATAGTTTCCATGGCCAACGTCATCGAATGCCCTGGTGGAGACGCCTTTTTGGATGACATTGTCATGTCTTTGTTTCATTCAAGTTTGTTACATGAAAATAAGAAGATTCTTTAAATCATAAAGATATGTATGTTTTCATATTTCAAAATTTGTTTCGATACGTGAATATGATCTATTTATGATATTGGATTTGAATAAAGAAGGCATATTGGTTTCGTAAATGGCACAGTCAAAGTGAAATCCTAAGATTTAAAATAGTCGTTGGGCTGCATGAAAATTGACTCATTCTGTTCTTCTTATTGTATTCTCATATTTCCTAGCTGTGGTTGCTGTTGTCTTAATGAAATCGCTTCACTAATATAAATGTAATGTAGTTTATGTTAATCAGAGTACTATGAGCAGTATGATCAGAAACAATTTCTTGTATTGAATTCTTGATGTTTTCGTATTACAACCCTCACACTCATATATACACGTATATGCTCCTATACACAAGGTAAGTCTCCTTAATCAAATACATTTAATCAATCAAATATCTACTTAAGTTAATTTCCTAATTATAGTTGATTTGGTGATGTGGTTGTGATTCCTCAAATCTTCCTCGTATGGTAATTTTTTAACACTCCCTCTCAAGTTAAACAGTGGGATCACTAATGTTTAACTTGACCAGTGCATCTTCGAAGGCTCGTGCACTTACTGTCTTGGTCAATATATCGGCTAACTGATCCTTAGAATGTACAAATGGAAGCTCAACAAGTCCACACTCAAGCTTTTCCTTGATGAAGTGTCTATCAACCTCCACATGCTTTGTACGATCATGTTGAACAGGATTCGATGAAATACTGATAGACGTTTTGTTATCACACTTCAACTTGATTGGACACTCGACGCGAACACCAATTTCAGTTAGTAATTTATGTAACCACAGTACCTCAGTTATCCCTTTGACTATCCCTCGAAATTCCACCTCAACACTTGATAACGAGACCACCTTCTGCTTTTTACTCTTCCATGTCACTACATTTGCTCCAACAAACGTGAAGTATCCAGATGTGGGCTTCCTGTCACTCTGACAGCCAGCCCAATCAGCATCAGTATATGCCTCTATATTTAGATGTCCATGGTTTTTAAACACTAATCCACGTCCTAGGGTACCTTTTAAATAGCGAAGGATCCTTATAACTGCATCAAAGTGGTGTTTCTGTGAGCTATGCATGAACTGACTTACAACACTGACAGGGTACGCTATATCGGGTCGGGTGTGAGAAAGGTAGATCAGCTTTCCCACTAGTTTTTGGTATTGTTCCTTGTTGGTATCAGGGGCCCCTTTCACGATTTATAACTTATGATTTACCATCATTGGTGTGTCAGCAGGCTTACAATCTATCATTCCTACCTCGGCGAGTAGATCCAGGATGTACTTTCTCTGAGAGATATATATGCCGGAAGATGATCTCAATACTTCAATCCCCAAGAAGTACTTTAACCCTCCTAAGTCCTTCATCTCAAATTTGGTAAATAGATACCCTCTCAGTCTGGTAATCTCTTCTGTGTCACTTCCGGTAATAATCATGTCGTCCACATAAATTATCAAGCACGTCACGAACTCTCCCCTTCGTTTTATAAACAAAGTGTGATAAACATTGCTTTGTTGATACCCGTCTTGTTTCATTACAACAGTGAATCTTCCAAACCAGGCACGCGAAGACTGTTTGAGTCCATACAGTGCTTTGTGTAGCATGCATACTTCTCCATTATGGAATTATGACGAGAACCCTGGCCAAATGCCCGTGTCTAGGACACCAGCTATCACGTCTTGGGTGGCCTGATTGAGCTCCTGTGAGTACGATCCGATCTCATTATCCATGCCAAGGAATTCAGGAGTACGAGTGGTGTGGAGAGAATAAACAATTTCCTCAAAAACATTAGAACTCCATCGGACTAACGGAGAAGCTCGGCTTGTTCGAGTTCAAGAGAGATAGCATAGCCGGAATAAACATCTTCATACGAATAAATCCATTACGAAGACTTGGATTTTTGATTGGCTTGGGTAGTATTGGATGCACTTAATATTTGGTGGTGGGTGGTATGGTGAATTGGGTTGGTAGGCCTTAGGTGTAAAACTTGGGAATTTTCAGGGACTGAAGTGGTATTTTTTAATTTAAGTGGCCTTCATTGTACCTGTGAGGATACATTAGGGGCTGAGGGTGAATTTTCGGTTTGTATGGGGTTGGATCGATAACTCCTGAACCTGTGGGGGGGGGGGGGGGGCAAATCAGACATACTAAATAAAGTAGGGGTTATAGGGGTAATTTGCGTCTTTAAAAAGGAAAGGGGATTAGGGTTCTTCCCTATCCCCTTTCTACCTCTTTCATTTTGGCCGCCTTCTAGGACCTTTTGGTCCTCAACTTATGCTCCATCTCCCTCTTCTTCCAGAAGGCTATGGCTCTGCTCTGCGTGCCCTTTTGCTGCTGCAGCTATAGCCTTACCTTTCTCCTGTTGTTTCAGGGAAGCTTTGTGAGTCTCCCACCATTCTAGAAATCAATTAAGCTTGAAGAAATGTTCGGCTATGTGTCTTCTCTATCCATAGTGACTGCACACCAGATTACTTTTTATCCTATCGGGATGATGGAGTTCCTGACTGAGAGATTTGAGCCCCCTGTCCCTCTGATGTCCTCTGCCCTGAGATGGCTGGACCCCCTCTTCTGCTACTCCCTTGCTCCGGTTACTGGGTCCTTTGATGGCCAAACCATAACCTACTCTCTGTGATGTTATTGCTGAGGGAGATTGTTCCAGTACTACTCTCTCCCGAACATTTGATCTCTAGATCTCATTATATGCCATTTCTGCTGATGGCAGTGGTTCTTTTTTGAGTAAATCTCTTTTAATCGGTGCATACCTATCACTGACTACAGTGAGCAGTTGGTACAAGCGGTGTTCTTGCACCTGTTTGTTGAATGTGGTTATGTCCCTTTCACACTCCATCGGGTTTGGATCTTTGATGTCAATCAGCATCCACATATCTTGGAGTTTGCGCTAACACTCATCCAGGGATTGATCCCCCTGTCGGATGATGTTGGCTTGGCGGTGAAGATCGAATATTTGGATGTTATCACTTCCAGAGCCATATGTGATGGCCAAGCCGTCCCATAAGGCTTTTGCTGTTGGATATCTTGAGGCATTACTGACTAGGTTGTCTTCTATGTTATCAATTAACCACGTAAATACTAAATGGTCTTCTTGTTCCCATTTGGAATACACACGATCATTCTGGTTGGGGATTATAAAAGCCCTAGTGATATGGGTACTCATCCCCCTGCCCAGGAGGGCCCTCTTCATCAGATTGCACCATAGAGGGTAGTTGTTACTGAACAACTTGACTTTGATTACCAAGTTTTCCATGTTGGTAATAAGTCTCCCCCTCCTCTCTTCATCAATATACACACCTACATACATATATAAATATATATTTTCAGATTTTTCGAAAAAGGCACATATACATGTATTCCAACGTACTACCGATACGTTATATATTACGTACATACATTAACGTCACACCATCATACTTAACTCACATTTTTGAGTATATTCAGGTCTTATATCATATGATATAAGTCATGGTGATGACAAATTAAACACGACACGTTAAAAGGTTCTAAACCAAAAATTGTCGTATCGGGCGAATACCAAAACTTCGCCAACGTGTCACGTACTTGCCATAAATAGATGGCCAGCCCTTACACCTCAAAAATCATTATTAATTTCGTGCATATGATGAAAATTCCAGCCATAAAATCATTCCATGTTTGGCACACACAAATCACCCCACATTAAGGCCAAATTGTGGAGATTCCAATTTCAATTTTGTCACATATTAATGGCGCCACTTTAGACCAGCTAAGTGCTGAGAATTAAAGTTTATATTATATATATTATGTGTAACATAATGTATATATAACATGAACAAAAAGTTGGAATTTAATTAGAGAAAAATCGGGTAATCGATAAATATCGAAAATTCGGTTTTCTACGTACACAACACATGGAACATTTTTGGCACATCATACGACACGTATCTAGACACTTTTTACATATGTCATACATCTTAAAGTGTTCTAGAAAATTAAATTAAGAGCTGATTGGAATATAACATGTGTGTATTATTAAAAATGAAATTCAGCACATGCATATACATGTATACACGCCCCTACAGCTGAGATGGAGCATATGTGGAGCCTTGTTGGCATATTGATTGGTCAAGAATCAATCATACAATGTTGATGACATAAAGGAAGAAGCTACACAAGGTAACAATTCAAATTTTGTCACAATTGTGACACATGCTGAAAATTCAGCATGTGTGCTAATGTATGGCCGATTTTTACCACCATTATGAGTGATATTTTACTTCTTAATTAAGGTGGATTAATTGGAAGATAATTTGGAAGGATTTTGAATAAGTTATGGAATTTAAGTGGTGATATTTTTTAATATCACACATGCTGAAAATTTCAGCATGTGTGAATGTATAATGGCCGAATTTTAGGCCATATTGTTATCTAGTTTTTATCCCATAAAAGATGAAAATATCTTCTACTAAATGGTGATTCATTTTTAAGAGATAAGTCAAAGCAAACATGGCAACATTTTGAAAAGAATACCCATGTATCACATGCTGAAATTTCAGCATGCAAAGTCTCTTAACGGCCGAAATTTTCATGCCTTTTTGTGAGAAAATTATCTTGCTAACTTTATGTGATAATCTTGTGAATTATGGCAACTATTTTATGATGATTTTGACACATGTTTTAAGTGGTATTCTCAGATTTTCCTAGTCATCAAGTGATGACAACATTCAACCAATCATGAAGTGCCATGTAAGCAAAGGTTAAATGATCATCCAATAAGAAGGTGCCAAGTAAGCAAGAACATGTCACAATGGTCCTGAAAACAGAATCTGTTTTCAGAAGTTGAGTTGTTTGGTTTTAAACAAATTTTAAAAACCACACTTTCCGCACCAACTATTCAACTCCCCCCTTCTAGTGGTACCTTGCAGATCCTACAAGTGGTATCAGAGAGCAGAAACACTCACTACAAAGGATCCAACGATTCAGTGAGATGGCAACCACAAATCTCAAAACCGAGCAAGAAGGTATGTCGAGCCAAAGGCCTCCTCTTTTTGATGACGAGTCTTTCATTCAATGGAAACTAAGAATGAAGCTTTTTCTTATGGCAATAGATATTGATCTTTGGTCGATTATAGAAGATGATCCTTTTGTTCCATCTAAGATATCCACCGTAGACGGAGTCACACTAGAAGTTGTTAAACCTAGACAAGAATATACAAGTGATGATAAAAAGAAACTTATCATGAATGCTAGGGCTATGCAATTGCTCTTAAATGGATTAAGTAAGAGTGAGTCTAGTTATGTCTCAAACTATTCTAGTGCACAAGAAATGTGGAGGATACTCGAAATGAAACACGAAGGTACGAGTCAAGTTAAAGAGTCAAAAATAAACATGCTTATGTCCACACTTGAGTCGTTTAAACTATTGCCTAATGAATCTATTGTTGATATGAATTTTCGTTTGACTAACATCTACAATTCTCTTGAGTCTCTTGGTAAAGCTTTTACCATGCAGGAAAAAGTACAGAAAGTCTTAAGAAGCCTTCCATCAGAGTGGGACCCTAAAGTAACCGCAATAGAAGAAAGCAAAGAAACGAACTCAATAAAGATGGAAGAGTTAATTGGATCACTTAAGGTGTATGAAAATAAACTCATCATACGGAAATCGGAATCATCTAAACAAGGTAAAGCCATTGCTTTTAAATCAAATGAATACGTCTCTACTTCTTCCGATCACGTAAATGATAGTGATTCTGAATCGGATAATGATGACCTAATTCTATTGGCTAAAGGCTTAAGAAAATTTATGAGAAGGTCATTTAGAAACAAAAATAAGGGTACTACAACTAAAAGAAATAAGAACAAGTCAAATGATAAGGATGTTAAATGTTATGAATGTGGCAAACTTGGACATTTATCATATGACTGCCCCATTAAAGAAAAGCAAACAAATAAATACCCTGACAAGGAGCGGAACAAGAATAGACTCATCTCAGAACCCAAGCAAAGGAAACGTGCTCTAAAGGCCTCCACCTGGAGTGATACATCGGATTCCGAGACTGAAACCGAAGAAGAGACTGCGCAAGTATGATTTATGTCTAAAGAATCTAATGAGGTATCATCTGATTCTAATTCTGACTCTGAGCCTTCTTATGATGATCTTTTTAGTCAGTATTTAGAATTGCATAAATTCACTAAGACTCTCGCTAAGGAAAAGAAGCGATTAATTGAAGATAAGAAACTGTTAGAATCTTCTAACGAGAATCTTGTCGCTCAATTAAATGATTCAAAGAAAGAGTCATCATGCATCATTACTGCATTAAAGACAGAAATTTAATCATTAACCACTCAAAATAACGAAATGAAATCTGAGATTTCAAATTTGAAATCAAGGAATATAGACCTAGAGAAAATGATGAAACAGTTTGATACGAGATCTAACATGCTGCATCGTATTATCTTATCGCAAAAGCATGATAGTGATAAAACGGGTTTGGGATACGTTGATAATAATGAAGTATCCACCAAACCAACTAAGTTTGTTGTGTCTAAGAAAATAGACACCCCAAAGCCTCAAACGGCGTCTAAGATGACGCAAAAACCGCCTCTTCCCTCATCACGTCCCACTGCCTCTTCATATCATGCGAAATATAATTTTGTACCATATAGATATGAAAAGAAAAGAGTGATGCATACACGGCATTCATTTCATCCACGCACTACGCACACAAGGACATATCAAAAACGTCCTTCATACAATGAGTATAAAGGAGTTCTTGGGCAAAGGCCCAAAGTGCATTCACAACATGTCTACTATATCGCATCTTCATCTACATTCTTGCCATTTGCTAGACCGAGAAGGATCACCCAAGTATGGGTACCGAAAGGTACTTTTACCAAGAGGTGATTAACTAACTCGAAAGGACCCAAAGTTAAAAGGGTACCTAAATCATTTTTGCACATTGCAGGGATCCCACACATCAAAACATACAACTATAAAGTGGTTCCTTGACAGTGGCTGCTCGAGGCACATGACGGGTGACCCGAGCTTGTTCACAAAATTAAAGAAGCTCACAAAAGGCAGATCCGTGACCTTTGGAGACAACAACGAAGGCAAGATCATCAAAAAAGGTACGATAGGAAATCCAAGCACTCTTCAAATCTCCAACGTCTATTTGGTAAGCAACTTATCTTACAATCTTCTTAGCATTTGTCAATTTATTGACAATGGCTTTGATGTGTGTTTCACTCACCCTTATTGCAATATAATAAATAAAAATAGAGAAACCGTTTTAAAAGGAAAACGAGAAGGTAACATCTTTACGCTTTCTATGGATGATATGGTAGACGCTAAAGTTAAGTGCTTTATGTCAAACGAACCTAATGTAAATTTATGGCATATACGTTTAGGACACATTGGCATTTCCACACTAGAAAAACTCCAACGAAAGAACCTAGTACGAGGATTGCCTACACTTGATTTAGACAACTTTCAGTTGTGTGAATCTTGCATAAAAGGCAAACAGACACGTGAGTCACTTAAGCCTAAGAATGAAATAAGCACGACTAGAGTCTTAGAACTGTTACACATTGATTTGTTTAGTCCTAGTCGCACTACAAGCCTTGGTGGGCGCCACTATGCATGCGTGATTGTTGATGATTTTTCTCGTTATACTTGGACTTTATTTCTTGCACATAAGGATGATAGTGACATTGAGATTGCGAAATTAATCAAACAACTTGAAAATCAATACGATGTCAATGTGAAAAAGATAAGAAGCGATAGAGGCGGTGAATTTAAAAACAAGGATATGATTTCATTTTGCGAAGAAAAAAGAATCAAGCATGAATTTTTGCCACCTAGAACTCCACAATTAAATGGAGTAGTAGAAAGAAAGAATCAAACATTACAAGAAATCGCTAGGACTATGTTATGCGAAAATAAATTGCCTAGATTTCTGTGGACGGAAGCCGTAAATTGTGCATGCTACATAGTAAATCACATATCCATTATAAAGAAAATAAACAAGACGCCTTATGAGATTTTAAATGATCGCATGCCTAAGATTGACTATTTTCGTGTGTTTGGATGCAAATGTTTTGTTTTGAATACAAAAGATAATTTAGATAAATTTGAATCCAAATCAATTGAGTGCATTTTTGTTGGATATTCTATAAATTCAAAGGCATATAGATGTTATGATCCTCTCACTAGACAAATCATAGAATCTATTCATGTGAAGTTCAATGAATTTGGTGAGATTGATAAAGATAAAGAATATGATGATGACTTTGAATTGAAACCCGTGTTGAATGAAGATGATGGTACATTTGATATGCATGACATGAATGATACACTAGAAATGCATGATCACTTAGAAATGCATGATAACATAGAAAATAATCAACCAAGATGGCATAGAGATCACCCACATGATCTCATCATAGGCGACATCACTCACGGTGTACGACCACGTAGAAGAATAACTTCAGATGAAATAAATTAATTCCATGCTATGATTTCCGAAATTGAACCCAAAAATGTGCATGATGCTTTGAGTGATTCTTCTTGGATTGATGCTATGCATGATGAGCTTAATCAATTTGTTAGAAATGATGTATGGGATTTAGTGCCACGACCACAAGATAAGACCATAATAGGCACAAAGTGGGTGTTTAGGAATAAAATGAATGAAGAAGGAAAGGTCGTTAGGAATAAAGCTAGACTTGTAGCACAAGGCTATAATCAAGAAGAAGGAATTAACTACGATAAAACATTTGCAACCCGTAGCACGTTTAGAAGCTATACGACTATTACTTGCCATTGCTTGCATGAAAGACTTCAAATTGTATCAAATGGACGTAAAAAGTGCATTCCTAAATGGATTTATACAAGAAGAGGTATACGTGAAGCAACCACCCGGTTTTGAAGATTTGAAACATCCCGATCACGTGTACAAACTGAAGAAGGCACTATACGGACTAAAGCAAGCACCTAGAGCATGATATGATCGATTTGCTACTTTCCTTTTAGAAAATAATTTTAAACGAGGTACTATAGATAGCACACTATTTTTGAAACAAGATAAATCAGATTTACTTATTATTCAAATCTACGTTGATGACATTATTTTCGGTTCTACCTCACATAGACTTGTTGAAGAGTTTGAAAATTGCATGAAATCCGAATTTGAAATGTCTATGGTTGGCGAACTTAACTATTTTCTTGGCTTGCAGATTAAGCAAACGAGTAAAGGTATTCACATAAGTCAAGCTAAATATATAAATGATATGATTAAAAAGTTCAACTTTGAAAATTTGAAACCCTCCCCCACCCCTATGAGTGTCATCATCAAATTGGATAAGGATGAACATGGTAAAGATTTTGACAATGTCTTATATCAGTCTATGATTGGTTCTTTGCTATATTTAACTGCTAGTAGGCCTGATATCATGTTCAGTGTATGCATGTGTGCACGCTTTCAGAGTCAACCTAAGGTGTCTCACTATAATGTGGTAAAAAGAATATTCCGTTATATTAAGCACACGCCCACCTTAGGGATTTGGTATGATAAAGATTCCGAATTTAACTTACATGCTTATACTGATGCAGATTACGGTGGCTGCAAAATAGATAGGAAGAGCACGAGTGGCACTTGCCAATTTATAGGAAACTCACTCATTTCATGGTTCTCCAAAAAGCAAGCAAGCGTTGCTTTGTCCACTACTGAGGCTGAGTACATGGCACTTAGCCTTTGCTGCACACAATTGTTGTGGATGAAACAACTCTCGGACTTTGGAATTACCGTAAATAGAATACCTATATACGGTGATAGTATGAGTGCCATTAATCTGTCTAAGAACCCCGTACTACACTCTAAGGCCAAGCATATAGAAGTACGCTATCACTTTCTTCGTGATCACGTAAACAATGGTGATATCGTCATAGATCACGTACGCACAGAAGCACAAGTAGCGGATATCTTTACAAAAGCCTTAAATCAAGCCACGTATGAATCTCTTCGTTCTAAATTAGGCATAATTTCAGCTGATATGATTTGACTTGATTTGATTTGATTCTCTTTCCTTATTTACAGGCATCTTTTGATTTACTTTCTAAAATAAAGGGGGAGAGAAAGCATGATTTAAGGGGGAGAGAGATACTGATTGCATAAATCAAGGGGGAGCGATTTGAAATTTAAAAATTCAAATTTCGAATGTTATGCATGATTGAAGGGGGAGCGATAGGATTTAAATCATGTGCATAAGTTATTTTGAAAATCATCAAAAGAGGGAGATTGTAGAGAAAAAGGGGTTTGAGTGATTTCAAAATATGTGATTTAAATGAGCATGACGTGTGCATGATATAAACGTGTGCATTATATAAACGTGTGCATGATATATTGCTTATTACTTGCCTTATTTAGGTCATATATAATGTTGTCGTACTAACGAGCCATGAAGCGTTAAAGCGTACATCATATGGCAAACATTTGTTGTGTTTATACTATTTTCAGGTGCCACCATTAATGAACTAAACTAGTTCATTAAGTGAAGTACTTAGTTAATTAAACTAAGTAGTTCATTAAAGGAAGCTACATTTGGACAAGGCACAAAGGCAATAAGGCTAAGAAATGAAAGTCTCCTCCTCTCTTCATCAATATACACGCCTACATACATATATAAATATATATTTTCAGATTTTTTGAAAAAGGCACATACACATGTATTCCAACGTACTACCGACACGTTATATATTGCGTACGTACATTAACGTCATACCATCATACATAACTCATATTTATGAGTATATTCAGGTCTTATATCATATGATATAAGTCATGGTGATGACAAATTAAATACGACACGTTAAAAGGTTTTAAACCAAAAATTGTTGTATCGGGCGAATACCGAAACTTTGCCAACGTGTCACGTACTTGCCATAAATAGATGGCCAGCCCCTACACCTCAAAAATCATTATTAATTTCGTGCATATGATGAAAATTCCAGCCATAAAATCATTCCATGTTTGGCACACACAAATCACCCCACATTAAGGCCAAATTGTGGAGATTCCAATTTCAATTTTGTCACATGTTAATGGCGCCACTTTAGACCAGCTAAGTGTTGAGAATTAAAGTTTATATTATATATATTATGTGTAACATAATATATATATATATATATATATATATATATATATATATATATATATATAACATGTGCAAAAAGTTGGAATTTAATTAGAGAAAAATCGGGTAATCGATAAATATCGAAAATTCGGTTTTCTACGTACACAACACATGGAACATTTTTGGCACATCATACGACACGTATCTAGACACTTTTTACATATGTCATACATCTTAAAGTGCTCTAGAAAATTAAATTAAGGGCTGATTGGAATATAACATATGTGTATTATTAAATATGCACTATTTTACAAAGTTAGCAAAAATGAAATTCAGCACATGCATATACATGTATACACGCCCCTACAGCTGAGATGGAGCATATGTGGAGCCTTGTTGGCATATTGATTGGTCAAGAATCAATCATACAATGTTAATGACATAAAGGAAGAAGCTACACAAGGTAACAATTCAAATTTTGTCACAATTGTGACACATGCTGAAAATTCAGCATGTGTGCTAATGTATGGCCGATTTTTACCACCATTATGAGTGATATTTTACTTCTTAATTAAGGTGGATTAATTGGAAGATAATTTGGAAGGATTTTGAATAAGTTATGGAATTTAAGTAGTGATATTTTTCAATATCACACATGCTGAAAATTTTAGCATGTGTGAATGTATAATGGCCGAATTTTAGGCCATATTGTTGTCTAGTTTTTATCCCATAAAAGATGAAAATATCTTCTGCTAAATGGTGATTCATTTTTAAGAGATAAGTCAAAGCAAACATGGCAACATTTTGAAAAGAATACCCATGTATCACATGCTGAAATTTCAGCATGCAAAGTCTCTTAATGGCCGAAATTTTCATGCCTTTTTGTGAGAAAATTATCTTGCTAACTTTATGTGATAATCTTGTGAATTATGGCAACTATTTTATGATGATTTTGGCACATGTTTTAAGTGGTATTCTCAGATTTTCCTAGTCATCAAGTGATGACAACATTCAACCAATCATGAAATGCCAAGTAAGCAAAGGTTAAATGATCATCCAATAAGAAGGTGCCAAGTAAGCAAACACATGTCACAATGATGCCACACATTCTCCCAAGGACTTAGAAGATAATTTTCAAGAGGGGAAGGCACCAATAGGAGGACGGCCATGTTGCTTAAAAGGAAAGGAGATGAGGAAAAACAAAAGACAAGAACAAGCATTGCAAATTCAAGCATCAAAAATGCCTAGAACTCCTTTCTTCTACACTCTCTTTCTTTCTTCTTCTTGAAAGCCTATTGCACTTATATTCTTATTCTTGAATAGGCTTGTAATAGACCACCACACATTCTATATCTTTGTAAAAGATTGATTAAGGTGTGATCAATCTTCAATCTTGCTAGGTGGTGGTGTTCGTGCGAATTGTATTCATCGTACAAGGTTTGTAAAGGGTTGGAGTTGGTGTGTAACTCCATCAACCCTGTGGTAAGGTGTACTTGCGTGTGTGACTAGTGTGAACCGAGGAAGGTGTTCCTCGAAGACTGGAGTAGGTTGTTTATAACCGAACCAGTATAAAATTATCGGTGTCATTTACTTTCAGCACTTATATTCTATTTCTGTACTGTTTACTCTTTTTGTTTACGTTCGTAAAAATAGTAAACGATTTTCAAAAATTACAAAAATTTCCAGACACATAGCCACACGTCTTAGGGTTAATTTGATATAAGTTTCAACCCTTTTGGATAAGTATAAGTCACTCAAACATCCAAAGTTCTGAGACTAGTGCAGTCTGACTTTCAGGCTTACAAAGGTTGAGACTTTGAGTGTATTTGACTAACTTCCCAAAATAATTTTTCAAAATTGTTTTAACCCATTTAAATTAAACATATAAGGGGTTAGTGGTTAAAATTTCAGAGCAATTGGAGTTAAGAACAAATAGAAATAAATTTTTCAAAACAGTCTACCGTTTCTGGCAGATTCGTGCAATCTGACCACCAACGATTTTTGAAGGGGTTAAAGGTTGAATTTAAATCTGAAATTTTTAGGAGACACTCATAACATCTGAGGATAAGTTCTCTCAAAAGTTTAGAATTTTTTAAGACCTACAACCTAGTTTTAAAAATGTTTTAAAACTGGTCCTGAAAACAGAATCTGTTTTCAGAAGTTGAGTTGTTTGGTTTTAAACAAATTTTAAAAACCACACTTTCCGCACCAACTATTCAACCTCCCCCCCTTTCTAGTGGTGCCTTGCAGATCCTACATGTATAAGCAAAGTTACCGGCCATAGATGCGAGTGAGCAACGTGAGTAGCAAAACCAAAGAGTGAGGCCAGTTTGCATAATTGCAAGAGTGCCAAGAGTGAGCCAAGAAACTTTGTTCGGTTTTGAGTTATTTTCCGAATATTAGTACAAGCGAGTTATGCTTTATACGTGTTGTGTTCTTTAAATCCGTTATTACTTCAATTGGTATCATAGCCGAGGTTGTTTGAAAAGGGAGGAGCCACCATGAGGGTTTGATCCGGGAGGGAGGCTATCGTGCTCTTCATATCAGCAATGGACGGATTTTGTTCAACATAACGACGAGTGATTAATCAAAAAAAGGGGGATCCATTTGGCCATGAAGAGTGACTCGGCCGAAATTTCAAAGGGGACACAGGCTCCAGGATATTACTTTTGTTGGCACAATAATTCTTAAAATATCCAAGGCTCACGGGAAGAGGGAATTGTTGAACGCACTGCCATTTTTCCTCTATTGGTGCCGTGGGTCGACCAAAGCATTGGTGTTCACTGAGATCTTGTTGCAGTCGAAACATCAAGAAGATCGAGTCCTCCTACTTTATTATCCGTTGAAGATTCGTGTTAACAAAGTAATCTTCAATTCAAAACAATGAGTGAAACTGGTGAGAGTAGCGCTCGACCATCAAGCACCACATCACAACCGCGTGTGAGAGAGGTTAGATCGACTGCCGTATAATGCCTGATGCTTTCTCCAACCAATTATACCGTGTGGGCTATGCGAATGAAGATTGTTCTAATAGTTCACAAAGTGTGGGGTACGATTGATCCAGGTTCGGATGATGCCGAGAATAATGATGTTGCAATTGCTCTACTCTTTCAAGCAATCTCTAAGAATTTGATCTTGTAAGTCGGACATCAAGAAACATCGAAAGGAATTTGGAAAGCCATAAAAACGAGATATTTAGGTGTTGAGAGGGTCAAAGAGGCGCGGCTCCAAACCCTTGCTGCTGAATTCGATAGACTCAAGATGGGATTAACGGATTCTATCGATGCTTATGCCGGAAGGTTGGCTGAGATCTCTTCGAAGTCAGCCTCCCTTGGGCAGCCCCTAGATGACTCCAAGATGGTCAAAAAATTCCTTAATGGTTTGCCGAGATCGAAGTACATACACATTGTTGCGTCACTAGAACAAGTGTTGGACTTGAACAAGATCGATTTCGAAGATGTTGTTGGTCGCTTGAAAGCGTACGAAGAACGAATTAACGAAGAAAGTTTCAATACTACGTCAGACAGTACTTTGTTATATTCATCTTCTTCCGATCAACAAAATAAGGGATTTTCGGATCAGAGGGACAGAGACCATGACTCACGTGGAAAAGGCCGAGGCCAAGGGAGAGAGGCGAGGAAGGATCGCTCGAAGTTAATATGTTTTCGTTGCGACAAGCTCGGACACTTTGTGAGCAAGTGTCCCGAGAGAAAAACAAAGACGGACGAGGCATTTATCGCCGATGAGCATGATGTAGATGAAGCGGTATTTGTCCACGAAGGTATTGATTACGTACCTCAAGAAATGTGTTTGAATGAAAGAAGTATATTTCCGAGTAAATTTCTTTCGCATTCAAATGAAAATCATATATGGTATCTTGACAATGGCGCTAGTAATCACATGTCGGGTGAAGAATCTTACTTTTCAGAGATCAACAGAAATGTGAAAGGCAAAGTAAGATGTGGAGATGGATCTTGTGTTGAAATTAAAGGCAAAGGAACAGTAATTCTTCAAGGCAAGACAAATGAGCAAAAGCTACTTACTAAGGTCTATTATATACCGGAACTGCGAAGCAACATCCTTAATCTCGGGCAAGCCACAGAGGCCGGTTGTGAGGTGAGGTTGAAGGGCAAGTACTTGATGATGTATGATAGGGGCGGCCGTTTGTTGATGAAAGTTCAAAGGATTCCAAATCGGATGTACAAGATCTGCATAAAGCCGGGTGACCAGATGTGTCTTCAAGCTAAAATGGATGGTGTCTTAACTGCTGACGATTTCAGGGAGAATTACCTACTGCATCCTGTTTCCCCATGGCCTCAAGCAAGAAGGAGAAGCTATGATGGCAAATATCCTGTTGAGAGGGATTTAAGGCACTATGAAAAGTCATATATTGATTCATACAATGACATGGATTCTCGAAGGATGGACCACTACCGTGACTATGGATTTAAGAGGTCTTCAAGATTTGTAGAACGTGACTGAGACAGTGACTCTATCAAGGGGAATGTGAGTCAAGAAAAAGACCAAAGTCCATATACAAGGTATAGTCGTTCTTGCTCAAGTTCTCATGTGCGGGATGACCGGACAAGATCAAAGTCTCCTCGAAGTCGAAGTAGTGGCGACAAGCAAAGGACGAATATCTTGACAAAACCGTTGGCGCGGACGAAGTTCAAGAAGATGCGAAGATTGCTTGGCGTTGAAGAAATTCCGAGGTTACATTCAGAAATTAAGGGAAAGATTGTTGGATAATTTCCTTGTTAGATTTGGATTCTAATTAGTAGAATTAAAGATAGAGTCATTGTCTTGATATTTCTTAGTTGTCTTTATCTATTCTAGTTAGGATTTGTTTTATTATATGTTTATCTAGTCCAAGTAGAGTTTGGTTTAGCTTAGAATAGTTGACCTATATAAGCAAAGGGTTACCGGCCATAGATGCGAGTGAGCAACGTGAGTAGCAAAACCAAAGAGTGAGGCGTGTTTGCATAATTGCAAGAGTGCCAAGAGTGAGCCAATAAACTTTGTTCGGTTTTGAATTATTTTCTGAATATTAGTACAAGCGAGTTATGCTTTATACGTGTTGTGTTCTTTGAATCCGTTATTACTTCAAAGGTATGTGCAGTATTCGGTTGCAAATGTTGTTGGTGGGTACGAGAAAGGTAATACTCTGCCTATGATGAGAATTTTCTGGCCAGAAGGGTAAGTATGGATACTTGATACTTGGTACGAGATTGGTACTTTGGCTTTGAATTCTGAGCCTATCTTGATCAAGAAAAAAACAGTTTTCTGGATCTAGTGCTCTGATACCGTGTTAATCAGAGTACTATGATCAGTATGATCAGAAACAATTTCTTGTATTGAATTCTTAATGTTTTCGTATTACAACCCTCACACTCATATATACACGTATAGGCTCCTATACACAAGGTAAGTTTCCTTAATCAAATACATTTAATCAATCAAATACAATCAATCAAATATCTAATTAAGTTAATTTCCTAACTATAGCTGATTTGGTGATGTGGTTGTGATTCCTCAAATCTTCCTCGTATGGTAACTTTCTAACAGTTTAGTATTATTGTGGATGTTTCAACCGTTTTGATCTTGTAGAACACTCAATGAGGAATACAAAAAGGATGACCAAAAGTTCGACACCCCATGTCAAGGCTCTTAGTCGTTCAACACCCCTTGTCAAGCACTCCATAGCCAAAATTTTTAAGTCAAGTCTAATCTGACGTTTAAATGGTAAAGATAAAGTTAGGTCTCGTAGTATAAATACATGTCAAGTATAACAAGAAAACCTTTTGATATGATATAAGAGTAACTAACGTCATGTACAAAGTCAAGATTTCATGACATATAAAATGTCATGTCATTGTGTAATAGCAAAACGTACTGGACATGTCAAACAATTTATAATCTTATGCATTATGTTTAATTAATGAGTTGATGAGTATGTAAACCATATACTACAAATGGGTAAAACAACCACAAGTATACTAAGCATATCTCAATGACAGCAACAGCTACCGTTAAGGTCTGAGGAGGGTGAGAGACAGACAAACGATACCTCCATTCCGAAGGATATGGAGTTTGCTTCCAGTGAGACCCTAACTCTATATGTACCTGCATAGATGACATAATAATAGGCATATACTATAAATGGGTGTTGCAGACAAATAAAACTGGGAATATTGCGGAGCACTTTTTTCCCCACTTGAGTGGAGAACAATTTAACTAGGAAAGATAGGGTGTATGCTACAAAATATAATGTATTCAGGCCATGGATCCTATGGCGTTCTTTAAGATTATTTCTAACAGATTGTACTTACCTAACTCAATTCTTGACATAATAAGCCACTTACTATGGGAAACACAAGGAAGCTAGCCATGACTGAAATCCTTGCAATAACACCAAGTAGGATATTCTTCTTGCATCTCTGACCTGACTGACCATGCTACTTCTCATGCTTCTGTTTGAGGTGATTGCCCGAAATTCAAGTGCTATCTTATTCTGTGTTTCCTCATCTCATTCATATATACAAGTTTTAAGGTCTTACTCAGCTTAAGATGACATTTGAATTACCTAGATTAGTAGAGAGAGGTGAACGGCTATGTCATATGAATGTGTGCTAGAAATATTTTCTTTTGATGTTTGCATGACTCTAGCAATTCGTATATGGTGGTGACTTTGAAACTGGCATAACACACATAGGCACCTGTTCACTTGGGTTTTGTGGTCAAGTTCGGGATGTAATTGTTCGGAATAATTCAAGTCAGACAAAATTGACTTCTGTACAGTGTTTGTAAAAAGCACTGGCCGACCTGCCGAGCTCAGGGTATACTGGATCGATCAGCTAAGTCAAGACAGTTCAGATAGCGCAATTGTGTTTGCGTCCTAAATCGTCAGTAGACCTGCCGAACTGAACTGAATAGCACTTCAGAACAGTAGTGCTGTGCTATCAGCTTTCCATCCAATCTGAACTCAAGTCAGGTTGATCAGACAGATCAAATCAATCCAGTCAGTGCAATTGTATTTGCATTCTGGGCTGATGATTGACCTGTCGACCTCGGCACCTCAACACGACCACAACTGTTGTGCTTTCAGCCGCTTCAGCCGAGCTCAACACAAAACAGAGCTCAACACGACAATGCTGTAGAACAACGAATGTTCTCAGACAAACAGCAGAGCTCAGCACACAGCAGAGCTCATCTCGGAATAACCTCAACAGCTCAGCTGAGCAAAATCCAAAGTGAGTCTAAGACTCTGTCCTTAAGACGTATTGCTCCGGTATATTGTGCCCAACAGGATGGAGCAATCGTCCCTCAGGATACAACGGAGTCAATTCAGATGAGCGGTACTGCAACGTAAGAAATCAAACGAACCTGTAAGTTGTCCTGTACTTCTCGGAATACTGAAATGCAGAGTGTATGCATGAGAACAATTATGCAGACAGAGATTGCAGAGAAAAGGAGAAGAATTTAGGATTTTTGAGTGTGAGTGTGAATGACCATAGAGGTCAGCTTCGTTACTATTTATAGGAAAAATTCTTAGGCCAGTCTATTACAGCCAGTTCAACCACAGCCGTAGGTTTTAGATACCTTCTCGGTTTGAACCCTTGGATAAGATAACCGCACCAGGTCTTCCTTCAGCCGCCAGATCAAATAACTGTTCAATCTGAGTCATCAGATCACAACAAACTCAGGCCAGCTCGAACGGTTAAAGCTCCAACCACTTTTCAAAATTTAACCTTAGCCTATCTTAACAACCGGGAAGTTTGAACTCAAACAAACTCCACCCCAGCTGATAAGATCTGACCTGCTGCTACAAAACCCAGCCTGTAGTCTGCAGCCCGTAGCCCAGCCTGTAACCCAGTCCACAACCCGAGCCCATCAAGTTCGCAGCTCTGTCCCCAACCTGAGCCCATCAGGTACGGGCTGAGTTGAGCTGACTTTCTCCCTTACTTTGAGCATTAATTTCTCATTCACCCAGTATCGGAATTGAGTGATTCAAAAATCTAAAATTATCTACTTGTCGCATAGATAACTAAGGACTCACTAGTTTATATTTATTGTTAATGAAAACTAATCATAACCCAGCTCAAAGTATGTTGCTAACCACATGTTGCAACTTGGCACAATTTCAATTTCTTTCCAATTTCTCCAACGATCCCACATATGAATTAATTCTAGTGTTTATGCAGACTCTATCGAGAAGTCAGACAAGAAAATGTTGCATTAAAAGAAGTAGCTTCTGGCTTTGAACCTTTCTTAGTGAAATACTATCGGATCCACTTGGCTAATTAGTCACTTGATTCCTTGAACTAACCCGCCTTTAGTGTGAACCTAGACAACATTACTCACACAGCATTTTTTTTAACACCTTTTGGTTCTCATGATTGTGTTCGTTTTGCCCATGAACTATCTGGTTTCGGAAAGTGTGCTAGAGATCTTTGGCCTTACAAAATTTTCATAGAAACGGACACACTTCACACTTACATAGGTGTTTTCTAACAAGAGTATTCTGTCATACCCCACTTGACATGTCAAGATATAGGAACCATTAAAAGCCTCATCATATCCTCATTCCTCTACAGAGAACACTTTTATTTATCAGAATAGGTAAGTGCTCACTAAACCTCATAACTTAGTTGCCCCATTGAACAAAGATTCTGGGATCTCCAATCAACAAGGTTGAGTTATCGTTACAAAGATTCATGCATTATAAGTTTTAGTCCCATTCCGTTTGCCAAAATTGACATCTGGTCTCTAGACAAACCTTTTGTAAACGGGTCCGCAAGATTCCCCTTTGATTTTATATAATCAATGAAAATCACGCCATCAGAGATCAACTACTTAATGGTATTATGTCTCCGACGCATATGTTGAGACTTACCATTATAGATGCTGCTTTGAGCTTGTCCTATAGCCAACTGACTATCACAGTGCATGCTGATAGGAGCGATTGGCTTGTGCCCGCATGGCAGGCACATCTTCCAAGAAAATCCAAAGCCATTCAACTTCTTCTCCGGCTTTATCTAGTGCTATAAACTCCGCTTCCATAGTGGAATGAGCTATAAACATTTGATTCATAGATTTCCACGACACAACACCTCCACCAGTAGTGAATAAATATCCACTCGTGGACTTAGAATCTTTACTGTCCGATATCCAGTTGGCATCACAATAGCCTTCCAACACTGTTGGATATCTTGAGTAATGTAATCCAAGATTCGTTGTACACTTCAAGTATCTCATCACTCTATTCAAAGAATTCCAATGATCATTACTTGGATTACTGGTAAACTTGCTCAATTTTACCGAGCATGCTAAGTCTAGCCTTGTACAGTTTGTTATGTACATCAGACTTCCGATTACTCGTGAATACTCCAATTGAGCTACTCGCTCGCCTCGGTTCTTCCTTAAGTGCATACTTAAGCCAACTGGAGTCTTTATTGGTTTCATATCAAGCATATTTAAATGTTTTAGAACTGATTTAATATAGTGAATTTGTGACAACACAAGTCCTTCGTATATCCTGTAAATTTTAATTCCTAGAATAGCGTTGGCAACTCCCATATCTTGCATATCGAAGTTTCTTGTCAACGTCTTCTTTGTATTTAAGATGATGTCACGAGCACTGCCTATGATCAGCATGTCGTCTACATAGAGACATACTATCACATATGCATTCTGTGTGTTCTTAATGTAGACACACTAGTCACTCATTGATTTTGAACTCATTAGCTTGCATAGCTTGATCAAATTTCAAGTGCCACTGTTTAAGCGCTTACTTAAGTTCGTACAACGACTTAACAAGTCTACAGACTTTTGATTCTTGTTCTGAAACCACAAACCCTTTGGTTGTTGCATATAATTTCTTCATCTAAATCACCATTCAGAAAAGCAGTCCTTACATCCATTTGATAGATCTCCAAGTCATATACTGCAGTAATAGCAACTAGTACCCTTATAGAAGTGATTCTAGTTAATGGTGAGTATGTGTCAAAAAAGTCAAAGCCTTCCTTCTATCGATGGCCTTTAGCTACCAATATGGCTTTATACTTCTCGATAGACCTATCCTCTTTTATTTTCTTCTTGAAAATCCACTTGTACCTGAGTGGTTTACTTCTAGGTGGAATGTCAACCAACTCCCAAGTGTGATTCTGAAGAATCGAGTCTATCTCACAGTTAATTGTCTCTTTTCAGAACAGAGCTTATGGAGTTGACGTCGCCTCGGAAAAGTTCCTCGGCACGTTTTCTACCATATAGGTTAGAAAATCCGGTCCAAACGAAGTTGGTATTCTGGCACGCTTGCTTTGACGAAGTTCCTCATTTCTTTGAGGAGTCGCCTCACGCAATCGCTTACCAGTACTCATTTCTTCTTGATTTGTGTCTTTCCTCAGAAAGACATCTTCAAAGAACATTGCAATCCATTGACTATATGAAAACGTTTACATGTATTTCAGGAATATCCGATTTGTTTATCAAGAAACGATATGCACTACTATTAGTTGCATATCCTATAAATATACATTCAACTATTTTAGGCCCAATTTTCACTGTCTTGGTTTAGGTACAACAACCTTTGCCAGACACCCCTACATTTTCAAGTATTTGTAGCTAGGCTTGTGGCCTTTCCAAAGCTCGTATAGTGTTTCATCCATATTCTTAGATGGAATTCTATTCAAAATAAGATTAGTTGAGAGAACGCCTTCCTCCCACAAGTTTTGAGGTAAGTCCAAACTTATCAACATAGCGTTCATCATCTCTTTTAGAGTTTGGTTTTTGCGTGCAGCAAGACCATTCGATTGAGGTGAATATGATGCAGTCGTTTGATGAAAAATGTCATGTTCAGAACAAAATTCATTAAATGGTGTATCATATTCGCCACGTCTATCACTACAAAATGCTTTAATTCGTTTGCTAAGTTAATTCTCAACTTCATTTTTATAGTCTTTGAAAGCATCAATGGCCTCATCTTTGCTGCTTAGCAAATAGATGTAACAGTATCGTGTGCAATCGTCGATAATAGTTACAAAATACTTTTTACCACCTCTTGTTTGCATAAACTTTAAATCACACATGTCGGTATGAATTAAATCCAAAGGTTCAGTGTTTCTTCTATTGAAGGAAATGGCGCCTTTGACATCTTCGCTTCAACACATATTTGGCACTTCTCTTATCAAAATTTAATTTGGGCAACAAGTCATGATTAACCATTCGTTGTATGGACTTATAATTAACATGTCTCAAATGAAAATGCCATGAACAAGAAGACTCAAGCATGTAAGCAGAAGATGAAGCATTATTATTAGTCTCTACGGACAAATCTCTTTTGGGTACAATAATGATGACATTCAATTTAGACATCCTATTCGACAAGTACCCCTTTTCCAAATGCATGCCATTTTTCGAAAGAATAACTTTATTGGATTCTAACACTAGTCTAAAACCATGCATGATTAGAAGAGATCTAGATACTAAATTCTTCCGAATATCAGGGACGTATAGCACATTCTGCAGAGTCAGATGCTTCCCTAAGTTCAGCTTCAAAACAACTTTGCCCTCGCCTTTCATCTTCGATGAGGTCGAGTTCTCTATGTAAATCTATTCATTGTTCCCAGGCTGGTGCTCCGTGAACATCTCTTTGCTGGAGCAGACATGTCTCGTGGCGCTAGTATCGAGCCACCATTCGCTCATGTTCCCCACAACGTTGCACTCTGAGACCACTGCACAGAGGTTCAGATCGTCCATGGCATCAACAATGTTCGCCTTTGCCATGGGCTGCTTCTTCTTAGGCTTATGGCACTCATTACTGACATGCCTCTGAATGTCACAATTGTAGCATTTTTCGGTGAACTTCTTAGCAATCTTCTTGCCCTTTTTATTCACCCTAAGTTGGCCCTTCTTTTTCTTGCCCTCTGCGACATGGGCCTTGGCCTGACCAACACTTGGTTGTGGCTTACGTTCAAATCTTTGATTATCTTCCTCTATGCGAAGTCAGACAATCAGATCTTCCAATGTCATCTCCTTTCTGTTGTGCCTGAGATAGGTTCTGAATTCCCTCCATGAAAGAGGTAGCTTCTCAATCACCGCAGCCACCACGAAAGATTCACTGAGCGGCATGTCCTACTCTTCTATCTCGGCTACCAACGTATAAAGTTCGTCAACTTGAGAAACAACAGTGCGAGAATCAGACATTTTAAAATCAAAGAATTTGCCGACAATAAATTTCTTAGTGTCGGCATCTTCCATATAGTATTTCTTTTCCAAAGCCTGCCATAAAGACTTTGTCATCTTGTACGTGCAGTACAAGCCATACAAGGAGTTGTCCAGGCACCCAAGAATATGACTCAAGCAAACATAATTATTGAAGTTTCATGCTTCAACAAAGAGTTTGTGTTCCATATTCTAGGTCAGGTCCTCCTCAAGATTCACCACAAGCTGGTCCTTGGTTAAAAGCGAGGCCAGTCCCATAGTAGTCAAGAGGAATAGCATCTTCTCCTACCAGCATTTGAAGAAGCTCCCAATGAACTTCTCCGGCTTCTCCACTTAGGCCACCGCAGAACCCTATGCAATAGGAGCATGCCTCGGCACCCCATCATTTGGTGCCATTGGAGCAGTACTATGTGCGTCTGCGCCTTGAACCGAGCTAGAACGTGCGTTTTCCATCTAGTTTTAGTAACATATCAGAAACAAACGAAAATCAGTACAGAATCAATAACCAATACGCCTTAAGAATTGTTAGAAGTAATTTAAGTTAGACAAAATTGACTTACGTACAGTGCTTGTGAAAAGCAGTGACCGACCTACCGATCTCAGGGTAGGCTGGATCGATCCGATAAGTCAAGACAGTTCAGATAGCGTAATTTTGTTTGCGTTCTGAATCATCATTCGACCTGCCGACCTGAACTGAATAGCACTTCAAAACAGTAGTTCTGTTGATCTGACAGATCAAATCAGTCTAGACAGCGCAATTGTATTTGCATTCTGGGCTGATGATTGACCTTCTGACCTCGGCACCTCAGCACGACCATAACAATTGTGCTTTCAGCCACTTCAGTCGAGCTCAACATAAAACAGAGCTTAGCACGGTAGTATTGCATAACAACGAATGTTCTCAGCCAAACAGCAGAGCTCATTTCGGCAATAACCTCAACAGCTCAGCTGAGCAGAGATCTGAGGTGAGTTCAGGACTCTGTCCTTAAGACGTATTGCTCTGGTATATTGTGCCCAACCGGATGGAGTAATCGACTCCCAGGATACAACGGAGTCAGTTCAGACGAGCGGCACTACAACATAAGAATTCAAATGAACCTGTAAGTTGTCATGTACTTCTTGGAATACTGAAATGCAGAGTGTATGCAGGAGAATGATTATGCAGAGAGAGATTGCAGAGAAAAGGAAAAGAATTTTGGATTTTTGAGTGTGAATGTGAATAACAATGGAGGCTAGCTTGGCCACTATTTATAGAGAAATTCTTAGCAACCACAGCCGTAGGATCAGATACCTGCTCGGCATAAACCCTTGGATCAGACAACCACACCAGGTCTGCCTTCAGCAGTTAGATCAAATAACTGTTTAATCTGAGCCATGAGATCATAACAAATTCAGGTCAGCTCGGTCGGTTAAAGGTCCAACAACTTTTCAAAATTTAACCTTAGTTTATCTTAACAACCGGGAAGTTTGAACTCAAACAAACTCCATCCCCAACTGATAAGATCCGACCCATTGCTACAAGACCCGGCCTGTAGTCTACAACGTGCAGCCCGGCCTGTAACCTAGTCCGCAACCTGAGCCCGTCAGCTCAGTCCGCAACCTGAGCCCGTCAGGTACACATCTCAGTCCGCAACCTGAGCCCATCAGGTACGGGCTGAGTTAAGCTAACTTTCTCTCTTACTTTGAACATTAATTTTTCATTCACTCGGTATTAGAATTGAGTGATTCAAAAACCTGAAATTATATATTCGTCACGTCGATAATTAAGGACTCACTAGTTTCCATTTATCATTAATGAAAACTAATCATAACTCAGCTCAAAATACGTTGCTAACCATAGTTTGAAACTTGACCCAATTTCAATTTCTTTCCAATTTCTCCAATAGCAATTTGCTAGGGTGGAACCTAAATTGGATTGTTTTGTTTGATGCCTTAGCTAAATGTTTATATCTTGGTATTGGTATGTATGGTTCCATTTATCTCGAGGGTGCGCAAATGTCAAAGGTGAAGTGATTTGGTATGTTGAACCATGCACCTGCAATAAACACTACTAGAGGGAGGGTGAATAGTGGTTAGCGGAAATTACACTACAACCCTTTGTTAAAATCCCCTTTGAAAACAGAATCTGAGACCACCTCAGATTCAGAACCCATTTTTAAAAAATTCACAAATAATTGTACACAACTCCAAAAATTATGAAACTTTCCAGAATTGAACTTAAATGAGTTAACCAGACTCTGTACAAAAATCAGACAAAATAAGATCGTTTGACCCTTCAAACAAATAAAAAGATTTAGATGGTCAATCTGGACAGAATTGGACAGAATGTTGCTAATTTTGTAAATAGTGTTTCTCTTTGAATACTCAACCAAAAAGGTTGATAGTTATATCAAAACACTCCTTAGGATGTGTAGATGAAGTTTCCAAAAGGCCCTGACCTTAAACAATTCTTGAAAAATACAGAATTTAAGTTTTCTCAAAACTGGTCAGATTGCAGTCAGATTGGAGCAGTTATCTTGCAAAGATTGAAAGTCTAACTTTCCCTTGCTCAAATCAAGTGATTCTTGTTGCAAATGAAAGCTAACAGTCTGAAGTATAACTCCACCAAAAATCACGAATTTTAAAAATGTTTAACTATTTTTTCAAATTATGTGAATTTGGGTGAAAACTGCAGTCAAAAAACGGGCAGAAATAGAAATAAAGAAACAAGAGAAGAACAACGAGGATTTATCCTGGTTCGGTCAATGTGACCTACTCCAGTCCCAAGGAACACCTTTCCTTAGATTTCACTATGAAATGAGCACCTTACCACAAGAGCCAAGCTTGATCCTTGGGTTATACACCAACCCTACTCAAGACTTGGATAATCACCTTCTAAGCAACACTTAGTTGCAACACCTCTACAATCTATTGATGTAGCCTTATAAAGATGGCTAATCAGTCATACAAATGAAGCTCAAGAGGCTTGTAGCTCACCACAATACAACAAGAACACCTTTGCTACAATGAATAAAACAACAACAACAAGAAGATGAAGATGAAAGCTAGACAATTCAACAAATGCTTGTGAGCTTCAAGTGTGTTTCATCTTCTTCACCATTGCCTCTATTTATAGTGTGATTTGAGCCTTGAAGATAAGAATGCTAATGTGTCACCATCTTCATCATCAACTCCAAATGTCTTCACATCATTGGTTGGCTTTGTACACTTGGCAAAATAATACACAATGATTGGTCCACCTTGACAACTTTATGTGGCCGAAAATTACACCTTGGATTTGTCTTGGAATTATCTTGAAACCAAGAAGATAATAAGGCCATAACCACTCCACCATCTTCTCAACTCTTTGGCAAGATAATAGGCATGTGATCTTAAACCAATTCAAAAAAAAACAACTCCAATTTTCAGCTCCAAAATTGAAGTAGCCGTTGGCTACATTTCAAAAGTGATTTTTTTTCTTTTCTTTTTCTTAATTAAATAAGAAAGGATAATACCACCAAATTATCTCCAAGTTCAAGCATGATAATAGGACATGTGAAGTCTTCATTTGACTTCAAAAAATCTGCTGAAAAACACCCAAGAAAAAGTATATAGCTGTTGGCTATATTTGAAATTTCCAAGTGGGAAATTTTGCCAAATAGCTCCTTTTTGGTTGGTCCACTTGTTTCCAACTCATAAAATGAATAATCCATCATATACACCTGAGTATACACGTTTTTCAACATATATATATATATATATATATATATATATATATATATATATATATGTGCAGCAACTCAGATTTTTGAAGAAGAAATAAATAGATAACAATTGACAAGATTATGTCAACGTGTAACACCGAAATTCCCCAATATTTCTTCTTATATGTCAAGAACATTTCCACACCTTTGACACCTTTAATATCTCTGAATAATGATGATAAATATCCTCTTATACCATATATAAGAGGGTCTTCAAGAAAAAAATAGAATGTGACATCTCAAATCGTCACATCTCCAGCTATAGTCAATAATATCATCGGTTGAGAGAATAAGATATAAGATGTCCCACAGAAAGGTCTTGAACTTTTCTGCCTTACATAGATCGATCGATGTGAGAGATCCATGTATATAGATCGATCGATGTGCAACAACCTGAGAGATCGATGTCAACTTTTTCAACTTTTAAACACATATAACACCATATGTGACATTGTTAAGTATTCACCACTTAAAATCATGACTTTGAAAATTATCCAAACATATTTCTCAACATTCTCCCCCTTTTGGATGATTTTCAAAATAACCTAACATGATTTTAATGTCACAACTTATAACCAAAAATTTCACCAAATATTTTCAACTTTTAAACATTATGTTGCTCCCCCTCAACTCATACTCTCCCCCTTAACCTATGCTCCAAAATTTATACCAATTAAAACTTAGCATATGAGTCATCAAGACTTACTTACCAACTAAAATCCATGACTTACCAACTAAAATCATGTCCTTATTCTATCTCTCCCTTTATTTTGCAAATCATGCAAAAGATAGAACTACGCAATGGTATCGTAAGTCATCATACCTAACTTGGCTCGTAAGTTTTCAAAAGTGGCTTGATTAAGGGGTTTGGTAAAGATGTCAGCGATTTGGTGATCAGTTCTTATATGGTTTATCACTATATCCTCATTTTGAACATGATCGCGAAGAAAGTGGTATCGCACCTCAATGTGTTTGGCCTTAGAATGAAGCACCGGATTCCGGGAAAGATTGATTGCACTTGTGCTATCGCAGAAAATTGGAATCTTTTTCATTTTAATGCCAAAATCACTAAGTTGCTGTTTAAGCCAAAGTATTTGGGTAGTACATAAACTCAAAGCAATATACTCGGCTTTAGCGGTAGAAAGAGCTTCACTAGCTTGTTTTTTAGAAAACCAAGAAATCAAGTTGGTTCCTATGAATTGACAAGTACCGCTAGTGGATTTTCTATCTAACTTGCAACCACCATAATCAGCATCGCTATATGCGTGTAATTCCAACTTAGCGTTTCTATCATACCACAGTCCTAAGTGAGGTGTATGCTTAAGATATCTATAGATCTTTTTCACTGCATTGTAATGTGATACCTTAGGACAAGATTGAAACCTAGCACACATACATACACTAAACATGATGTCAGGTCTTGATGCAGTTAAGTATAACAATGAGCCAATCATAGACCTATAGAGTGTGTCATCAAAAGGTTTACCATTTTCATCCTTATCAAGTTTGGTACTAACACTCATGGGGGTAGTTGCAGGTTTTAACTCTTCAAAGCCAAACTTCTTAATCATATCATTGACATACTTAAGTTGGCTAATATGAATTCCTTGAGGGGTTTGTTTGATTTGAAGTCCTAAGAAATAATTCAACTCTCCTACCATTGACATTTCAAACTCTGACTTCATACACTCTTCGAAGTCTTTTACTAAGGTAGGGTTGGTTGAACCAAAGATGATATCGTCAACGTATATTTGAACTATTAACAAATCATTGCCTTTTCTTTTTAGGAATAATGTGTTGTCTATTGTTCCCCTTTGATAATTATTTGCAATAAGAAAGTTTGCAAATCTATCATACCAAGCTCTTGGAGCTTGTTTTAAACCATATAAAGCTTTCTTAAGCTTGTAAACATGGTTAGGATTCTTTGGATCTTCGAATCCAGGGGGTTGTTTGACAAACACCTCTTCTTGGATGTATCCATTCAAGAATGCACTTTTGACATCCATTTGGAAGAGCTTAATGTTACCTACACTTGCAATCGCAAGTAACAATCTAATTGCTTCTAGTCGTGCAACGGGTGCAAAGGTTTCTTCATAATCTATTCCTTCTTGTTGATTATAACCTTGTGCGACTAGTCTAGCCTTATTTCTTGTAATGTTTCCTTGTTCGTCCATCTTATTCCTAAACACCCATTTCGTTCCTATTATTGACTTGTTTTCGGGTTTAGGTACTAAGTCCCACACATTGTTCCTTGTGAATTGATTTAATTCCTCATGCATAGCATCTATCCAAGATATATCACCTAAGACTTCCTTTACGTTCTTAGGTTCTAATTGTGAGATTAAGCTATTTCCTTCAAGTTGACTTATATTTCTACGTGTTCTAACCCCAACACTTGGATCCCTAATGATTAATTCTCTAGGATGCCACCAATTCCTAGATTGACTAGGTTCACCCTCATCTTGTTCAAATGTTTCATTAGTGTGAACATTATCATATGTAATTGGATCATTAGTTACATTATCTTCCAATTGCAAAGTTTCTTCATTTATATCATCTAAGGGTTCATGCATGTCTTGTTCAGGGGGAGTTGGTTCTAGATGATCAAGTACATGCTCAAGTAATACATCATCATCAAACATATTTTCAACATTTGTTTCTTGTTTATGTTGATGTTTATCACTAACTTCAAAGCATGCATTTTCATTGAATTTCACATGTATGGATTCAATTATCTTTCTAGATGCAGGATTATAACACCTATATGCTCTTGAGTTAGTTGAATACCCAACGAATATGCATTCAATAGACTTTTGTTCAAATTTATCTAGATTATCCTTAGTGTTTAGCACAAAACATTTACATCCGAATACTTTAAGATAATCTATTTTAGGTTGTCTATTCTTTAGCAGTTCATAAGGCGTTTTATTTAATTTCTTTCTAATAGTAAGCCTATTTATAATATAGCATGCACAACTAACAGCTTCAGCCCATAAATATTTAGGTAATTTATTTTCACACAGCATTGTCCTAGCAACTTCTTGAATCGTTCTATTTTTACGTTCAACAACTCCATTGAGTTGTGGTGTTCTAGGTGGTGAGAATTCATGTTTGATTCCATATAGTTCACAAAATTTGGTTACGTATTTATTTTTAAATTCTCCACCTCTGTCACTTCTAATTCTTTTGACATTTTCTTCATAAATGTTTTCAAGTTGCTTAATAAGGGTTTCGATTGCTAATAGAGCATCGTCTTTGTGTGTTAAGAACAATGTCCATGTGTAGCGTGAGTAATCATCTACTATGACACACACATAGTAGTGTCCACCTAGACTTCTTGTCCTACTTGGACCAAATAAGTCTAAGTGAAGCAATTCTAGTACATGACTAGTACTCACTTCATGTTTCAGTTTTAATGTTTCTTTAATGTGTTTTCCTTTAATACATGTTTCACACATTTGAAAATTATCTAAGTCTAACTTAGGCATACCTCTAATTAAATTCTTTTTAGATAATTTCCTAATGGTTGAAATTCCTATATGGCCTAATCTTCTATGCCATAAATTCACATCTAAGTCATGTGATATTAGACACTTAACCTTAGCATCTAACATGTTATCTAAGGTAAGGGTATAAATATTTTCATCTCTATTTCCTTTTAAAACCGTTTATCCTTTTTCATTTATTATATCACAAGAATTGGGAAGAAAGGAGACATTATAACCACAATCTATAAGTTGAGAAATACTAAGTAAATTATAAGATAGATTGCTTACTAACAACACATTTCGTATTTGAAATGTGTTAGGGTCCCCAATTGTTCCTTTTCCAACAACTTGTCCTTTGTTGTTATCACTGAATGTTACTTTTTCTCCATTCTTGATATGTTCCAATTCGATGAATAGTTTGGGGTTCCCCGTCATATGCCTCGAACATCCACTATCTAAAAACCATTTTGGTTTTCAGATTCTTTGACTTTGCCTCCTTCTTGCATTCCTTGCGTTTTTCCTACAATGGAGACAAAGTTTTAGGTACCCTTTATTTGGGTCCTTGAATGTTAGGGGCATTATTCTTGTTTAGATAATCCTTAGGTATCCAAACTTGAATATACCTTCTAGGCACATTTTTAGCATTGTTATAATTTGGAAAATAAGAAGAATTAGCATATACATGATTATTCCACATAAGTGAAAATGCATTGTTATACATGTTGTGCCGTGGTTGATAGTCGTTATAGAATGGCCGAGATTTATGATGTATATAAGGCATGTGAATTTGTTTCTTATATGGCGCAGTAAAAGTGTGTTCATAGGCATTTCTATAAGACTTATAAGAGTTTTGCCTATACTTAGGTTCAGAATAAGTTGGATGCTTTTTATTATGTCTAGTTGCATTTGTATACATATAGGCATAGTTTCTAGGTTGTCTAGATGCAAAGTTTGGCCTAGATGTATGTTTATGCGTATGTGCTTTTATGGGTGTATGTTGCATTTTTGCCTTGATATAAGTAGAAGAAGGTGTAGAAGAAGATGTAGCAGGCAAAGTTGATTTTATTGTATTATATGGCAACTTTGTACTAGATGAAACAAACTTAGTCTTTTTATTCACTTTTTCATTTTCTTCTTTATAGACTAAGCCGATTTTATCATTACCATACTTTTGTGATGAGATGAGTGTGTCTAACATGTTTGTACCAGATTTAAATTGTTCTAACATTTTTTCTAAGTTAAGTTTAGAAGACTTAAGTTGCACTATTTCATTTTCACAACTTTCTAACTTGGATTTTAACATTTTATTTTCCATTTGTAACTTTTGTTCATCTTTCCTATATGATTCAATTTTGTTCTCTAAAGAATCAAGAGTATTAGTAGACTCTTGTTTAAGAGATTCTGTTGATCGGAAAATTCCAAGTTGGACGTCTTCAACTTGTCATTTTCTTCAACTAGTTTCTTCTTTTCTTTAGAGTGCCTTACAGTGAGCATGCATTCTTAGGAATTCTTCATATATTTAATCAAATGTCATGTCACTATCAGAATCACTATCAGAAGAAGAACATACCTCGTTGGATACGAAGCAGACTTGAGCTTCCTCAGTTTCGAATTCTGAGTCGGATGAGTCGCTCCATGTGCTCACCTTCATTGCTCGTTTCCCTTTTCTTGCCTTAGACTCCTTTGTATTTGTCGTTTGAGCCTCCTTGTCCTTGGCTTGTTTATTATTGTTGTTGTTATTATTATTTTTCTTCGTGGGACAGTCGTATGAAATATGTCCTTTTTGACCGCATTCATAACACTTTAATTCTTTATTATACCATTTGTTTGTGTTATTCTTCCTAGGTTGAGAAGAAGAAGAAGAAGAATTACGTTGTCTATTCCTATTTGGACGTTTGAAAAACTTTTCTAAGTTTTCTAGCTTTCAATATCAAGTCATCGTCTAATTCAGTATCACTATTACTATCATCGTTACTAGCATGTGTTTCGTTTGTTTTGAAAGCTATTGACTTACCGGATGACTTAGACGATTCAGACTTTCGTTGGTTCTGTTTTACCTCATAGACTTTAAGAGACCCGATCAATTCATCCATTTTAGTGATTGACTTTGTCTCCTCGATTGCAGTCACCTTTGGATCCCATTCAGCAGGAAGGCTTCGTAGCACCTTTTGAACCTTTTCACTGTTCGAAAATGACTTCCCTAAAGCTTCAAGAGCATTGAAAATATTAGTAATCCTCAAATCCATAGATGTTATGGATTCGTTTGGCAACATTTTGAAAGTCTCTAATTCAGTCATAAGCATGTTTATTTTTGACTCTTTAACACCACTAGTACCTTCATGCTTTAATACAAGTGATTTCCACATGTCGTGTGCGCTTGTGCAGTTTGACACATATCCTGCTTCAGAAGTTGTAAGTCCATTTAAAAGTAATTGCATAGCTTTAGCATTCATGGACATTTTCTTTTTATCATCCGATGACCATTCACTTTTATATTTTTCAACCTCTTGAGTTACTCCACTAACTTGTACAACTTTCATTGGAATGTACGGCTCATCTTCAACTATAGACCATAAATCGATGTCTATAGCCATTAAGAATAGCCTCATTCTTAGTTTCCAATGAACAAAATTATTGCCATCAAAAAGAGGAGGGTGTTGTGTAGACATACCTTCCAACTCACCTTTGTGAGAAACAATAGCCATAGTATGTACATTGGATTTGAGACAAGCAGTATATAATGAATCGTTGTTTCTTGGCCTTGTATTGTTCGTACGGTATTGAATCTTGCTTCTTTTGAGTGGTGTTGGTCTGGCTCTGATACCAAATGTTGGACCGTGCACCTGCAATAAACACCACTAGAGGGGGGGTGAATAGTGGTTAGCGGAAATTACACTACAACCCTTTGTTAAAATCCCCTTTGAAAACAGAATCTGAAACCACCTCAGATTCAGAATACATATTTAAAAAATTTTCAAATAATTGTACACAACTCCAAAAATTATGAAACTTTCTAGAATTGAACTTAAATGAGTTAACCAGACTCTGTACAAAAATCAGACAAAAATAAGATTGTTTGTCCCTTCAAACAAATAAAAAGATTCAGATGGTCAATCTGGACAGAATTGGACAGAATGTTGCTGATTTTGTAAATAGTGTTTCTCTTTGAATACTCAACCAAAAAGGTTGATATTTATATCAAAACACTCCTTAGGATGTGTAGATGAAGTTTCCAAAAGGCCATGACCTTAAACAATTCTTAAAAAATACAGAATTTAGGTTTTATCAAAACTGGTCAGATTGCAGCCAGATTGGAGCAGTTATCTTGCAAAGACTGAAAGACTAACTTTTCCTTGCTCAAATCAAGTGATTCTTGTCGAAAATGGAAGCTAACAGTCTGAAGTATAACTCCACCAAAAATCACGAATTTTGAAAATGTTTAGCTATTTTTGCAAATTGTGTGAAGTTGGGTGAAAACTGCAGTCAAAAAACGGGCAGAAACAGAAATAAAGAAACAAGAGAAGAACAACGAGGATTTATCCTGGTTCGGTCAATGTGACCTACTCCAGTCCCAAGGAACACCTTTCTTTGGATTTCACTATGAAATGAGCACCTTACGACAAGAGTCAAGCTTGATCATTGGGTTATACATCAACCCTACTCAAGACTTGGATAATCACCTTCTAAGCAACACTTAGTTGCAACACCTCTACAACCTATTGATGTAGCCTTATAAAGATGTCTAATCAATCTTACAAATGAAGCTAAAGAGGCTTGTAGCTCACCACAATACAACAAGAACATCTTTGCTACAATGAATAAAACAACAACAACAAGAAGATGAAGATGAAAGCTAGACAATTCAACAAATGCTTGTGAGCTTCAAGTGTGTTTCATCTTCTTCACCATTGCCTCTATTTATAGTGTGATTTGAGCCTTGAAGATAAGAATGCTAATGTGTCACCATCTTCATCATCAACTCCAAATGTCTTCACATCATTGGTTGGCTTTGTACACTTGGCAAAATAATACACAATAATTGGTCCACCTTGACAACTTTATGTGGCCGAAAATTACACCTTGGATTTGTCTTGGAATTATCTTGAAACCAAGAAGATAATAAGGCCATAACCACTCCACCATCTTCTCAACTCTTTGGCAAGATAATAGGCATGTGAGCTTTTACCAATTCAAAAAAAAACAACTCCAATTTTCAGCTCCAAAATTGAAGTAGCTGTTGGCTACATTTCAAAAGTGATTTTTTTTCTTTTCTTTTTCTTAATTAAATAAGAAAGGATAATACCACCAAATTATCTCCAAGTTCAAGCATGATAATAGGACATATGAAGTCTTCATTTGAATTCAAAAAATCTGCTGAAAAACAACCAAGAAAAAATATATAGCCGTTGGCTATATTTGAAATTTCCAAGTTGGCAATTTTGCCAAATAGCTCCTTTTTGGTTGGTCCACTTGTTTCCAACTCATAAAATGAATAATCCATCATATACACCTGAGTATACACGTTTTTCAACATATATATATGTGTAGCAACTCAGATTTTTGAAGAAGAAATAAATAGATAACAGTTGACAAGATTATGTCAACGTGTAACACCGAAATTCCCCAATATTTCTTCTTATATGTCAAGAACATTTCCACACCTTTGACACCTTTAATATCTCTGAATAATGATGATAAATATCCTCTTATAACATATATAAGAGGGTCTTCAAGAAAAAAATAGAATGTGACATCTCAAATCGTCACATCTCCAGCTATAGTCAATAATATCATCGGTTGAGAGAATAAGATATAAGATCACCATATTATCTTCAAAATAATAATAACCCAGCTCCAGAATAAAGATAATAATATGCTCAAGAGATTCCTTGAGTGAAAAGACCATAAATGCATTTGGGGGTAAAATGACCAAAATACCCCTGGTGTGAGAAAACTCCAGAAATGACCCCGATGGTCAGAAATAATCACAATTCCACCTTTGTCATGATAAATAGGATGAGAATTCATCCTTGAAACATTTTCATCATGTGATGTTCCTACAAAACTCAAAATACCAATTTTGCCCTTTTTGGTAAGTTGTAGAAACTTCCAAGGCATGTTAGTCACAAGACAATAATAATCACCAAAAACACATAATAATCACATAATGAACATGTATAATTCATATACAAATGAAAACAATCATTTTAACAAATTTTAGAAAATTATTTCTAAAAACCCTAGACATCGATCGATCGAAGTCCTCAGCTTCAGAGATCGATGTCTCACAGAAAGTTTCAGAGTTTGCCTCTGACCTACATCGATCGATCGAAGTGAGGGTTCGATGTACATCGATCGATCGATGTGTCTCAGGTTTAGAGATCGATGTCCCACAGAAAGGTCTTGAACTTTTCTGCCTTACATAGATCGATCGATGTGAGAGATCCATGTATATAGATCGATCGATGTGCAACAACCTGAGAGATCGATGTCAACTTTTTCAACTTTTAAACACATATAACACCATGTGTGACATTGTTAAGTATTCACCACTTAAAATCATGACTTTGAAAATTATCCAAACATATTTCTCGACATGATAGGCCCATGTAAGTATAGGTTTTCATGAATTAGTTCAGTCACTTTTGAGCTAACTGCATATTATTTTAGGGTAATTTTAGCGTGAATGTGAAAGTAAGGATTTAAATTGTTTCCTATAGAAATATCAGCTGAGCTAAGCTGAATATGATAGCAGTGGTGGTGATGTACAAAATATAAGCTGGCGAGGTGAAGCCGTGCCATACAGATAAAGTTGTACTGTTGAGCTGATCTTAGTACCAGCTCAGCACAAAACTATAAGTGGCCGAGGTGAAGAAGTGAAAGGCAGAGGTGAAGAACCAAACTGAAAAGATACATGTGTGCAGAACCGAGGTGACAAGGTGAAGGCACGCCATGAAACAATAAAGTATTGGAAGCAGAGCTGAGCAAATCAGTCGAGCTACACACTTAATCTTACACATGTATATAGAAATATAGATAGAAATTTAGTAGCTCAGATTCCTCTTAACTATATACATATTCAAGCTGATCAGGTAACTAGACATTACCAAAATAGAATCTAGCCGTTGTAAATATCACATCAAAAGGCTGCTAGAAAAATAAAGCTGTCGGAGGCTATGTAACAACTCTTATAAATGGAGGATCACCCATGTACATTATTTTCAACTTGAAAGAATTTATATTCTTCAATACTCGACATTGTATCACGGAAAAACCAATCCTTTTCGTTCATTTTTTTACTTCATTATACTCACTTTCGGTGTTTGAATCATTTAAACAATGGCTACTTTTCCCAGCCTTGTTAAATACACTAAGGCAACCTCTGTTTCTGATCAAGTATCAAGAGGATCCTGCTGTCTACAAATATTTGATGACTCTTCCATTGTCATTACAAGTCACAAATTAAAGAGAGATAACTACCTCTTATGATCTCGAGGGGTGAAAATGTTCATGACTGGTAAGGACAAGGAAGATTACTTATATGGAACAATTACTATTTATATATAAACTGACGTAAATTATAAACTTGGAAGTCTGAAAATAGCATGATAATGTGATGCCTTATACGTTCTATGCAACCCGACATCTCCGATGGTTTCATGATGTATAACATTCCAGCAGAAATCTGGACTGCAGTAAAGGAGATGTATTCAGAACAAGACAACATATCTGAATTGTATGAAATTAAAGCTCGTCTTCATGAGCATAAACAAGGTAATCTTCCTATGCATAAATACTATACTTTGTTGACCAAGGCGTTGCAGCAAATAGATATATTTGAAAAATATCACTGGTCCTGTATCACTGATTCAAATTTATACAAAGAAATTAATGAGCAAAAACAGGTATTTTGATTTTTTTTACTGGGTTAAATCCAGAGTTTGATAGTGCAAGCAGTAGGATTCTTAGCAATAAACCGTTTCCAAGTCTAAAGGCTTCCTTCACCGAGATCAAACATGAAGAAAGTCGCAAGAAGGTCATGATGGGAGAAAGCCCAAATATAGAGGTATATGTGTTGCTTAGTGAACAAACAGCATAAGCTTCAGGTTTGGCTGTTAAACAACACTACACTCCGAGAAGTAGTAAAGGTGTGTCCAAATATTGCAAGAAGGAAGGTCATACAGTTAACGACTGTTGGAAACTCCAAGCAAAACTTGCACGAGAAGGGAAACCACCGCTAAAGCCGAACAGTATCTTTGGAGACCACATACAAAATCTTTCCTTGCTGGACAGAATGTTACATATCTGTTCAACAACTAAGGTCCGCTCAGCACAGTGCATCATCATACAGCTTGGCACTGCTGAGATATCAGAAATAGATAACATTCCTACAAAAAATCAGATTACAACACTGATCCAATTGCTGACGAAACAACGGAGTCGAGCTGAATCTATTTAATCTACAATGGCAGGTCACATTCAGCCATATACAAATTCGTGGATTGTAGACTCATGTACTATAGACCACATAACAAATAATCATAAACTTCCAATCATGAATATGAAACATATTCATGTCTAATATAATGGTCATTATATGAAGAGATCTTACTTGTTCCAATCATGAATATTAAAAACTTAAAGCATTACAAGCAAGAACAAGGCTATTTAACACGACATATGAGAGAAGATGGTGAGTTAGAATGTATAGTGATCCACAAATCTTGTTTACAATGTATGAATTCTAAAGCAGAAAAAGCAACGGTTGTTAGAGTAAAGTTGAGGAAGAGAGAAATAAACTTATGGTCCTAATATTATACTTCCTCTATCTCAAAATATTGTCCTAGCTTGATTTGAACATAATTTTAAAAAATCAAACTCTTTTCTCATTATTCTTATTCTACCCTTAGTTGGTCACTTGAGATAAAATAGAGAAATCATGTAAGTGTTAATTGAATGAGTAGTATAAAAATTTTGACTATTAATATATACTATTTTAAAAATTGGACAATATTTTTAAAGCAAACAAAAATAAAAAGAAAACAATATTTTTTAGGAAAAAAATACATAACATCTATTGAATATTTAAAGAATTTGTATTCATTCAAGTTGAAATTTAATTTACAAGGTTGTATCCCTTTTATAGGGGTGAAAAGCTATTTCTAAAGGCTATTTTATCGCTTGAACAGTGGTCACTGTCAACCTACTATAAACTACAACGGTTGTGGTAACGACTAGTTACCAATGCAGCTCTGCTATGTATACTAAGTTGCAATATTTACACGCCTAATTTCTTGATTGTGTTTCACCTCGTCACATCGGCTTAGCACTTCTTCACTTAAGTCTTCAGCATGTCTGATCTTCTTCAGCTCAGTTCGTCCTTCTTCTATCTTTATCATCTTAGTCCAGCTCCCCTATTCAGGACAGCTCATATGACTGACTTCGTCACTTTCTAACTTCGTTTTGGTCTTCATCCATGTTGGCCTAGTTTAGTTCGGCACCCCTTCGTCCAAGTCTGCCTTTTTCAATTCAACTCGGCACACCTTCGTCCATGTCTGCCTTCTTCAGTTTAGCTCACACAACTTAGCTGAACTTATTTCTACACTCCCCCTCAAAGCACACCTCAGCTGAACTTATTTCTACACTCTCCCTCAAGCTTAGTTGTATATATTCCTCAAGCTTAGCTGTATATATTCATACAACCAAGCTTGGACATTAAGTATTGAAAAACCTTCGTTGAGAGTGGTTTTGTCAAGATGTCTACTATCTGATTTGCTATGGGAATGTATTGTATTCTGACCTCATTTCCTTCAATTTTTTCACGGATGAAATGTCTATCTATTTATACATGCTTTGACTTATCGTGCTAAAGTGGATTTTCTGTCATACTTAAGTAGAAACACTATCACAAAAGATTTGTATGGGTAGTCTTACCTGAATATAGAGATCTTCCAAAACTCTTCTAATCCATATGCCTTCAGAGATTCCCAGTGCAAGTGCTCTCAGCTCAGCTTCTGCACTGCTTATTGACACAACTGGTTGTTTCTTGCTCTGCCATGTAACCCGGTCGCCCTATAAGAATGTTCCATAAACAGTTGTTGATCGGAGATCAGTTTTGCATCCAGCCTAGTCTGTGTCTATGTAAATCTGGATGCCTCGATCTAAGTTCTTCTTGAAGCATAGTCCCTATCTTGGTGCATTCTTGAGATACCTGAGGATTCTAAATGTAGCTTGTAGATGATCATTAGTATGACAATGCATAAACTGTGATACAAAACACACTGCGTAGCAAATATCAGGCCTAGTATGAGACAAGTAGATTAGTTTTCCAAATTTTTGATAACCTAGTTTATTTGTTGGGGTGTTATCTTATTGATCCCTGGGCTTGTATCCCGGCTCAACCAGGGTGCTGGATGGTCTGCATCCGAGCAGACCAGTTTTTTTGAGAAGGTCCAGTATATATTTCCTTTGTGATATATATAGTCCATCTTTGTTTCTTGCAATTTCCATTTCCAGGAAATACCTCAATTTTCCTAGATCTTTCATTTCAAATTGTTGTGATAGTTTAGTCTTGATATTTTCTATGCCATGTTTATCTCCTCCAGTTATTATAATATCATCTACATATACAATAATGATTG
Organism: Eustoma russellianum; assembly: GCA_036186865.1. NCBI lineage: Eukaryota > Viridiplantae > Streptophyta > Magnoliopsida > Gentianales > Gentianaceae > Eustoma > Eustoma russellianum. The sequence continues at coordinate 1,859,843 of AP025067.1, read as the reverse complement.
TCAGCGCCCCCTAAGCTGAAATTCTGGTGAATAGAGTGTGGTCATTATGTTTTTGATTAACTCCTAGCTTAGTCACTGTTTGAGTGAATGTTTTAAAACATGCCTGAGGTGACTGTTTCAGTCCAAATAAGAACTTTCTCAACTTGCAGACCTGACCTCTATTAGTTTCATTGTTAAATCCTGGTGGTATAATCATATAAACCTCTTCAGTCAGATCTCCATTTAAAAAGACATTCTTTACATCCATTTGGTGCAGTTCCCAGTCAAGGTTAACTGCAATAGAAAAAATTACTCTTATAGTATTCAACTTAGCCACTTGTGCAAATATTTCTAGGTAATCTATTCCGTAGGTCTGGGTGAATCCCGTAGCTACTAATCTAGCCTTATATTTATTATTGTGCCATGATTATTATATTTAATTGTGAATACACATCTACATCCTACTGGTCTGATCTTAGCTGAGCTGGGAGTAAGTTCCCATATGTTTTTTTACTAAGGCATCCATTTTTTCCTGCACGGCTTGTCTCCACTTAGGTCGGATGAGTGCTTCCTCTATGTACTTAGGAATAACGTTATCATTGAGTGAGCACACAAATGTTCAAAAGCTTAGATTTAACTTATTATAGGATATATATTCTTTTATGGGATATTTAGTGCAGGTCGGATTTTTGGTGCACTCACGGGTTTCTTTCCTTAGTGCAATTGGTCTATCATCAATTTGAGTCCTATGGTCGTATTCGGTGTTTTCTTTCTACCTAGTCAGAGGTGTTTGGTCAAATGTATCAGGTTGATTACTACATCCGAGATCTTCCTGATCATTTGATATGATAGGAGAATTGATCCTGGGTTGAGTTTTAGTAGTTCCGAGCTGAGGTGCCCCAGAGCCGATCTATTGTGTGCAGCTAGGCTGAGCAGTCGAGCGCGGCATATTTGGTATTAGGAAACTGGACTCGCATTCATTTCCCCTAACTCTACTTGTTCTTCTACAGATCTATAATATGCGAGTTTTTCATTAAATGTAACATCTAATGATATATGCATTTGTCTATTAGCTGGGCAGTAACATGTAGGATCTGCAAGGCACCACTAGAATGGGGGGTTGAATAATGGGTGCGGAAAATGTGGTTTTTAAAATTGTTCTAAACCAAAAACCCAACTTCTGAAAACAGTTTCTGTTTTTAGGTCCAGTTTTAAAACGTTTTAAAAACTAGGTTTCAGGTCTTCAAAAATTCTAAAATTTGGAGAGAACTTAGCCTCAGATGTTCTGGTATCTCCTAAAAATTTCAGATCAAAATTCAACCTCTAACCCCTTGAAAATTCGTTGGTGGTCAGATTGCGGAAATCTGCCAGAACTGGTAGTCTGTTTTGAAAAATTAATTCCTATTTGTCCTTAACTTCAAATGCTCTGAAAATTTAATGACTAAGCCCTTATTAGTTATATGGGTTGAAACAGTTTTGAAAAATTCTTTTAGAAAGTTAGTCAAATACGATCAAAGTCTCAACCTTCGCAAGCCTGAAATTCAGACTGCACTAGTCTAAGAAATTTGGACGTTTGAATGACTTATACTTGTCCAAAATGGTAGACACTTATGCCAAAAGAACCTTAAGAAGTGATGCTATGACTCTGGAAAGTTTCGTGATTTTTGAAATTCGTTTACTATTTTTACCAACGTGATGAAAAACGATAAATAGTGCTGAAACTGAAAGTAAGTGCTGAAAGTAAATAACACCAGGAATTTTATACTGGTTCGGTTATAAACAACCTACTCCAGTCTTCGAGGACACCTTCCTCGTATAGCATTAATCACACAACACAAAGAACACCTTACCACATGGTTGATGGAGTTACACACCAACTCCAACCCTTTACTAACCTTGTATGAGAATACAATTGTCACGAACACCACCACCTTGCAAGTGCAAGAATGATCACACCTTGACCAATCTTTTACAATGATAAAGAATATATGGTGGATTATATGAAGCCTATACAAGTATATGAATATAAGTACAATAGGCTTTTAGAAAGAAGAAAGAAAGAGAGTGTAGAAGAGAAGGCTAGAACACGTTTTTGATCTTTTAAATTGCAAGACTTGTTCTTGTTTTTGTTTTGCTCTCTTCCTTCCTTTTTAACATTGTGGCCGCCCCCTATAGCATCCTCTTCCTTTTGAAAATTATCTTCTAAGTCCTTGGAAGAGTGTATGCATCATTGTGACATGTCTTTGCTTACTTGGCATCTCCTCATTGGATGATCATTATGCTCTTGCTTACTTGTCACTCATTGATTGGTTGGATGTTGTCATCACCTGATGACTAGATAAATCTGAAATTATCCTCAAAAAGAATGTGCCAATTAGCCATAAACATCTTATCATATGTCACATAATTATCCCATTCACTTAGCAAGTCAAATAATTCCATTTTTCCATAAAAAATTCGGCCATCAAGTCTCTTGCACACGCTGAAATTTCAGCATGTGTAACATTCACCTTTTATTCAAAATATTACAAATTTTACATTGATTTAATCCTTGAAATTAAAGAATATTTCAATCACCATTTAGTACACAATATTTTCATCAATTTTGGAATAAAATTTGTCACTCGTGCAGTCTAGAATTCGGCCATATACATTCCCACACATGCTGAAATTTTCAGCATGTGTGATATTCAAAGATATCACCATTTTAATTCCATAACTTATTCAAAATACTTCCATACAATCTCCCAATTAATTAAGTTATTTCAAGAAGTAAAATATGCCTCATAATGTTGATAAAATCGGCCAGCCTATATGCACATGCTGAAATTTTCAGCATGTGTTACAAATGTGACATAAGTTTGAAATGTTACCTTGTGTAGCTCCTTCCTTTATGCCATCAACATTGTATGCTTCATTCTTGACCAATAAATATGCCAACAATGCTCCACATATGCTCCAACATGGCTGTTATAGGCGTTTGAAATGACTTGTGCATGTGCTGAATTTTATTTTTGCAAACTTTGTAAAATAGTGCACATTTAATTATACACACATGGTATATTCCAATCAGCCCTTAATTGATTTTTATAGAACACTTTGAGATGTATGAAATATGTAAAAAGTGTATAGATACTTGTTATATGACATGCCAAAAATGTTCCATGTGTCGTGTACGTACAAAACCGAATTTTCGACGTTTATCGATTACCCGATTTTTCTCTAATTAAATTCCAAATTTTTACACATGTTATATATATTATGTTACACATAATATACATAAATTAAACTTTAATGTTCAGCACTTAGGCTGATCTTAAAGTGGCGCCTAAACCATGTGACAAATTAAAATTGGAATCTCCACAATTTGGCCTTAATGTGGGGTGATTTGTGTGTGCCAATATAGAATGATTTTATGGCTGTACATATCATGCAAGCCACGAAATTTGTGGTCATTTTTGAAGTGTAAGGGCTGGCCATATATTTATGGCAAGTACGTGACACGTTGGCGAAGTTTCGGTATTCGCCCGATACGACAATTTTCGGTTTAGAACCTTTTAACGTGTCGTATTATATTTGTCATCCCCATGACTTATATCATATGATATAAGACCTGAATATACTCATAAATATGAGTTAAGTATAGTGGTGTGACGTTAACGTACGTACGTAAAATATATAACGTATTGATAGTACGTTGGAATAAATGTGTATGTGCCTTTTTTAAAAAATCTGAATATATATATTAGCGTGTGATAAGTGTGGAGAGGAGAGGGAGAACTTTTCTTTCTTCAACTTGTTGCCTTTGTGCCTTTTCCAAATATTGCTTTCTTTAATGAACTACTTAGTTTAATTGACTAAGTACTTAACTTAATGAATTAGTTTAGTTCATTAATGGTGGCACCTGAAAATAGTTCAAACACAACAAATGTTTGCCATTTGATGTAAGCTTTAAAGCTTCATGGCTCGTTAGTGCGACAACATTATATATGAACTATATAAGGCAAGTTTTATGCAAGAGCGTGTCATATCATAAAATATGTCATGCATTTCTTTGTAACATGTTTTAAATCATGTATTTTGAAATCACTCAAACCCATTTTTCTCTACAATCTCCCCCTTTTGATGATTTTCAAAATAACCTACATTCATGATTTAAATCTTATCACTCCCCCTTCAATCGTGCATAAATTGAAATTTTGAATTTCAAATTTCAAATTCGCTCCCCCTTGATTTATGCGATTAGTTTCTCTCTCCCCCTTAAATCATGCATTCTCTTCCCCTTTATTTTGGAAAGTCAATCAAAAATGCATGTAAATATGGAAAGACAATCAAATCAAATCAGCATAAATCATGCCTAATTTAGAACGAAGATTTTCGTAGGTAGCTTGATTTAATACCTTAGTAAAGATATCCGCTACTTTTCCCTCTATGCGTACGTGATCTATGACAATATTACTATTATTTACATGATCACGAAGAAAATGATAGCGTACTTCTATATGCTTGGCCTTAGAATGTAGCACGGGGTTTTTAGATAGGTTAATTGCACTCATGCTATCACAATATATAGGAATTTTTTTTACGGTAATTCCAAAATCAAAAAGTTGTTGTTTTATCCATAGTAATTGTGTGCAACAAAGACTAAGTGCCATGTACTCAGCTTCAGTAGTGGATAAAGCTACACTTGCTTGCTTTTTGGAAAACCATGAAATAAGTGAGTTTCCTATAAATTGGCAAGTGTCACTCGTGCTTTTTCTATCTATCTTATATCCACCATAATCAGCGTCAGTGTAGGCATGCAAATTAAAGTCACAATCTTTATCATACCAAATGCCTAAGGTGGGTGTGTGCTTAATATATCGGAATATTCTTTTTACCGCATTATAGTGAGACGCCTTAGGTTGAATTTGAAAACGTGCACACATACATACATTGAACATGATATCAAGCCTACTAGCAGTGAGATATAGTAAAGAACCAATCATAGATCTATATAAGGCATTATCAAAATCCTTACCATGTTCATCTTTATCTAATTTAGTAGTGACACTCATAGGTGTGGGGGATGGTTTTAAATTCTCAAAATTGAACTTTTTAATCATATCATTTACATATTTAGCTTGGCTTATGTGGATACCTTTACTCGTTTGTTTAATCTGTAAGCCAAGAAAGTAGTTCAATTCGCCAACCATAAACATTTCAAATTCGGATTTCATGCAATTTTCAAAATCTTCAACAAGTTTATGAGAAGTAGAGCCGAAAATGATGTCATCAACGTAAATTTGAATAATAAGTAAATCTGATTTATCTTGTTTCAAAAATAATGTACTATCTATAGTGCCTCGTTTAAAACCATTTTCTAAAAGGAAAGTAGCAAAACGATCATACCATGCTCTAGGTGCTTGCTTTAGTCCGTATAATGCTTTCTTTAGTTTGTACACGTGATCAGGATGTTTCAAATCTTCAAAACCAGGTGATTGTTTCACGTATACCTCTTCTTGTATAAATCCATTTAAGAATTCACTTTTCACGTCCATTTGATAAAGTCTAAAATCTTTCATGCAAGCAACGGCAAGTAAAAGTCGTATAGCTTCTAAACGTGCTACGGGTGCAAATGTTTCATCATAATCAATTCCTTCTTCTTGATTATAGCTTTGTGCTACAAGTCTAGCTTTATTTCTAACAACTTTTCCTTCTTCATTCATTTTATTTCTAAACACCCACTTTGTGCCTATTATGGTCTTATCTTGTGGTCGTGGCACTAAATCTCATACGTCATTTCTAACATATTGATTAAGTTCGTCATGCATAGCATCAATCCAAGAAGAATCACTCAAAGCATCATGCACATTTTTAGATTCAATTTCGAAAATCATAGCATGAAATTGATTTATTTCATCCGGATTTATTCTTTTACGTGGTCGCACACCGTGAGTGATGTTGCCTATAATGAGATCATGTGGGTGATCTCTATGCCATCTTGGTTGATTAGTTTCTATGTTCTCATGCATTTCTAAGTGATCATGCATTTCTTGTGAATCATGCATATCAAACGTGACATCATCATCATTCAACACAGGTTTCAATTCAAAATGATCATCATATTCTTTATCTTTATCAATCTCACCAAATTCATTAAATTTCACATGAATAGATTCTAGAATTTGTCTAGTGAGAGGATCATAACACCTATATGCTTTTGAATTCACAGAATATCCAACAAAGATGCATTCAATTGATTTAGATTCAAATTTATCTAAATTGTCTTTTGTATTTAAAACAAAACATTTGCATCCAAACACATGAAAATAGTCAATTTTAGGCATGCGATCATTTAGTATCTTATAAGGCGTCTTATTTATTTTCTTTCTAATGGACAAGCGATTTATTACGTGACATGCACAGTTTACGGCTTCCGCCCACAAAAATCTAGGCAATTTATTTTCACATAACATAGTTCTAGCAATTTCTTGTAATGTCCTATTCTTTCTTTCTACTACTCCATTTAATTGTGGAGTTCTAGGTGGTAAAAACTCGTGCTTAATTCCTTTTTCTTCGCAAAATGAAATCATGTCCTTATTTTTAAATTCACCACCTCTATCGCTTCTTATCTTTTTCACATTAACGCCATATTGATTTTCAAGTTGTTTTATCAGTTTAGCAATTTCAATAGCACTATCATCCTTATGTGCAAGAAACAAAGTCCAAGTATAACGAGAAAAATCATCAACAATCACGCAAGCATAGTGACGCCCACCAAGACTCGTAGTGCGACTAGGACCAAACAAATCAATGTGTAATAATTCTAAACCTCTAGTCGTGCTTATTTCATTCTTAGGTTTAAGTGATTCGCGTGTTTGTTTGTCTTTTATGCAAGATTCACACAACTGAAAGTTGTCTAAATCAAGTGTAGGGCAATCCTCGTATTAGGTTCTTTTGTTGGAGTTTTTCTAGTGTAGAAATGTCAATATGTCCTAAACGTCTATGCCACAAGTTTACGTTAGGCTCATTTGACATAAAGCACTTAACCTTAGCGTCTAACGTATCATCCATAGAAAGCGTAAAGATGTTTCCTTCATGTTTTCCTTTTAACACTACTTCTCCATTTTTATTTATGATATTGCAATAGGGATGAGTAAAGCACACATCGAAGCCATTATCAATAAATTGTGAAATGCTAAGAAGATTATAAGATAAGTTGCTTACCAAAAATACGTTGGAAATTTGAAGGGTGCTTGGGTTTCCAATTGTACCTTTTCCGATGATCTTACCTTCATTGTTGTCTTCAAAGGTCATGGATCCGCCTTTTGTGACCTTCTTCAATTTCGTGAATAGGCTCGGGTCACCCGTCATGTGCCTCGACCAACCACTGTCAAGGAACCACTTGATAGATGTATCTTTTGATGTGTGGGTTCCCTCGTTTGATGCTTTGGACACCAAGCATACTTATGCAGTCTCCTCTTCTGTTTCAGTCTCGGAATCCAATGTATCACTCCAAGTGGAGGCTTTGAGAGCTCGTTTCCTTTGCTTAGGTTCTAAGACGAGTCTATTCTTGTTCCGATCCTTGTCAGGGTATTTGTTTGTTTGCTTTTCCTTATCAGGGCAATCATATGATAGATGTCCAAGTTTACCACATTCATAACATTTAACATCCTTATCGTTTGTCTTGTTCTTATTTCTTTTAGTCGAAGTAGCCTAGTTTTGTTTCTAAACGACTTTCTCATGAATTTTCTTAAACCTTTAGGCAATAGAATTAAGTAATCGTTATCTGATTCAGAATCACTATCATCTACGTGATCAGAAGAAGTAAAGACGTATTCATTTGATTTGAATGCAATAGTCTTACCTTGTTTTGATGATTCTTATTTCCGTATGGTGAGTTTGTTCTCATAAACCTTAAGTGATCCAATTAATTCTTCCATCTTAATTGACTTAGTTTCTTTGCTTTCTTCTATTGCCGTTACTTTAGGGTCCCACTCGGATGGAAGGCTTCGCAAGACCTTTTGTACCTTTTCCTGCATAGTAAAGGCTTTGCCAAGAGACTCAAGAGAATTGTAAATGTTAGTCAAGCGAAGATACATATCAACGATAAATTCATTAGGCAATAATTTAAATGACTCGAGTGTGGACATAAGCATGTTGATCTTGGACTCTTTTACTTGACTAGTGCCTTCGTGTTTCCTTTCAAGAATTCTCCACATTTCTTGAGCACTAGAACAATTTGAAACATAGCTAGATTCACTTTTACTTAGTCCATTTAAAAGTAACTGCATAGCCCTAGCGTTCATGCTTAGTCTCTTTTTATCCTCACTAGTGTACTCTTGCCTAGGCTTAACGGCCTCTAGTGTGACTCCATCTATAGTGGATAATTTTGATGGAACAAAAGGACCATATTCTATAATTGACCAAAGATCAATATCAATTGCCATAATAAAAAGTTTCATTCTTAACTTCTATTGAATGAAAGACTCACCGTCAAAGAGAGGAGGCCTTTGACTGGACATACCTTCTTGTTCGGTTTTGAAGTTTGTGGTTGCCATCTCACTTAGATCGTTGGATCCTTTTGATGTGAGTGTTCCTGCACTCGATACCGCTTGTAGGATCTACAAGGCACCACTAGAAGGGGGGGTTGAATAGTGGGTGCGGAAAATATGGTTTTTAAAATTGTTCTAAACCAAAAAACAACTTCTGAAAACAGTTTCTGTTTTCAGGACCAGTATTAAAACGTTTTTAAAACTAGATTGCAGGTCTTCAAAAATTCTGAAATTTTGAGAGAACTTACCCTCAGATGTTCTGAGTATCTCCTAAAAAATTTCAGATCAAAATTCAACCTCTAACGCCTTGAAAAATCGTTGGTGGTCAGATTGCACAAATCTGTCAGAACTGGTAGTCTATTTTGAAAACTTAATTCCTATTTGTCTTTAACTCCAAATGCTCTGAAAATTTAATGACTAACCCCTTATTAGTTATATTTAAATGAATTGAAACAGTTTTGAAAAATTATTTTGGAAAATTAGTCAAATACGTTCAAAGTCTCAACCTTTGCAAGCCTGAAATTCAGACTGCACTAGTCTCAGAAATTTGGATGTTTGGATGACTTATACTTGTCCAAAAGGGTTGAAACTTGCGCCAAAAGAACCTTAAGAGGTGTGGCTATGATTCTAGAATGTTTCAAGATTTTTGAAATTCGTTTACTATTTTTACCAACGTGATTAAAAACGATAAACAGTGCTGAAACTTAAAGTAAGTGCTGAAAGTAAACTTGTTCTTGTTTTTGTTTTGCTCTCTTCCTTCCTTTTTAACATTGTGGTCGCCCCCTATAGCATCCTCTTCCTTTTGAAAATTATCTTTTAAGTCCTTGGAAGAGTGTATGCATCATTGTGACATGTCTTTGCTTAGTTGGCATCTCCTCATTGGATGATCATTAAGCTCTTGCTTACTTGGCACTCATTGATTGGTTGGATGTTGTCATCACTTGATGACTAGATAAATCTGAAATTATCCTCAAAAAGCATGTGCCAATTAGCCATAAACATCTTACCATATGTCACATAATTATCCCATACAATTAGCTGTTGAGAAATATGTTTGGATAATTTTCAATGTCATGATTTTAAGTGGTGAATACTTAAAAATGTCACACATGGTGTTATATGTGATTAAAAGTTGAAAAAGTTGAAAAAGTTGACATCGATCTCTCAGGTTGTTGCACATCGATCGATCTATGTACATAGATCTCTCGCATCGATCGATCTATGTAAGGCAGAAAAGTTTAAGACCTTTCTGTGAGACATCGATCTCTAAACCTGAGACACATTGATCGATCGATGTACATTGAACCCTCACTTCGATCAATCGATGTAGGTCAGAGGCAAACTCTGAAACTTTCTGTGAGACATCGATCTCTGAAGCTAAGGCACTTCGATCGATCGATGTCTAGAGTTTTTAGAAATAATTTTCTAAAATGTGTTAAAATGATTGTTTTCATTTGTACATGATTTATACATGTTCATTATGTGATTATTATGTGTTTTGGGTGATTATTGTTGTCTTGTGACTAACGTGCCTTGGAAGTTTCTACAACTTACCAAAAAGGGCAAAATTGGTATTTTGAGTTTTTAGGAACATGATATGGTGGAAATATTTCAAGAGCACATTCTTATACTATTTATCATGACTAAGTTGGTATCATGATTATTTCTGACCATCGGGATCATTTCTGGAGTTTTCTCACACCAGGGGTATTTTGGTAATTTTACCCCCGAGGGTATTTTTGGTATTTTCACTCAAGGAATCTCTTGAGCATATTATTATCTTCATTCTGGAGCTATGTTATTGTTAGTTTGAAGATTATATGGTGATCTTATATCTTATTCTCTCAACCGATGATATTATTGACTATAGCTGGATATGTGACGATTTGAGATGTCACATTCTATTTTTTTCTTGAAGACACTCTTATATATGTTATAAGAGAATATTTATCATCATTATTCAGAGATATTAAAGGTGTCAAAGGTGTGGAAATGTTCTTGACATATAAGAAGAAATATTGGGGAATTTCGATGTTACACATTGGCATAATCTTGTCAATTGTTATTTATTTATTTCTTCTTCAAAAATCTGAGTTGCTACACTTATATATATGTGGAAAAACGTGATTAATAAGTTGGATATGATGTGGAGTTCATTTTATGAGTTGGAGACAAGTGGACCAACCAAAAAGGAGCTAGTTGGCAAAATTGCCAACTTGGAGTTTACTAAAAATAGCCAACGGCTATATTGTTTTTCTTGGGTATTTTCAGCAGATTTTTAAAGTCAAATGGAGCTCTCACATGTCCTAATATGATGCTTGAAGTTGGGGATAATTTGGTGATATTATCCTTTCTTATTTAATTAAGAAAAAGAAAAGAAAAAAAATTATTACTTTTGAAATGTAGCCAACGGCTACTTCAATTTTGGAGCTGAAAATTGGAGTTGTTTTGTTTGAATTGGTACAATCTCACATGCCTATTATCTTGCCAAAGAGTTGAGAAGATGGTGGAGTGGTTATGCCCTTATTATCTTCACATTTTCAAGATAATTCCAAGTCATTTTTCAAGGTGTTAAAATCGGCCAAGGTGACATCCAAGGTGGACCAATCATTGTGTTTTATTTTGCCAAGTGTACAAAGCCAACCAATGATGAGAAGACATTTGGAGTTGATGATGAAGATGATGACACATTGGCATTCTTATCTTCAAGGCTCAAATCACACTATAAATAGAGGCATTGGTGAAGAAGATGAAACATACTTGAAGCTCACAAGCATTCTATAGCTTTCATATTCATCTTCTTGTTCTTGTTGTTGTATTTTGTTGTAGCAAAGTTGTTCTTAATATTTTGGTGAGCTACAAGCCTCTTGAGCTTCATTTGTAAGATTGATTAGCCATCTTTATAAGGCTACATCAATAGGTGTTGGAGGTATTGCAACTAAGTGTTGCTTAGAAGGTGATTATCCAAGTCTTGAGTAGGGTTGGTGTATAACCCAAGGATCAAGCTTGGCTCTTGTTGTAAGGTGTTCATATCATAGTGAAATCCAAGGAAAGGTGTTCCTTGGGACTGGAGTAGGTCACATTGACCGAACCAGGATAAATCCTCGGTGTTCTTCTCTTGTTTCTTTATTTCTGTTTTCTGCCCGTTTTTGACTGCAGTTTTCACCCAACTTCACACAATTTGAAAAAATAGCTAAACATTTTCAAAATTCGTGATTTTTGGTGGAGTTATACTTCAGACTGTTAGCTTTCATTTGCAACAAGAATCACTTGATTTGAGCAAGTAACAGTTAGTCTTTCAGTCTTTGCAAGATAACTGCTCCAATCTGGCTGCAATCTGACCAGTTTTGAGAAAAGTTAAATTCTGTATTTTTCAAGAATTGTTTGAGGTCAGGGCCTTTTGGAAACTTCATCTACACATCCTAAGGAGTGTTTTGATATAAAGATCAACCTTTTTGGTTGAGTATTCAAAGAGAAACACTATTTTCAAAATCAGCAACATTCTGTCCAATTCTGTCCAGATTGACCATCTAAATCTTTTAATTTGTTTGAAGGGCCAACGATCTTATTTTTGTCTGATTTTTGGACAGAGTCTTGTTAACTCATTGAAGTTTAATTCTGGAAAGTTTCATAATTTTTGGAGTTTTGTACAATTATTTGTGAATTTTTGAAAAACGGGTTCTGAATCTGAGTTGGTCTCAGATTCTGTTTTCAAGGGGATTTTAACAAAGGGTTGTAGTGTAATTTCCGCTAACCACTATTCACTCCCCCCTCTAGTGGTGTTCATTGCAGGTGCACGGTCCAACATTTGGTATCAGAGCCAGACCAACACCACTCAAAAGAAGCAAGATTCAACACCGTACGAACAATACAAGGCCAAGAAACAACAATTCATAATATACTGCTTGTCTCAAATCAAAGGTACATACTATGGCTATTGTTTCTCACAAAGGTGAGTTGGAAGGTATGTCCACACAACGCCCTCCTCTTTTTGATGGCAATAATTTTGTTCATTGGAAACTAAGAATGAGGCTATTCTTAATGGCTATAGACATCGATTTATGGTCTATAGTTGAAGATGGGCCGTACATTCCAATGAAAGTTGTACAAGTTAGTGGAGTAACTCAAGAGGTTGAAAAATATAAAAGTGAATGGTCATCAGATGATAAAAAGAAAATGTCCATGAATGCTAAAGCTATGCAATTACTTTTGAATGGACTTACAACTTCTGAAGCAGGATATGTGTCAAATTGCACAAGTGCACACGACATGTGGAAATCACTTGTATTAAAGCATGAAGGTACTAGTGGTGTTAAAGAGTCAAAAATAAACATGCTTATGACTGAATTAGAGACTTTCAAAATGTTGCTAAACGAATCCATAACATCTATGGATTTGAGGATTACTAATATTTTCAATGCCCTTGAAGCTTTAGGGAAGTCATTTTCGAACAATGAAAAGGTTCAAAAGGTGCTACGAAGTCTCCCTGCTGAATGGGATCCAAAGGTGACTGCAATCGAGGAGACAAAGTCAATCACCAAGATGGATGAATTGATCGGGTCTCTTAAAGTCTATGAGGTAAAACTGAACCAACGAAAGTCTGAATCGTCTAAGTCATCCAGTAAGTCAATAGCCTTCAAAACAACTGAAACACATGCTAATAACGATGATAGTAATAGTGATACTGAATTAGACGATGACTTGATATTGATTGCTAGAAAACTTAGAAAGTTTTTCAAACGCCCAAATAGGAATAGACAACATAATTCTTCTTCTTCTTCTTTTTCTCAATCTAAGAAAAATAACACAAACAAATGGTATAATAAAGAATTAAAGTGTTATGAATGCGGTCAAAAAGGACATATTTCATACGATTGTCCAACAAAGAAAAATAATAATAAAAACAACAATAATAAACAAGCCAAGGACAAGGAAGCTCAAACGTCAAAGACAAAGGAGTCTAAGGCAAGAAAAGGGAAACGAGCAATGAAGGTGAGCACATGGAGCGACTCATCTGACTCAGAATCCGAAACTGAGGAAGCTCAAGTGTGCTTCGTATCCAACGAGGTATGTTCTTCTTCTGATAGTGATTCTGATAGTGACATGACATTTGATGAAATGTATGAAGAATTCCTATGAATGCATGCTCACTGTAAGAGGCTCTCTAAAGAAAAGAAGAAACAAGTTGAAGAAAATGACAAGTTGAAGACGTCCAACTTGGAATTTTCCGATCAACTAGAATCTCTTAAACAAGAGTCTACTAATACTCTTGATTCTTTAGAGAACAAAATTGAATCATATAGGAAAGATGAACAAAAGTTACAAATGGAAAATAAAATGTTGAAATCCAAGTTAGAAAGTTGTGAAAATGAAATAGTGCAACTTAAGTCTTCTAAATTTACCTTAGAAAAAATGATAGAACAATTTAAATCGGGTGCAAATATGTTAGATACACTTATCTCATCACAAAAGTATGGCAATGATAAAACCGGCCTAGGCTATAAAGAAGAAAACGAAAAAGTAAATGAAAAGACTAAGTTTGTTTCATCTAGTACAAAGTTGCCATATAATACAAAATCAACTTTGCCTGCTACATCTTCTTCTACACCTTCTTCTACTCATATCAAGGCAAAAATACAACACAAACCCACCAATATGCACACGCATAAACATACATCTAGGCCAAATTTTGCATCTAGACAACCTAGAAATCATGCCTACATATATACAAATGCAACTAGACCAAATAAAATGCATCCAACTTTTTATGAACCTAAGCATAAGCAACTCTCATACAAGTCTTATAGAAATACACATGAATATACATATAGAGCACCATATAAGAAACAAAATCGCATGCCTTATACACATTATAAGATTCGGTCATCCTATAATGATTATCAACCATGGCGCAACATGTATAACAATGCATCCTCACTTATGTGGAATAATCATCTATATGCTTATCCTTCTTACTTTAACCATGCTAAAAATGTGCCTAGAAAGTATATTCAAGTTTGGATACCTAAGGGTTATCTAAACAAGAATAATGCCCCTAACATTCAAGGACCCAAATAAAGGGTACCTAAAACTTTGTCTCCATTGTAGGAAAAATGCAAGGAATGCAAGAAAGAGGCAAAGTCAAAGAATCTAAAAACCAAATGGTTTTTAGATAGTGGATGTTCGAGGCATATGACGGGCAACCTCAATCTATTCACCGAACTTGAACATATTGATGGTGGAAAGGTAACATTCGGTGACAACAACAAAGGAAAAGTTGTTGGAAAAGGAACAATCGGGGACCCAAACACATTTCAAATACGAAATGTGTTGCTAGTAAGCAATCTCTCTTATAATTTACTTAGTAATTCTCAACTTATAGATTGTGGTTATAATGTCTCCTTTCTTCCCAATTCTTGTGATATAATAAATGAAAAAGGAGAAATAGTATTAAAAGGAAATAGAGATGGAAATATTTATACTCTTACCTTAGATAACATGTTAGATGCTAAGGTTAAATGTCTAATATCACATGACTTAGATGTAAATTTATGGCATAGAAGATTAGGTCATATAGGAATTTCAACCATTAGGAAATTATCTAAAAAGAATTTAATTAGAGGTATGCCTAAGTTAGACTTAGATAATTTTCAAATGTGTGAAACATGTATTAAGGGAAAACACATTAAAGAAACCTTAAAACCGAAACATGAAGTGAGTACTAGTCATGTACTAGAATTGCTTCACTTAGACTTATTTGGTCCAAGTAGGACAAGAAGTCTAGGTGGACACTACTATGTGTGTGTCATAGTAGATGATTACTCACGCTACACATGGACATTGTTCTTAACACACAAAGACGATGCTCCATTAGCAATCGAAACCCTTATCAAGCAACTTGAAAACATTTACGAAGAAAATGTCAAAAGAATTAGAAGTGATAGAGGTGGAGAATTTAAAAATAAAGATGTAATCAACTTTTGTGAACTACATGGAATAAAACATGAATTCTCACCACCTAGAACACCACAACTCAATGGAGTTGTTGAACGTAAAAATAGAACGATTCAAGAAGTTGCTAGGACAATGCTGTGTGAAAATAAATTACCTAAATATTTATGGGCTGAAGCTGTTAGTTGTGCATGCTATATTATAAATAGGCTTACTATTAGAAAGAAATTAAATAAAACGCCTTATGAACCGCTAAAGAATAGACAACCTAAAATAGATTATCTTAAAGTATTCGGATGTAAATGTTTTGTGTTAAACACTAAGGATAATCTAGATAAATTTGAACAAAAGTCTATTGAATGCATATTTGTTGGGTATTCAACTAACTCAAGAGCATATAGGTGTTATAATCCTGCATCTAGAAAAATAATTGAATCCATACATGTGAAATTCAATGAAAATGCATGCTTTGAAGTTAGTGATAAACATCAACATAAACAAGAAACAAATGTTGAAAATATGTTTGATGATGATGCATTACTTGAGCCTGTACTTGATCATCTAGAACCAACTCCCCCTGAACAAGACATGCATGAACCCTTAGGTGATATAAATGAAGAAACTTTGCAATTGGAAGATAATGTAACTAATGATCCAGTTACATATGATAATGTTCACACTAATGAAACATTTGAACAAGATGAGGGTGAACCTAGTCAATCTAGGAATTGGTGGCACCCTAGAGAATTAATCATTGGGGATCCAAGTGTTGGGGTTAGAACACGTAGAAACATAAGTCAACTTGAAGGACATAGCTTAGTCTCACACATAGAACCTAAGAATGTTAAGGAAGCCTTAGGTGACATATCATGGATAGATGCTATGCATGAGGAATTAAATCGATTCACAAGGAACAACGTATGGGACTTAGTACCTAAACCTGAAGACAAGTCTATCATAGGAACTAAATGGGTCTTTAGGAATAAAATGGATGAACAAGGAAATATTACAAGAAATAAGGCTAGACTAGTCGCACAAGGTTATAATCAACAAGAAGGAATAGATTATGAGGAAACCTTTGCACCCGTTGCACGACTAGAAGCAATTAGATTGTTACTTGCGATTGCAAGTCTAAGTAACATTAAACTCTTCCAAATGGATGTCAAGAGTGCATTCTTAAATGGATACATCCAAGAAGAAGTGTTTGTCAAACAACCCCCTGGATTTGAAGATCCAAAGAATCCTAACCATGTTTACAAGCTTAAGAAAGCTTTATATGGTTTGAAACAAGCTCCAAGAGCTTGGTATGATAGATTTGCAAACTTTCTTATTGCGAATAATTATGAAAGGGGAACCATAGACAACACATTATTCCTAAGAAGAAAAGGTAATGATTTGTTAATAGTTCAAATATACGTAGACGATATTATCTTTGGTTCAACTAACCCTACCTTAGTAAAAGACTTCGAAGAATGTATGAAGTCAGAGTTTGAAATGTCAATGGTAGGAGAGTTGAATTATTTCTTAGGACTCCAAATCAAACAAACCCCTCAAGGAATTCACATTAGCCAACTTAAGTATGTCAATGATATGATTAAGAAGTTTGGCTTTGAAGATTTGAAACCTACAACTACCCCCATGAGTGTTAGTACCAAACTCGATAAGGATGAAAATAGTAAACCTTTTGATGACACACTCTATAGGTCTATGATTGGCTCATTGTTATACTTAACTGCATCAAGACCTGATATCATGTTTAGTGTGTGTATGTGTGCTAGGTTTCAATCTTGTCCTAAGGTATCACATTACAATGCAGTGAAAAAGATATTTAGATATCTTAAGCATACACCTCACTTAGGACTATGGTATGATAGAAATGCTAAGTTGGAATTACACGCATATAGTGATGCTGATTATGGTGGTTGCAAGTTAGATAGAAAATCCACTAGCGGCACATGTCAATTCATAGGAACCAATTTGATCTCTTGGTTTTCTAAAAAGCAAGCTAGTGTAGCTCTTTCTACCACTGAAGCCGAGTATATTGCTTTGAGTTTATGTACTACCCAAATACTTTGGCTTAAACAGCAACTTAGTGATTTTGGCATTAAAATGAAAAAGATTCCAATTTTCTGCGATAGCACAAGTGCAATCAATCTTTCCCGGAATCCGGTGCTTCATTCTAAGGCCAAACACATTGAGGTGCGATACCACTTTCTTCGCGATCATGTTCAAAATGAGGACATAGTGATAAACCATATAAGAACTGATCACCAAATCGCTGATATCTTTACCAAACCCCTTAATCAAGCCACGTTTGAAAACTTGCGTGCCAAGTTAGGTATGATGACTTACGATACCATTGTATAGTTCTATCTTTTGCATGATTTGCAAAATAAAGGGGGAGATAGAATAAGCACATGATTTTAGATTTTAGTTGGTAAGTCATCATTTGGTATGAAATGATAAGTTTCAATTGGTTATGAGTTGAGTATAGGTTAAGGGGGGAGAGTATGAGTTGAGGGGGAGCAACATACTATTTAAAAGTTGAAAACATTTGGTTAAATTTTTAATTATAAGTTGTGACATTAAAATCATGTTAGGTTATTTTGAAAATCATCCAAAAGGGGGAGAATGTTGAGAAATATGTTTGGATAATTTTCAATGTCATGATTTTAAGTGGTGAATACTTAAAAATGTCACACATGGTGTTATATGTGATTAAAAGTTGAAAAATTTGAAAAAGTTGACATCGATCTCTCAGGTTGTTGCACATCGATCGATCTATGTACATAGATCTCTCGCATCGATCGATCTATGTAAGGCAGAAAAGTTTAAGACCTTTCTGTGAGACATCGATCTCTAAACCTGAGACACATCGATCGATCGATGTACATTGAACCCTCACTTCGATCGATCGATGTAGGTCAGAGGCAAACTCTGAAACTTTCTGTGAGACATCGATCTCTGAAGCTAAGGCACTTCGATCGATCGATGTTTAGAGTTTTTAGAAATAATTTTCTAAAATGTGTTAAAATGATTGTTTTCATTTGTACATGATTTATACATGTTCATTATGTGATTATTATGTGTTTTGGGTGATTATTGTTGTCTTGTGACTAACGTGCCTTGGAAGTTTCTACAACTTACCAAAAGGGCAAAATTGGTATTTTGAGTTTTTAGGAACATGATATGGTGGAAATATTTCAAGAGCACATTCTTATACTATTTATCATGACTAAGTTGGTATCATGATTATTTCTGACCATCGGGATCATTTCTGGAGTTTTCTCACACCAGGGGTATTTTGGTAATTTTACCCCCGAGGGTATTTTTGGTATTTTCACTCAAGGAATCTCTTGAGCATATTATTATCTTCATTCTGGAGCTATGTTATTGTTAGTTTGAAGATTATATGGTGATCTTATATCTTATTCTCTCAACCGATGATATTATTGACTATAGCTGGATATGTGACGATTTGAGATGTCACATTCTATTTTTTTCTTGAAGACACTCTTATATATGTTATAAGAGAATATTTATCATCATTATTCAGAGATATTAAAGGTGTCAAAGGTGTGGAAATGTTCTTGACATATAAGAAGAAATATTGGGGAATTTCGATGTTACACATTGGCATAATCTTGTCAATTGTTATTTATTTATTTCTTCTTCAAAAATCTGAGTTGCTACACTTATATATATGTGGAAAAACGTGATTAATAAGTTGGATATGATGTGGAGTTCATTTTATGAGTTGGAGACAAGTGGACCAACCAAAAAGGAGCTAGTTGGCAAAATTGCCAACTTGGAGTTTACTAAAAATAGCCAACGGCTATATTGTTTTTCTTGGGTATTTTCAGCAGATTTTTAAAGTCAAATGGAGCTCTCACATGTCCTAATATGATGCTTGAAGTTGGGGATAATTTGGTGATATTATCCTTTCTTATTTAATTAAGAAAAAGAAAAGAAAAAAAAATTATTACTTTTGAAATGTAGCCAACGGCTACTTCAATTTTGGAGCTGAAAATTGGAGTTGTTTTGTTTGAATTGGTACAATCTCACATGCCTATTATCTTGCCAAAGAGTTGAGAAGATGGTGGAGTGGTTATGCCCTTATTATCTTCACATTTTCAAGATAATTCCAAGTCATTTTTCAAGGTGTTAAAATCGGCCAAGGTGACATCCAAGGTGGACCAATCATTGTGTTTTATTTTGCCAAGTGTACAAAGCCAACCAATGATGAGAAGACATTTGGAGTTGATGATGAAGATGATGACACATTGGCATTCTTATCTTCAAGGCTCAAATCACACTATAAATAGAGGCATTGGTGAAGAAGATGAAACATACTTGAAGCTCACAAGCATTCTATAGCTTTCATATTCATCTTCTTGTTCTTGTTGTTGTATTTTGTTGTAGCAAAGTTGTTCTTAATATTTTGGTGAGCTACAAGCCTCTTGAGCTTCATTTGTAAGATTGATTAGCCATCTTTATAAGGCTACATCAATAGGTGTTGGAGGTATTGCAACTAAGTGTTGCTTAGAAGGTGATTATCCAAGTCTTGAGTAGGGTTGGTGTATAACCCAAGGATCAAGCTTGGCTCTTGTTGTAAGGTGTTCATATCATAGTGAAATCCAAGGAAAGGTGTTCCTTGGGACTGGAGTAGGTCACATTGACCGAACCAGGATAAATCCTCGGTGTTCTTCTCTTGTTTCTTTATTTCTGTTTTCTGCCCGTTTTTGACTGCAGTTTTCACCCAACTTCACACAATTTGAAAAAATAGCTAAACATTTTCAAAATTCGTGATTTTTGGTGGAGTTATACTTCAGACTGTTAGCTTTCATTTGCAACAAGAATCACTTGATTTGAGCAAGTAACAGTTAGTCTTTCAGTCTTTGCAAGATAACTGCTCCAATCTGGCTGCAATCTGACCAGTTTTGAGAAAAGTTAAATTCTGTATTTTTCAAGAATTGTTTGAGGTCAGGGCCTTTTGGAAACTTCATCTACACATCCTAAGGAGTGTTTTGATATAAAGATCAACCTTTTTGGTTGAGTATTCAAAGAGAAACACTATTTTCAAAATCAGCAACATTCTGTCCAATTCTGTCCAGATTGACCATCTAAATCTTTTAATTTGTTTGAAGGGCCAACGATCTTATTTTTGTCTGATTTTTGGACAGAGTCTTGTTAACTCATTGAAGTTTAATTCTGGAAAGTTTCATAATTTTTGGAGTTGTGTACAATTATTTGTGAATTTTTGAAAAACGGGTTCTGAATCTGAGTTGGTCTCAGATTCTGTTTTCAAGGGGATTTTAACAAAGGGTTGTAGTGTAATTTCCGCTAACCACTATTCACCCCCCCCCCTCTAGTGGTGTTCATTGCAGGTGCACGGTCCAACATTAGCAAGTCAAATAATTCCATTTTTCCATAAAAAATTCGGCCATCAAGTCTCTTGCACACGCTGAAATTTCAGCATGTGTAACATTCACCTTTTATTCAAAATATTACCAATTTTACATTGATTTAATCCTTGAAATTAAAGAATAATTCAATCACCATTTAGTACACAATATTTTCATCAATTTTGGAATAAAATTTGTCACTCGTGCAGCCTAGAATTCGGCCATATACATTCCCACACATGCTGAAATTTTCAGCATGTGTGATATTCAAAGATATCACCATTTTAATTCCATAACTTATTCAAAATACTTCCATACAATCTCCCAATTAATTAAGTTATTTCAAAAAGTAAAATATGCCTCATAATGTTGATAAAATCGGCCAGCCTATATGCACATGCTGAAATTTTCTGCATGTGTTACAAATGTGACATAAGTTTGAAATGTTACCTTGTGTAGCTCCTTCCTTTATGCCATCAACATTGTATGCTTCATTCTTGACCAATAAATATGCCAACAATGCTCCACATATGCTCCAACATGGCTGTTATAGGCGTTTGAAATGACTTGTGCATGTGCTGAATTTTATTTTTGCAAACTTTGTAAAATAGTGCACATTTAATTATACACACATGGTATATTCCAATCAGCCCTTAATTGAATTTTCTAGAACACTTTGAGATGTATGAAATATGTAAAAAGTGTCCAGATACATGTTATATGACATGCCAAAAATGTTCCATGTGTCGTGTACGTACAAAACCGAATTTTCGACGTTTATCGATTACCCGATTTTTCTCTAATTAAATTCCAAATTTTTACACATGTTATATATATTATGTTACACATAATATACATAAATTAAACTTTAATATTCAGCACTTAGGCTGATCTTAAAGTGGCGCCTAAACCATGTGACAAATTAAAATTGGAATCTCCACAATTTGGCCTTAATGTGGGGTGATTTGTGTGTGCCAATATGGAATGATTTTATGGCGATATGTAAGCCACGAAATTTGTGGTCATTTTTGAAGTGTAAGGGCTGGCCATCTATTTATGGCAAGTACGTGACACGTTGGCGAAGTTTCGGTATTCGCGCGATACGACAATTTTCGGTTTAGAACCTTTTAACGTGACGTATTATATTTGTCATCACCATGACTTATATCATATGATATAAGACCTGAATATACTCATAAATATGAGTTAATTATAGTGGTGTGATGTTAACGTACGTACGTAAAATATATAACGTATCGATAGTACGTTGGAATAAATGTGTATGTGCCTTTTTCAAAAAATCTGAATATATATATATATATATATATATATATATATATATATATATATTAGCGTGTGATAAGTGTGGAGAGGAGAGGGAGAACTTTCCTTTCTTCAACTTGTTGCCTTTGTGCCTTTTCCAAATATTGCTTCCTTTAATGAACTACTTAGTTTAATTGACTAAGTACTTCACTTAAGGAACTAGTTTAGTTCATTAATGGTGGCACCTGAAAATAGTTCAAACACAACAAATGTTTGCCATTTGATGTAAGCTTTAAAGCTTCATGGCTCGTTAGTGTGACAACATTATATATGAACTATATAAGGCAAGTTTCATGCAAGAGCGTGTCATATCATAAAATATGTCATGCATTTCTTTGTAACACGTTTTAAATGATGTATTTTGAAATCATTCAAACCCCTTTTTCTTTACATAACATTTATATCCTTTCTGTGAATTAGCATATCCTAGGAAAATACATTTAACAGATCTAGGGTCCAGTTTACTTCATTGGCTGGGCTGAGCATGCACATATGATGTGCATCGAAACAATCTAGGTGGCAATCTTGTAAGTAGATTGGTATACGGGTAGTGATTAATAAGTATTTCTGTAGGAGTTCTAAATGACAAAGACCTATATGACATTCGGTTTATTAAGTAAGTGACAGTAAGAAGGGCCTCACTTCAGTACTGTTTGAGTACATTCATTTTAAGCATGATTGATCTAGTTAGTTCAAGTAGATGTATGTTTTTTCCTCTCAGCTACACTATTTTGTTGGGGGATTGTGGGTACATGAAGTTTGGAGATGTATGCCATTTTCTATCATAAAATTTTGAACTGTTTTTTCGAAGTACTCAGCTCCATTATCTGACTTCAAAGTTTTAATGGTGCAGCCGAACTGATTTTTAATGAATGACATGTATCTCATCACTGTTTGCCCTACATCACTTTTATTTTTTAATATGTAGACCCAAGTTACTCTAGTGTGATCATCTACTAATGTTACGAACCATTTAGCACCGTTGAGGTTAGCTATTCTAGATGGTCCCCATATATCAGAATAGACTAGATTAAATGGTGTTGATGCCTTATATGCTTTGGCAGGATAATTATGTTTAGTATGTTTGGTTAATTGGCAAGTTTCACAAGTAAGTTTTTCAACATCAGCTGAACTGAATAATCTTGGCATTAATCGTTTAAGATACAAAAAATTGGAATGACCTAGCATGTCATGCCACAACAAAATTTCCCCTATACATGGATTTCTAGGGTGCAAAATACTAGATTCTTGATCACTTGACAGCTCGGCTGAGCTAACTAATGCTCTGTTTCTAACTCCAGTATGTAGAGCCCTGCTGTATTATTAGCACTGCCAATCATCCCCTTCACTTTGTTTTCCTAAAAACAACTTTCTGTGGATGAGAAGCAGGCTAAGCAATTATTATCCCTAGTGAGTTTTCCAATAAATAACAGATTGAAACTTAGACTAGGGACATGAAGGACACCCTTTAGTGTGATTTTATTGTTAATCATATCAGAGCCTATTCCAATAACTTCAAGAGTAATTCCATTTGCAATTTTTACCTTCTTAGGTACAGAAAGTAAAGTGTAGGAGTTTAGAAGGGTACCATTATTGGTAGTGTGATCAATGGCCCTGGAGTCAACGATCGATGAACTGCTGGAGTTTGGATGGACGTAGCCTGCCATAGTCTCCTGATGCAGGTTAGCTCGGCTGCCTTGTTCGTTCATCAAATTGATCAGGGTAGCAATCTTATTTTTTGTAATGACCTCAGCTTCAGATGTGCTACTTACCTGATGAGCAGCACTGTGTCCAGCAGTGAATGGGTTTTATGATGGCCTCCAGGTAGCATTGCTAGTCTTCAGAGGTGGTTTTCTTTCTCTGACCAGCTTCGCTTGAAGTTTCCAACAGTCATCGATTGTATGGCCTTCCTTCTTGCAGTACTTGTACACTTTATCCCCAAAAGAGGCAAAGTGTCTTTTAGTAGCCAGCCCAGATGTTTTTGCTGACTGTTCAGAATGCAGAGCTAAGGATTCTACAGTTGTAGATGCTCCTATCATGACCTTCTTCTGGCTTTCTTCGTGTTTAATTTCAGCAAAGGCAACCTTCAAGGCCGGTAGTGGTTTTGTACTCATAATTCGACTTCGTGCAGTATCGAATTCTGGGTTTAGTCCAGTCAGGAAACGAAAGACCCGCTTCCTTTCTGTGATTTCTTTGTAGAGTGCAGTATCAGTGATGCAAGACCACTGATGTGCTTCAAAAGAGTCAATTTTCTGCTATGCGTTGGTGATTAACGTATAGTATTTGTGGACAATAAGAGTTTTTTGTTTCAGCTCATGAAGATGACCTTCAACTTCATATAATTCTGAGATGTTATCCCGTTTTGAATACATCTCCTTGACAGCATCCTAGATTTCTATTGCAGTATTTTACATTATAAAATCATCAGAAATGTATAGTTGCGTAGAGTGTATCAGCCAAGACATTATCATACTGTTTCTGACTTCCACAGTCAGTTTGCATTAGTTTCATATGGGACAAGGATTGTCCCATATAAGTGTTCTTCCTTGCTTTTACTAGTGATATACATTTCTACCCCTCGAGGCCATGAGAGGTAGTTGTCTCCGTTCAGCTTGTGGCTGATAATGGTTATGGAGGAATCATCAGTAAGTTGAGGACCACGCACTGCTCCTGATGATTGATCAGAAGTAAAAATGACCTCAGCATATTCAGCAAGGCTGAAGGGTGTATTTATTTTGAACAAAATTTAAAAAATGCAGAAAACAGAGTATGAATCGCATGTATTTTTGAATCAGAAAAGCTCTGATACCATGTTGAATATTGAAATAATTTGCATTCATTCAAGTTGAAATTTAATTTACAATGTTGTATCCCTTTTATATGGGTAAAAAGCTATTTCTAACGGCTATTTTACTACTTGAACAGTTGTCACTGTCAATCTACAATAAACTACAACGGTTGTGGTAACGGCTAGTTACCAATACAGCTCTGCTATATATTCTAAGTTACAATATTTACACGCCTAAGTATAACAGCTCTTGTGTTGCTTTGCTTCCTTGATTGTGCTTCACCTCGTCACCTCTGCTCAGCATTTCTTCACTTAAGTCTTCAACATGCCTGATCTTCTTTAGCTCAGTTTGTCATTCTTCCATCTTTATCATCTTAGTTCAGCTCTCCTGTTCAGGTCAGCTCGGATGACTGACTTCATCACTTCCTAACTTTGTTTTGGCCTTCGTCCAGGTCGGCCTAGTTGCACCCCTTCGTCCAAGCCCGCTTTCTTCAGTTCAGCTCGACATACCTTCGTCTAAGTCTGCCGTCTTCAGTTCAGCTCCGCACACCTCACATGAACTTATTTCTACAACATCTTATAAATTCTACAGCGGGGGAACACATCTTTTCTCAAGCAAAGAAATTCTTATTCTCGAATCTAATATGTCCTCCTATCCTCTAGTCCATGTCTATGCCAGAATAAGTTAAAGAAACTTAGCTAGGGAAATGTGCCATAACTCCTCTTTCTAAAGGTAACTTTGTTCTAAAAATGTAAACCACCTGTTCTTCGCCTGCCCGCTGACCAGAGTAGTTTGGAATGATATAACCAAATGGTGTGGTATGCCCTCTAATCTAAGGAACCTCACCCGTGCCTTTGTTTGGGCGCAGAAAACGTTAAAAGGATAAGCACCCTAGGTTTAAGTCCGTAAAGATGACTCTTGCTGTAACAGTCTATTGCATTTGATAAAGTAGTAACAAAATGATTTTTGAGGATTCTACTTTTGTTCCATTGAATGTTACAAATAGAGTTTACACTTATGTATTTAGAGTCATGCAGAAAAGCTACCCGCACACAGCTGGAAATAGGAATGGGACCACAAATTAAATAGGTTTTTTGTATTCTTGTTTCATTGAGGCATTGTATTTGTAACATCCTATGATGATTTTGTTTGCTTCCTAGGTCAGCCTGTTGCTTATGGCCCAGTACATTTGTTTAGCGCAACATGCTGGCAGCCTGTTGCTAGACGTGTTTTTTACTTGTAAATTTTGCATTAGTCTCGACATTACAGCATGATTGTGATGCCACATAGGTCTGATGTATGGATGCACCCTCATTTAGGTGCACTTTTGATGGCTCATGGAATTCCCGTGGCCATTTCTCGGTTTATGAAATTAGCATTTTACCTAAAAAAAAACTTTGTTCTAAAAATATTATATTAATTTAAGTTCAATATAATACTATTTATATTATACCCTTAGTTACTTAATAAGGTAAACAAGAAAATCATGTGAAATGATAGTATAAATTTTTTTTACTGTTAATATATTTTTTTTGGAAAGTATACAATATTTTTAAGGCAAACTAATATAAAAAGTAAGACCATATTTTTGGGCAAAAGTATTACGTAAGAAAAATAATAAAAAGTAATACAATATGTTTGGTTATGAATAAACTGTCCTTGTATGACTTGTATTAGTGTTTCTGGAGAGGTAATGAATTAAGTATAGTTTTCTATAATACTTCTCGTGTTTATTGTTTATGAATATGCTTTCTTTCTTCCATTTGATTCTAGGCAGTGGCTCCATTTGTACGTAAAATAGTTCAAATTTACTTGTTCTGGCAACTACTTAAGGGAGATTAGCCGATGTTGATCATTTTTTTCTTCTGATTTTTTTTTTTTTTTTTTAAAAAAAAAGTCGTCTTATTGCTAGGTCGAGAATTAAATCACACCAAAGGTAAAAAAAAATGCTACATTTACAGAGACCTCATTGGGGCTAATGTTGATCATTACAGTGTTAAGATTGTCTTACCATAGTTACCATATTTGTGTCATAAAAGCAAGATATACGTTACCTTGTATAGAAAAAGGAAAGGAATCAATTACGATCAATCACCATTAGTACATACCATACTTAGGATCCTGATGTAAACATAAATAGGACATTGTAACCTTTGAAAGATATATGAAAAACAATTCGTTCCAATCGTGTCTTGCTAACATGGTATCAGAGTAGGCACGATTCTTACGAAAATTGTCTTTCTGGGCATAGGCTCAGAAGAAAAATTCATCACTGCCTTCATACCTCTCTCGGCCAATAGCTTCGGCCAAGAGACTTACCTGCCTTACCAGCATACCTGACTGAGTCTGCTGGTTGCTGAATCCGAAAAACAGCCTTCCAAGCCAAACTCATATCACCATCCGTTATACCCATCATCACCTGCAACAAACCAACCATCACAATGTCAGACATCCCCGAATCATCTGAAAACCCCAAACAAGAATTCTCACAGCCAAACAGTCCTGGAGATCTGGCCATTCAGGTGGCTCATATTCTCAGAGACAGCCTAAAACCAACAATACAGCCACAAACATCATTACCAGAAAATCTCCATATTGCTGTCAAACTAACCGGCAGCAATTTTGCCTTATGGTCCCGAATAATTTATCGAGCTATCCTAGGAAGAGGACAGAGCTCTCATCTGACGGGGGTACCTCCGCCACCCACACCAACGCATCCTGATTTCCCAAAATGGGAACAGGATGACAATTCGGTATTTACTTGGATCCTCCAAAACGTGGATCCAAGCATGATAAATAACGTGTCCCGATATCCAACCGCAAAGGCCCTGTGGGATGGGCTTGCATTAACCTACGGATCCGGTGGGGACTCTCTTCAGGTATTTGATCTACACCGAAAAGCTAATAGCATCAGACAAGGCGAAAGTTCATTAGAAGCTTGCTGGAACAGTCTCCAGAACGTGTGGGTATCAATTGATACCCTAGATACCAATCCCATGAAATGTCCAGAGGACATCAGTTCTTATAATCAAAAATTGCAGGAGTTTAGGCTCTACCAGTTTCTTACAGCTATAAGTGATAAATACGAATCTGAAAAAAAGGAATTACTCAAAAGGACGCCTTTACCAAACGTCGAAGCAGCCTTCTTCGAGATTAAGCGGGCAGAGGTAAGAGCTGGACTTACGAAGCATGGCCCCTCAGATCTATCATCATCACAGGGGATTGGCCAAGGGATGGCCATAAAATCATCACAGGGAAGGGGCCGTGGAAAGGACCGAGGCACAGGAGGTGACAGGGGGTTGCAGCAAGGGCCACATCCAACCCGTCAAAACCCAAAAATTGACAAAAGTCATCTCCTTTGTGACCACTGTGGGAAGAAAGGTCACCTAAAGGAAAGTTGTTTTCAAATTCTGGGCTACCCAGACTGGTGGGAGGGACGAAAAATTCCAGTTGTAGGAACTGGAGGAAAGGCAGCAGTAACTCAGAGCTTCGAAGAAGGAGGGGAGAACAAGGAACAGAGCAGCGGCGGAGAAAACAACGGACAGGGCAACCCAGGTAAAAGGGGGTTAGGTGGTAACCCTAACCCCCAACATTTAATACCGCCGGATATTACCCCTTTGCCCCCTCAAGTAGTTGCAGGACAGGCCCTAAACTCTAAAGATAATATCAGAGTGGTCCCTCAAGAAACCAGCTCCCGAAACAATACCCCTGCAGTTCCTCAAATGCCAGAATCCACCCCACCAACTTCCCAGAATTACAAATACACCCCTACTTTTACCAATCAGGCCCAAACAGACCCCTCTAATCCCAGAATATCCCAACTCAGTCCTAATAACTTTTTAAATACCACAAATAAGTCCCTTTGGATTTTTGACTGCGGCGCCACAGATACCATGACCTTCGACCCACATGACTTTGTTACACACTCTTCCACACACAAAACCCACGTAGAAACAGCCAGTGGTGAGACAATTCCAGTGTGTGGCAGTGGCTCAATCAAAATTACACCGGATGTCACACTTAAACACTGTTTATTCGTTCCTTCATTATCGACTAAATTACTTTCCGTTAGCCAACTCACTAAACAATTAGATTGCATAGTTCTTATGTATCCTTCGTTTTGTGTGTTGCAGGACATTCATACTCGGGAAATCATTGGACGTGGTACTGAGTGCGGCGGTTTGTATTACGTAGATGCAGTGGCGTAACAGGGTAAGTCTAATCTTGCCACCGGTACGGTCTCGCGCCAGTTGTGGTTATGGCACCGTCGGCTGGGACATCCATCATTTGGTTATCTTCAGAAACTTTTTCCTCATTTGTTTTCCAATAAATTACCTAGTTTGACTTGTGACACTTGCCTCCGGGCTAAATTACCTCGGGCGACTTACCGCTCTAATAATACTCGTGCGAGTCATATCTTTTCCATAATACATACAGATGTTTGGGGACCATCCCCACACCCTACATCACTTGGCTTCCGTTACTTTGTTATTTTTGTCGATGATTGTTCTAGAATGACCTGGCTATATATTCTCAAACACAAATCAGATGTTGCCAGCAAATTTGTTGAATTCTATAATATGATTCATACCCAGTATAAAACAGATATCCAGATCCTACGATCTGATAATGGGGGGAATACCTTGATGGGGCACTAAAAGACTTTCTCCGTGAAAAAGGCATAGTACATCAAACTACTTGTCCTGAAACCCCTGAACAAAATGGGGTTGCCGAAAGAAAAAATCGTACCATACTAGAAATGACTCGTGCCATGATGCTCGACTCCGGAGTCCCTCGAGTTTTTTGGCCGGAGGCGGTGTCCACTGCCACATACCTTTGTAACCGCTTACCCACTACTATCCTAAACCATCAAACTCCATTACAGACACTTTCTACCCAAACAGCGATTCCTTCCATGTTGACCCTACCACCAAAGGTCTTTGGTTGCACCGTCTTTATTCATGTACCTAAATCCCATCGAACTAAATTTGACCCCTGTGCCGAGAAATGCGCCTTCGTTGGTTACGCTTCCACCCAAAAGGGTTATAGATGCTATAACCCTCGTACCAACCGAATCCATATCACCATGAACTGCACATTTGTCGAAACCGAATACTTCTTTGCCACCCAATCTCGGTCTCAGGGGGAGATAACAGGTAATGATGGTGACCCACTCGATTGGTTGTCTAGCCTATACTGGCCGATGATTGAGCCAACACGGCAAGTAGATGGCTCCGACTGTGCTATAGCTCCCTATGATAATACAAATACAGCATCAGTATCCGACAGTGGTGATCCCGAGGTGAATGGAATGCAACACCCAAAAGAGCCTACATATGACACTGGTAATCTTTTTGACAACATTCCGCAATCTCCCGAAAATTCACCTATCATTGAACTTGTTAATTTACCCTCTGATAATCTAACTGAAACATCTGGACAACTTGAGTTGGACCACACTGATATTATAACAAGAGAACAGGGACGTGTCTTGCCACCAAGGAAAACCAGAGGAGTTCCACCTGACAGATATTCACCCACAAAAATCGCTCGCGCATCCAAATATCCTATTCAGAGAAGTAGTCTCAGTGGCACCGCAAAGAGTTTCTTGACCACCATATGCTCAGAGGAGATTCCCCGGAATGCAGAGGAGGCATGTACGAATCAATCATGGAAGGAAGCAATGAAAGTTGAAATGAACGCACTTAAGAAAAATGAAACGTGGGAAGTGTGTGAACTACCAGTCGGAAAGAAACCAGTGGGATGTAAGTGAGTCTTCACCATTAAATACAAGTCCGATGGAAGCATTGAACGTTACAAAACAAGGCTGGTGGCAAAAGGGTTCACTCAAACCTATGGGGTAGATTATTCTAAAACATTCTCTCCAGTCGCAAGGATTGATACTATCAGGGTCCTATTCTCCATTGCAGCAACTGAGAACTGGCCACTACAGCAATTCGACGTAAAGAATGCATTTCTCCATGGCGACCTGAAAGAAGAAGTATATATGGAGCCTCCCCCGGGGTTTGGACATGACTTTAAACCAGGACAAGTGTGCAGACTAAGGAAAGCATTATATGGACTTAAACAATCTCCTCGAGCATGGTTTGGAAGGTTCACATCGGTCATGAAAAAAGACGGGTATAGACAAAGCAATGCAGATCATACCTTATTCATCAAGAAACAGGGAAGTCTTGTTACTTGTCTTATTATATATGTTGATGATATGATTATTACTGGAAATGACACTAATGAAATCTCTCGTCTCAGGAAACATCTGTTCACTCAATTCGAGATGAAGGACTTGGGAGGACTGAAATACTTCTTGGGAATTGAGGTGCTACGATCACAGGCAGGCATATACATATGTCAAAGGAAGTACATTCTCGATCTACTGACGGAAGTGGGTATGCTTGATGCCAAGCCAGCAGATACCCCAATAGTCCAGAACCATAAGTTGGAGTTCACACCAGGAGGACCCACGACTGATCGAGAAAGATACCAGCGACTAGTGGGCAAGTTGATCTACTTATCTCACACTAGACCAGACATTGCTTATGCAGTTGGGGTAGTCAGTCAGTTTATGCACAATCCCCAGAAACATCACTTAGACGCTGTGTTCAGAATCTTAAGGTATCTAAAGAAGACTCCAGGCACCGGGCTACTCTTCAAGAACAATGGACATCTCAAGATCGAGGCATACACTGATGCTGATTGGGCAGGAAGTCACGTTGATCGACTTCGACATCTGGGTACTTCACGTTAGTGGGCGGCAATGTGGTAACTTGGAGGAGCAAGAAACAAAAGGTTGTGGCGCTGTCTAGCGCAGAAGCAGAGTTTCGAGGCATTGTAAAAGGTATCACGGAAATACTTTGGATTCGAAAGCTGCTTGGTGAACTCGGTTTTCAGGAGTCTGAACCAATAAAGTTAAAATGCGATAACAAGGCGGCCATCAGTATCTCAGAAAATCCTGTGCAACATGATCGCACCAAACATGTTGAGATTGATAGGCATTTCATCAGAGAAAAACTTGACGAGAGGATAATTACGCTTCCGCATGTACGTTCTGAAGATCAACTCGCGGACATCCTAACCAAGGCGGTAAATGGACGAATATTTGAAGATGCACTGTGCAAGTTGAATATTGGCGATTCCACAATTCAACTTGAGGGGGAGTGTTAAGATTGTCTTATCATAGTTACCATATTTGTGTCATAAAAGCAAGATATACGTTACCTTGTATAGAAAAAGGAAAGGAATCAATTACGATCAATTACGATCAATCACCATTAGTACATACCATACTTAGGATCCTGATGTAAACATAAATAGGACATTGTAACCTTTGAAAGATATATGAAAAACAATTCGTTCCAATCGTGTCTTGCTAACATACAGTACATTAATGGAAAGCTTGTAGACCTTAAACCACCCTAAGGAAGTTATACACAAGCAGACATATAGGTACAAGTTTGCTCAGTGAAAACTACAGAAAATATACGTAAGTTTACTGTCAACACACTAGTTCAAGGCTAGCAGGATTACTGTTCATACCTTAACGACAATACATGCAATTTTCACTGTTTCGATGTGATCCATGGTTCGATATTTGTAGTGAATAGTTCGATTTTATTGGCACAATAGTATAATATATATATTATACTTGCTACTATCAAAAGAAAAAAAAAAACTTATTTTACTTTTTACTGTTTTAGCTTAATTTTATTGTTGTTTTGATGGCCACAATGTCTAGCCCGGTCCAGATCTTCTCCTAAAATTTTTCTCTCCCAGAGTTTCCCAAAGTAGGAAACGACGTCGTTTCCTTCTCGTTCATTAAAAAAAAATTTACGGGTTCAATGTCGTCTTCATTCTATCAGGTATATTTCACACTTTCAAAGAGTAATAAGAATCCTAGCTTCTACTTCAATTTCTTTCAACCGACTTCTACAACTATGACAAAGAGAAGCATGTTAAAAAAAATCACAGCCTGGAGTTTTACTGTGTTGCGTTGCGGTCGAAGTCCACTTCATTTTCCCCAAATTAATCGCAGACCCTCTTTCCCTCTGACCCTAAGCCACATGCTACAAACAATTTTACATTCCATCGGGTTCAAAGCCAAGGGACATATTGGATTGGAATATGAGTAGCAGTTTTCGAAGCCATATAGTTTTCTTCATTGGGTTCTCAGATAATGTGTTTATTCCATCAAAATGTAAAATGTTTGTTCCATTTGTGATGCTTTTCAAAGTTAATAAAATTTTAATTTTTTTTGGTTGAATTTGTAGTGTTTTATGCATATATATGGTGATCCATAAAGTTGACCAAGGCAGGTCACTTATAACAGGATAGACAAGTGACATGAGCAAAAGCCGCAGAGTTCATGCCAATATCGTCAATGAGAAAAATGATGAAGTTGATGTCCGTCAAGCGATTCGAGATACAGTGATTTGTATTTCTTCTTCTTGGTTATTACAAATGTTGTATTTCTTATGCTTTTGTTGGTTTGTTTTGGTTGCTATTGAAATCAGTTGGCTATGGTAACTGTTTGCCCTGTTAAAATTTTAGTGTCTTTGTTGGTTCTGCATTGTAATATTGTTGAACTCTATGAAGCTTATTTGATGTAAAATTATATTCTGGTCAAAACGGTTGGTTTTTTTTTCTATTGAAGATTGAGTTGAATGAGATAGGGTTGTGTATGAGTTGAATGAGATGAGGGTTGGCTTCAATTTTATTTGATGTAATGGAGTTGTTTTATGGTTATGACAATTGACCATCTCTTCCTTTAAAGTTGGAGTAAACATTGAAAGAAAAACTTGAGGCAATTTGGGAACTTGAGTTCCAAAGAGCTAATAGTGCAACAACCAAAGTCTTTGCCTTGATGATGGATGGAGACTTTTTTTTCAGAAAAAAAGTAATTAGAGTGTGGCTTTTCAGTTTTTTCTTTTTTTGTTGTAAGTACCGTAGACAAGTTGAAATGAAATTATCATCATTAGTAACTCAATCTTTTCCCTAACAAATACACAACAGAAATCCCCTGCTAAGTGCTAAGACAAGAATAAGCATAAGACCCAAAAAAAACTATGAAAGGAAGAATGAGCATCAAAAACGAATATATATTCATAATACCTCAAATCTGTATATAAGTAAACAATGAAGGGTAAAATGCTGGCTCAAATCTGTAGTAAAATATTACAAATCAAGAACAGAAACAACACTAAAATACAAAAGTACAATTACATACATCTATGCAAATATTACAAATGCTTCGAATTTGATATCATATATCCCGAAGATCAACAGAGCATGCCTTCTGTGTTAGTGTGTGTGCTCTAGGCCATGATTTAGATGTTTATGTTATACATTTATTATTAATAAAAGAGGTTTTATTATCATTATTGTTGGTGAGTATGTTACACAATTTTGATATATGTCCCTGATTCATTATTGTTATAGAGATAAAATAATTTATAATCAGTATGAGTATTGATTTGATAATCATAAGATGATTATATGTATGATGATACAAATCAATCTCATAGATACTTGTTAGAGAACAGTGTATTGGATAGACCCATCATGGGATTACTACATGGATTAGCGTCATAAGTAAATCTCATGATAGCCATGTTTTAATCCTTAAACTTGAGATTGTCATAGTTTCCAACATAAGAACAATTATATTTTGACATGACCTAACATTATTCGTAACTGGATAATAATAAAGGTCGTGATTGAATATGATAGAAATTATGTAGAGGATATTGAACAATCAAGATAGAATATGTCCCTCTCTTTTGAGAGGGATATCTTTGGGCCCCTCGATTAGTGAGACTGTGAAATACATGGTCGTGCTCATATGAATTGATAATGTGATCAATATCATTTGTTTATCAGTCCACTTAGAGATCGAGTAATCATATGTTTGAACAATATAAGTATGACGCTGACCATGACTTATGTTCAAACTAGATATCGTGTGACAAAAGAGATTAATGCATGTTCTATTATTAGGCTAGTTGGACTGTACTCGTATTAATGGGTAGTCGTAATGCCTTACTAGAGGCCAATTATGACTTGTTGGTTTAATCGAGATTTAATCAACTGCCAATTAATATGGGCATATCGGGTCACACACAAGAATGCGTATGGCTGAGATTAATAATATTAATAATATTAATATTAGATATTAATTATTATTATTATTATCGGTTTTAATATTAATAATATTAATATTGGATATTGATTATTATTATTATTATTTTATATATATATATATATATGTATTACCGGATAATAACGAAAGAATCCATATCTGATATGGATTTTGATTGGCATCAACTAATCCGATTAAGACTCGGATTTTGATGTCTATATAAGTGTATATATATCTGTGTATCTCATATAGAGAATACACACGAAAACCAACAGAAAACCCTAGAGCCGTTTTTGGAGAAAAGCGAGTTCTCTCAGCCGCGCCATTCAAGAGCTAGCACTCCAGGCGAAAGCATTCGTGTGGATACCAGCAGAGGGTGTCCGTTATTTCGTACCTCTTCCATCTGCGGATTTCGAATCTACAGAGGTAATTTTTGAGTTTCTTTCATCGAATTAAACGAACAACATGGATCCTTGGTAGGAAATCGGAGATCAAGTTTTGTTTTTCCGCTGCGCGTTTTGCAGTGATCTTGTCGGATTTCCTAACAATGGTATCAGAGCCACTTGTTGATTTCGTTTAAATCGATTATATCATGCTTATGTGATTATATGTTTACTGTTTTTCGTATGGCATGATATGTATAAAACGCTAATTCGGATTTCATATGATGAGAGAAGAATGGTGTTTTTCAATACGTTTCCATGAGATGATTTGTATATGGCGTAATTCGTTTGTCGTATGATGATTAAACCGACTCTGTTTATATTAGATATAAACACACGATATTCCATGATATGTGTAAAACCATATTCGAATCTCATGTGATGAGAGCGGATTAGTATTTTCAAATCGTTTTCATGAGATGTTATAATTCGAGATTGTTATATGTGATATGATAATTTCGTTTTTCATGTGATGATCGAAACGATTATGTTTATATCGATATGAACAACCGATAATGATTCTGTAAGAGTTTATGCATATTCAAAACAGACAGAATATCAATTCGATTGATGATTCTGTTTTCGGATTTCGAATGGCAGATCATCAATTCGATTGATGATTCTGTTTTCAGATTTCGAATAGCAGATTACCAGTTCGCTTGATGATTCTGTTTCGGGTTTGAATGATTAACTCTCGGTTCGATCGATGCTTCTATAAGGGCTTACACGTATTCAAAACAATAAGATCGTTAATATGATTGACGCGTTCGTGTTAGGGTTTCGAAGAAAAAATTATCGATCTGATTGATGTTTTCTGTTTGGCTTCGCGGGGCGCTGCCCCTCAGAACCCCGGCCGCCACCCGGCTCGCAGGACCACCGTATGCGTACACCCTATAGTTCGTTATCGTGACATTAAGAAT
This sequence comes from Eustoma russellianum, assembly GCA_036186865.1. Lineage (NCBI taxonomy): Eukaryota > Viridiplantae > Streptophyta > Magnoliopsida > Gentianales > Gentianaceae > Eustoma > Eustoma russellianum. Next base: position 1,823,343 of record AP025067.1, on the reverse strand, counting down.
GTCAATATATATTTATTTGTTATAATATGTTTGTGTAAGATATATTATAATTGTTGATGTCTTTGCATGGTGCATAGCATGACCTTAGGACCTATGTGATTGACTTAGTCATATTTCTATTTTGGGTAATTATGGCCTGCGTGCCGCTGTAGTTTTTATTGTATTTTATTATACAAGTAGTTAGGTTTTTCTTTATTATTGTAATAAATGAAGAATCAAGCTACAAAAATGGTGATGGCGAAACACACCAAGGACGAGTGGATTCCATGGAGATGGAGGCACGAGCTCAAGATTAGAAGATATGTATCATTGCAAATGTTGTAATAGGAAGTCTTTCACATAGGGTTTCCTTTATGATCTTCATTTGGTGTCATGAAAATCATATTTAGTTTGGTCATACTATGTCACGTTTATATATTTATCATTTTGTATGAGATGCGTGGATGATAGATTATATATATGTATATAGGATGCTATGATAATATGCAATGCAAAACACAAACTAAATTGAACCCTCATTAATAATTTAAGTCTTGATGCCATCCATCTCTTAAACACCTATTAAAACTGGGATTGTATTAAAGTAGGTATTGCCAAAGCAATGTGCTTTAAACATTCCTAGCTACGTAGGATGAGTAATAGTGCTACTCATATGTTTAAAATTGGTTAGACTTAATTGGGCTATCAAAATGGTTTTGGGCCCAAGGCATTAGACGGAGTCTAACATACAATGATATATGATGTCATTATTCCATAACATCTAAGAGTTACATGAGATGTAATTGGTAAAGAAGTTACCTACCTAAATAACTTAATTTTAAGCGTCATGCTAAAGCTGAGTTTAGAATTAAGTCAAATATGGATCTTAGCTCACTAAAATATTTCTTTTGAGGGTTATGTTTTAGTGGGAGTTTTATAAATTTTAACTCATTATTAATGAAGTGTTATTTTGCATGTTTTGTAAATCATAAATGGATGCTAATAACAATTCCACCTTATTGCTGCGATCTATCCTTGAGAAGGAAAAACTGAAAGAATGTGGGACTAATTTTGTTGACTGGTTTCGAAACTTGAGAATTGTTCTCAAGCAAGAAAAGAAGTCCTACATGCTCGATGACCCTGTCCCTGAACCCCCTCCTGCTGATGCTTCTGTTGCTGCTAGGAGTAAGCATAAGAAGCATGTGGAAGATTCCAACGACATAGGATGTCTTATGTTGACAACTATGTGTCCAGGACTTCAGAAGGACCCAGAACACTTACAAGCTTATGAGATGAGTGTGCATCTCAAACAAGTATTCCAACAACAGGCTAGACAGGATAGGTTTGACACTGCTGTTGCATTATTTGACTGCAAGATGTTTGAAGGTGAGTCTGTTAGCGCTCATGTTTTGAAGATGAAAGGCTATATAGATCACCTTGCAAGACTCGGATATCCCCTGAGTTTAGAACTATAATATGAATAATATGGAAAGGTCCATTCCTGAGCTACATGGTATGCTCAAAACTGCTGAAGGGAATATCAAAAAACCTATCCAAGTATTGAGTGTCAATATTAAACAAATGAAAAAGAAAGTCTTAGGCAAGGGTAAGGCAAAAGGTGCCAAAGTTGCAAAAGTTGCAAAGTGGTCAAAGGGGCAAACTAAACCGAAACCTGAACACAAGGCAAAGGTTCCTAAGGAATGACTTGTTTCCATTGCAACAAGCGTGGGCATTGGAAAAGAAATTGTGACATTTATTTGGAGGAGTTGAAGAAGCTGAAGGGTAGTACGACTACATCTTGAGGTATTTATGTTATAGAAATTAATTTATCTACTTCTTCTTCCTGGGTATTAGATACTGGGTGTGGATCCCATATTTGTACAAATATGCAGGGGCTCAAAAGGAGCAGGATGCTGAAGAAGGGCGAGGTGGACCTACGTGTTGGTAATAGAGCAAGAGTTGCTGCTATAGCTGTAGGGACCTATGAGCTTGTCTTACCCAATGGGCTTTTGTTAATTTTAAACAATTGTTTTATGTTCCTACTATGAGTAGGAATCTTATTTCAGTATCAGGTTTGGATGATGAAGGTTATTCATTTTTAATTAAAAATAAGAAGTGTTCTATTTTTGATAAAAATGACTTGCTTTATGGTATTGCAAGTAGTTATAATGGCATTTATGTCCTTAGCCTTGATGATTCCAATGACAGTAATATTTATAACATATCTTCAAAGAGAACTAAACCAAATGAATTAAACCCTATATATTTGTGACATTGTCGCCTTAGCCATATAAATGAGAAGCGTGTATCTAAACTCCATGAAGATGGATTATTAGATTCATTTGATTTTGAATCATTTGAAAATTGCGAGTCTTGTTGATGAGCCCACGATGGGGTGCTTGGAAAGATGACAAAGACCCCTTTTACTAGACATAGTGAAAGGGCTAATGACTTATTGGGCTTGGTACATACAGATGTATGAGGTCCAATCAGCATTAGTGCCATAGGAGGATTTCAGTATTTCATATACTGATGATTTCAGTAGGTATGACTATGTCTACCTAATGAAACATAAGCATGAGTCTTTTGAAATGTTTAGAACTTTCCAAAATGAAGTACAAAATCAACTTGGTAATTCGATCAGATCGAGGTGGTGAATATTTGAGCCAAGAATTTGACCAACATCTAAGAAATTGTGGAATCGTTTCACAGTTGACTCCTCCAGGAACTCCACAATGGAATGGTGTTTCTGAAAGGAGAAATCGAACTTTATTAGATATGGTTCGATCTATGATGGGTCAAGTATATCTTCCTTTATCTTTTTGGGGTTATGCCTTGAAGACAGCTACATTCATTTTGAACCGTGTACCATCTAAAGCGGTTGAAAAGACACCATATGAGATATGGACTGGTAAGAGACCCAGTTTGTCTTTTCTTAAGATTTGGGGTTGTGAAGCTTATGTGAAAAGATTAGTGTCAGATAAGCTAGCTCCAAAGTCTATCAAATGTATTTTTGTGGGGTATCCTAAGGAAACTAAAGGGTACTATTTCTATATTCCCTCAAAGAACAAAGTGTTTGTTGCTCGAAATGGAGTCTTTTTAGAAAAGGAGTTTCTCTCTAAGAGAAGTAGTGGGAGTATAGTACAACTTGAGGAAACTCAAGTTCCACAAGATATCATCAAACCGTCTTTAGAGACAATTTCAGAACCACAAACAGTTGTGGAGCCTGAAAATGTAATACAAGTCCAACGCAGATCTGATAGGATACATCATCAGCCAGAGAGATATGGATTTCTTGTGACTGAGATAGTGAAGTTATGCTCATAGATCAAGATGAGCCTACTACCTATCAGGATGTTGTGTCAGGTCCAGATTCAGATAAATGGCTTGGAGCCATGAATTCTGAGATGCAATCCATGTTTGATAACCAAGTTTGGTCTTTAATTGATCCTCCAGAGGGTATTAAGACTATTGGTTGCAAATGGGTTTTCAAGAAGAAAACTGACATGGATGGAAATGTGCAAACCTACAAAGCAAGGCTTGTTGCTAAAGGTTTCAAGCAAACTCATGGTATAGACTATGATGAAACCTTTTCACCAGTTGCTATGCTTAAGTCTATTCGAATTATCCTTGCCATTGCAGCATACTATGATTATGAGATATGACAAATGGATGTCAAAACTGCTTTCCTTAATGGAAATTTACTCGAGGATGTGTACATGACACAACCTGAGGGTTTTGTAAATCCTGAGAATTCAAAGAAGGTTTGCAAGCTTCAAAGGTCCATCTATGGATTGAAGCAAGCATCTCGAAGCTGGAATCTTCGTTTTGATGAAACAGTTAAGAACTTTGGTTTCATCAAGAATGAAGACGAACCTTGTGTTTACAAGATGGTTAGTGGGAGTGCAGTAGTGTTTCTGGTCTTATATATGGATGACATATTGCTTATTGGGAATGATATCCCTACCTTGCAAAAGGTTAAGGCTTGGTTAAGGAATTCATTCTCAATGAAAGACTTGGGTGAGGCTACCTATATCCTTGGTATCAAGATCTATAGAGATAGATCTAAAAGGATAATAGGCTTGAGTCAAAGTACATACATAGATAAAATGTTGAAGAGGTTCAACATGCATGAGTCCAAGAAAGGATTCCTGCCTATGTCTCATGACATTCATCTTAGCAAGAATCAATGTCCTCGGACATCTGATGAGCGAGATCGAATGAATAAAATTCCTTATGCTTCTGCTATAGGATCAATCATGTATGTCATGTTATGTACTAGACCAGATGTCTCATATCCATTGAGCACAACAAGTAGATATTAAGATGACCCTGGTGAAGGTCACTGGACAGCTGTCAAGAATATTCTTAAGTACCTCAGAAAGACTAAAGATGTATTCTTGGTTTATGGAGGTTTGGATGACGAGTTAGTTGTAAATGGTTACACAGATGCTAGTTTCCAAAGCGACATAGATCATTTCAGATCGTAGTCTGGTTTTGTATTCACATTGAATTGTGGAGCTGTTAGTTGGAAGAGTTCAAAACAAAGCACTGTGGCTGATTCTACAACATAGGCTGAGTATATAGCAGCATCAGATGCAGATAAAGAAGCAGTTTGGTTAAAGAAGTTCATCACTGAGCTAGGAGTGGTACCTAGCATTGCAAATCCTGTGGATATTTATTGTGACAACAATGGTGCCATAGCACAAGCAAAAGAGCTTAGGTCTCATCAGAGATCTAAACATATACTCAGGCGCTACCATCTCATTCGAGACATCATCGATAGAGGAGATGTCAAGATATGCAAAGTTGACACAAACGATAACATAGCGGATCCATTGACTAAGCCTCTCTCACGGGTCAAGCATGACCAGCACACTAGATCTATGGGTCTCAGATATTTGTAGGCCTAGTGCAAGTGGGAGATTGTTAGTGTATGTGCCCTAGGCCATGATTTAGATGTTTATGTTATACATTTATTATTAATAAAAGAGGTTTTATTATCATTATTGTTGGTGAGTATGTTACACAATTTTGATATATATCCCTAATTCATTATTGTTATAGAGATAAAATAATTTATAATCAGTATGAGTATTAATTTAATAATCATGAGATGATTATGTATATGGTGATACAAATCAATCTCATAGATACTTGTTAGAGAACAGTGTATTGGATAGACCCATCATGGGATTACTACATGGATTAGCGTCATAAGTAAATCTCATGATAGTCATGTTTTAATCCTTAGACTTGAGATTGTCATAGTTTCCAACATGAGGACTATTATATTTTGACATGACCTAACATTATTCATAACTGGATAATAATAAAGGGCATGATTGAATATGATAGAAATTATGCAGAGGATATTGAACAATCAAGATAGAATCTGTCCCTCTCTTTTGAGAGGGATATCTTTGGGCCCCTCGATTAGTGAGACTGTGAAATGCATGGCCGTGCTCATATGAATTGATAATGTGATCAATATCATTTGTTTTATCAGTCCACTTAGAGATCGAGTAATCATATGTTTGAACAATATAAGTATGACGCTGACCATGACTTATGTTCAAACTAGATATCGTGTGACAAAAGGGATTAATGCATGTGCTATTATTAGGCTAGTTGGATTGTACTCGTATTAATTGGGTAGTCGTAATGCCTTGCTATAGGTCAATTATGACTTGTTGGTTTAATAGAGATTTAATCAACTGCCAATTAACATGGGCATATCGGGTCACACACAAGAATGCGTATGGCTGAGATTAATAATATTAATAATATTAATATTGGATATTAATTATTGTTATTATTATTATCGGTTTTAATATTAATAATATTAATATTGGATATTGATTATTATTATTATTATTATTATTATTATTATTATTATTATTATTATTATTATTATTATTATTATTATTATTTTCGTTTATATATATATGTATTATCGGATAATAACGAAAGAATCCATATCTGATATGGATTTTGAATATCCTGATAGAATCCATATCTGATATGGATTTTGATTGGCATCAACTAATCCGATTAAGACTCGGATTTTGATGTCTATATATGTGTGTGTGTGTGTGTGTGTATATATATATATATATATATATATATATATATATCTATGTATCTCATATAGAGAATACACACGAAAACCAACAGAAAATCCTAGAGCCGTTTTTGGAGAAAAGCGAGTTCTCTCAGCCGCGCCGTTCAAGAGCTAGCACTCCGGGCGGAAGCATTCGTGTGGATACCGGCAGAGGGTGTCCGTGATTTCGCACCTCTTCCATCTGCGGATTTCGAATCTACAGAGGTAATTTTTGAATTTCTTTCATCGAATTAAACGAATAACATGGATCCTTGGTAGGAAATCGGAGATCAAGTTTTGTTTTTCCGCTGCGCGTTTTATAGTGATCTTGTCGGATTTCCTAACATCCTGCACACTGGAACTGGCATTTACACATCCATGTGTTATTGCCATTTGCATTTTGACTAACATGAACCTAAAAAGGAATTTTGATAGAAAAGTACAAGTATATGTAAACACAAAATCTCATCAAAAACCACATGTTCTGTGAAAGGTAAATAGCTATATGTGAATAAAATTATTACCTGTGAAGATTGTGTAGCCCAATATGCTTGTAAGTGAGATGGATCAATCATATACAGTACACACAGTCAGGAATTAATTTGTTGCATCATCGTTATTTATTGAATGTTAGCACGCGGATTGCTTGGTATGTCTACGATTGATTTGGGGGCAAATGAAGTGGATTTCGACAATGACACAATAAAACTCCAGACTGTAATTTTTTCAAATGAATCAACAAGAAACGGTGGGTTAGCGTGTGAATAGCTTGTACAGAAGCTCGGAAAATTTTTAAAGCCGTCGGGTAAACGTGCTTCTCTTTGTTATAGTTGTAGATATGGGTGTTAACGAGCCGAGCCGAGCCAAGCACTAGGTTTTCAAAGTCAGATTCATTTAGCTAAATGAATTATTCGATTCGGTTTGTTTAGTTAAACGAACTTTAAAAATCAGTTCGAGTTCGGCTCAACAATAACAACAAGCATACTCAGTATATCCCAACGACAGGAATAACTATCGCTAGGGTTCGTTAACACTATAACTATTTAAACGAGCTGAACAGTTTGCGAATAGTTTGACTCGTTTAACTAAACGAACCCAAATAGTTGTTCGAATTTGGCTCGTTTAAATAAAATTAACAAACAAGCTTGAACCAAATACAAATCGAACTCGAATAATTCTCAAACTCTACGGTTCGCTTAACCCCCTAGTTGTAGAAAATTGTTGAAAGAAATTGATTCAATGATTTCTTCTAATGAATGAGTGGGAAACGACGCAGTTTCCTACTTCAGATAAATTTTGAGAGAGAATTTTTGGGAGAACATCCAGATCGTTTCTAGCCAGGTTTCCATGAAACGTGCGGTAGGGTTTTGGGGCTCCATGAGAAGGTGAAGGTCAAACCAAAATCTAAGTCCAATCCTCTTTGAGAGGTGAGAAAACCAGATTAATCATCAATTTCACGTTAAGCAAACGATTAAAATTGGAACACAGATTATTCTGTGGGTTTGAGAATCGAAGTGAGAAATGGCTGCGAATTCTTCACAAGATGAAGCTCTCAGTGACTCCAAAGCAGCAGAAGCAGAGGGAGGAGAAGAACAGATAGTCACTCCTTTTAATGTTAGCGCAAAGGGAAAAATTGATTACGACAAGCTAATTGACAAGTTTGGTTGCCAGAGGCTCGACCAATCCTTAATTGATCGCGTCCAACGCCTCACGAATCGTCCTCCTCATGTGTTTCTTCGCCGTGGTGTTTTCTTTGCTCATCGTGATTTCAATGAGATTTTGGATTTGTATGAGCGAGGTGAAAAGTTTTATTTATATACCGGCCGTGGACCTTCCTCTGAGGCCTTGCATTTAGGCCATCTTGTCCCCTTTATGTTCACTAAGTATGTGTTCAATCTGTCTATGGTTCGAATTTTGTTGACTTAGTCTTGGAACACGTTATTGTTCTAGATATATCACATTTTCTGCTCAGAGACAGGGGTAAGTTCCTGCTTTTTCTGGCATGACTTTGTATGGCTTGCATAGAGCTGACAGGTGTGATTAGAATTCGTGGTTTTCGTGATGTTTTGGTAGTCACATGACTTTGTATGGTTTGCATAGTGCTGACACTGTGCTCCAAATTTGTGTTCTTGGTGAAGTTTGAATTGTCAGTAAGGCAGCATTTTCTAAAAATTGGAAGTTTCATTCTACATGAGGAGATTTTAATGGAATGTTGTTGCTTTAAGTTAATTTGCTATGCGATTTCTAGGCAGCTATTCGAGTAAATATTTACCTGGAGGAATTCACAGGTATTTGCAGGATGCATTCAAGGTGCCACTTGTGATACAATTGACTGATGATGAGAAGTGCATGTGGAAAAATTTGTCGGTCGAGGAGTGCCAAAGACTTGCACGTGAAAATGCAAAAGACATCATTGCTTGTGGATTCGACATTTCCAGGACCTTCATTTTCTCTGATTTTGACTATGTTGGGGGGTATGAAGTGATCGTTGCTCTATTGTTTTAGGTCTTTCCATTTGTCCTTCCTTCTTTGACATGTTGATCTGGAGGCTCAAGAAGATGATTGGTTTTTGTCTCACTTGTCTCTGTTTACATATCCATATCCATACATATATCTTTGGTTGGAGATTTAGTCCTCATATTTATGCTGCTGAAGATATGTTCTCTGGATATACTACCTCTCAATTTACATTAGCTGAAATCTTTGTAATATGTCTGGCTTCCGTGCTCTGAGATTGATAGCTTTTTCGGCACTCTAACTGCTTCCCATAACCAATCTTTTGTTTAGTGCCTTCTACAAGAACATGGTGAGAATTGCAAAATGCGTCACCTATAACAAGGTGATATGATCTGAGATGGAACTTGAACATTTAGTAGTTTTCCTGATCAAAATGACGTGTTTCATGACAACTGTTGCTAATGTTCAGCTATGTCTTAGGTTGTCGGCATTTTTGGTTTTAAAGAGGAGGACCACATCGGAAAGTATAGTTTTCCGCCTGTTCAGGTAGAAACTTAAGCTACTACTACTTGGTTACCTAATTATAATTATTTTTTTTTCGTTTTTCATGATAACCATGCTTGCGATCATTTTATTTAAATATTATTATCTAATGAAATTGATAGAATAATCTTTAATATAGACATTATGAAATATTCAATGTGGTCATTTTAATCATCGAAACACGCTCTTTTATATGAGAATAAATAATTTTGCAAATGATGTCGTTCATTTTGTGTAAAGGTAGCTCCTTTCATATGGTGAAAAAATATAAAGAGAAAAAACGAGCTAAACTTTTATTGTGAGGTATAAAAAAGGGCGTTCCCGGTGCACTAGGCTTCCGCGTTTGCACAGGGTCCGTGGAGGGGCCAGATCGCTTCACAATCTGATGTACGAAGCCTTACCCTACATTTTTTTGTGTAAGAGGCTGTTTCTGCGGTTTGAACTTGCGACCTCAAGGTCACAAAGCAGCAACCTTACCAGTTGCTCCTTTTATTGACAGGTATGCAGAATCAAAAAAAACTTTATGACATTTGTGAAACCAAGTAATACTATATCTAAGTTTACTAATTTCAGCACCTGAAGCATTGAACTTATACCAAATTATCAAGTTACCTTTTCTTTTTTTGTAAATTAAAATTTCATATATGAGCCAAATTACGCAGAATTACAAAAGTGGTTGCTTAGGATAGCAACAGCAAGCATGACTTGCTCAAAATACATCGGCACAATAGTTTACATGTATGCCATAATCATACGACGATGTCCAGAAGTCCCCAATCTACAATTACATAAAAAATAAAAAGTAAAACTCCCCAGTATAACAATCTTGGGTGCCAAAAGCATAGAGGAGATAGAGTAACCTTTCCTGGAGATAATTATAATATTAAAAGAAAATTATACATAAAAGTAATGACATTTCAATAGTAGGCATTATGTATATCAAAATGAATAGTGGGCCTGTAGGTGAGGCGTGAAGGGGAGACACAAGAGTATCTGTGAAAGCCAGAGGTGTTCTAGCCCCAGCCATGCTAATAGCGCGATAGTCCATAATCACATGCGTAATATCTGAGACCACATGTAAGAATGAAAGTTATGGCTGAAGATCGACATGGGAATGCGCATGTTGCTAGCAATCTCTCAGTTTACTTTAGTCCTTCTTATTCCATGTAAAGACGTAGCAGAGCGTCAAATGTTTTGTAGCACTTCTCTTGTGACAGTTTTTTCATCCCTATGTATGACATCGTGGATCCTTGTATTTCTCTTTCTCCAAATCGAGCAAACAGACGCTAACGATGCGAAGAAGACCATGTCCTTCTAAAGTCCTGATAGCCAGTGATTAGTGAGCAACCAATGTTGCAGACTGTCCCAACTGAAAGTGAAATCATGGCACATTAGTCGTTGCAAGACTCCCTTCCACACGTCTTTGGAGAAGGGGCAGGAAAAAAAGTGCATTTGATTTTCAGTGTTCCTGCCATAAAGCATACAAAGATTAGTATCAGACATACCCCATTGAGCAAGCTTGTCCAAAGTGGACATCCTCTTCCAAAATGCAAGCCAAAGAATGATTGCATATCTAGGAAGATGATGCATACTCCAGACAATCTTGGCACAAGTGACAGACTAATGCATGAGACGTAGCAATAATGACACTATGAAGTGTAAATTTTTGTGGATGTAACCATTTCCAATAATCTCCTATGTGGGTAATGTGACATACATTATAAAAGTTAATAACTTGGTTGTCCCAACCTCTGATACATGGCAGCCCGTTTTGTTCCTGTTAATGACCTATGCAACCTTAATGTTCAGCCTAGTATTAAGCTTATATCTTAGCTTCGGATGGTTTTTGATCAGGACCGTCCAAAGGTGCCGTGGATCATGCCAGAAGGAAGTAGTGAAACCATTTCCAATTGCTTTTTTTTAATTAGTCATGATGATCTCTTATCCAAAGCAACCTATTCCACATCCATGAGTTCAATTGCTTTGATTTAGCTTTCCAAAGAGATTTACCCTTAAGAATGACTGAATGAACCAGTGCTGTCTGTAGCGCGCTTTTAGCGCATAGCGCGGGCTTCAGTAATTTCATTTTTTTTTGAAAAATTACTAATTTCAGTTATTAAAATAAAAGAAAAGAAAAACTAAACAATAAAGCCTAAGCTACAATCCCATAAAAAAACCTACCGTCTAAAAAGAAAAGTCTAGATTACAGTGGACATCAAAAGTCGACATCGCGTTTGAACAATTGTTTTTATATTCTATCTATGTTTTAATTATATCTGTGCTTAAACTTTTTGAACAATTATTAAATTTTATATTATGTTTATAGTTGTTACCTAACCTTTTAGTTTATTAGTTGTCTATGCGCCTCGGATGTGTGTAGCGCGCGCTACGACGCTATGCGCTACGCGTTACAAAAATTTGGACGTCGCGCTACAGTGCGCCTCACGCTATTGACAACACTGGAATGAACCCACTTCATCGATAGACTTTCCTTTTCCTCACATATGTGCCATATAAATTTCATAAGGTATCCATTATTTACTTAGACCAGGTTAAAAATGCCTAAACCTCAAGCCTCTTTCGGCTGATAAACATTTGACCATTTGACCTTTGCCTTTATTGATCAATCCCAGAGAAAAGTTCTGAGGATCCTCTCTATTTCCCTAATCTCCCTTCTAGGTAAGGAGAAAGCAGTTGTCTAGTATCTGAGAATGGCAATCAAGACAAAGTTTATAAGTTGTAGTCTATCCCTATAAGAGAGTTTAAGGATGCCCAGCTGGATATCTTGCTATTGAGTCTGTCAAGCAGGGGGCACAAACAGAAAAGGATAGCTTTCTGTTTAGGAGTGGAAGTCACAAGTATTTGATAGGCAAGATGACTAAAAGAATACCAAGTATGTCCGATAAAGCTTGCTTTCTAGCATTTGTGATTCAATAAACAAAGATTTCACTTTTTTAGAGATTGGGTTTCTACCCCAAAAGATCTTCAAACTCTTCAAGTGTGGTTTTTGTGGTTTTCACAGAAGGCTCATCAGCATTGGCCATGATGAGCAAATCATTTGTGAAGGATAAGTAGCTTGGTTTTGTGTTTTCATACCTAGGATGGTATTTGAAAGGTAAGACATTAATATTGGCTTTAAGGAGTTGAGTAAAGCCCTCCATGACCAAATATAAACAAGGAAGGGAAAAGTGGATCACCCTGTCTCAGGCCTCCAAATGCCTTGAAATTGCTTGTCAAAGAGCCTTTAAGGTTGAAAATGAAGCAGTTGAGATACAAAGATAGATCCTGTTTCGGAATAATTTTGGGGTTCCCACTTCACAGTATCAAAGGCTTTCATGCTGTCTACTTTTATAGTGTAGCTACTGGGGCCACCGATTCTTTGATGTCTCTTAACCAAGTCATGCATAAAGATGATATTGTCCAAGATATTCCTACCTTGAATGAAAACTGATTGGTTCTCATCTACGAGGAAGTTCAGTAGAGGCTTTATTTTATTAGCAAGGATCTTAGAGATGACTTTGTAGCTCACGTTGCAGCATGAAGTGGGTCGAAAGTCTTTCATCTTAATTGGGGCACCAACTTGTGGAATAAGAGAATTGGCCGTTGAGTTAATGAGATAGTAGATTATATCATTTGAGCAGAAGAAGCTTACAGCTTCCAGGAACTCATTTTTTATTAAGTCCCAGTTAGCCTTGAAAAATTCCACTGTGTAGCAATCAGGACCTGGAGCATTATCATTCTTCATATATAATAGAGCCTCTTTGATTTCTTTGTGGATTATTTGAGCCTCCGAGGATGAGGCCTGAAGAGCAGACTAGGATTTGCAATCCCAAATCCGGTAAGAGACAGACTTAGGGTTAGGCTCTGAGAATAGACATTCAAAGAAATCTACAGCCATAATCTTAGCTGCATTATAGTCCTCAATTAAAGTACCATTCTCATCTTGTAGGCTTAAGATTTTATTCTTGGCTATATAGGCCTTAACTGAACAATGGAAGAACTGGGTGTTTCTATCATATTCTTTCATCCATTTAAGCCGGTTTTCTCCTTGAAGAATGGTTCTTCAAATGCTTATAGCCTAGAGTAATTTTCAAGAGCACTTTTTCCTCTAATTGTTGTTGATTGTTATGGTGGTCCTCCTTAGTATTAAGCTGAGCAAACTCGAGCTCTTATCTTGCATTTGTAACCTATTCAGAGATTTTCCCAAAAATGCTTCTTGTTGAGTTTTTTCAATGGGTGCTTTAACTTTTTAAGTTTTTCCGTTAGCCTAACTAGGGGGTTTCCTTGTTCCGGCTCATTCCTGCTCTTATTAAGTGCCTTTTTGAATTTGGATGCTTTAACCAGCCTTTCATAAATTTGAAAGGTTTTGGACTCAAACTTTTTCTTGTCTAACAGATAGTATGCCTGGGGAGTGGCCTGATAGGGTTGGTGTTTCATAGTCAAGTTAAAAATTAGGGAATTTACTATTCCATTAATCATTACAGAGCATATGGTCTATCCTATTTTATACTCTGTTATTTCTATCCTTTTTGTTTGACCATGTAAACTCAAATCCCCTAGAAGAAAATTAAGTATATCAATATCATTGATCCAATCATTGAACTCTTTGATTGCATTCCTATTAGCTCTCTTGTTACCCATTTTTCTATATGATATTAAAATCTCCCATTATGATCCAAGGTTGTTGTCTATACAGAGTATTCTGGCACCTCAACTTATGCCAAAGGTCTCTTCTCCTTTTTTCATTAGAACCATAAACCATAGTTGGGATGAAAGTATCTTGAGATGGGTTATTAGTAGTAATCCTATAGGTTATACATTGTTCTTCAGTGTGTAGGACTTGTGCTTTGAATAGAGTCGGGTTCCAACCTACCTAGATTCTAGCAATAATGTTTAGGATAATATTGTGTGCAACCTCCCAACCCCTGAAGACTCTTTTGCTAAATTTTTCAAAATGTCGTTGTCTGACTTTGTCCTCTATTAGGCTATTTACAAAAAAAAAAAAAAAATTTTGCCGGTTGGCTATATGTAAAAATTTTAAATTACAAAAAAGAAAACATCTTTTAGACTTAGCTCCTCTGGGCCTTCCTTTTGTTTTGACTCTACTCAGTTGTTGGACAGAGGTGGGGATACCCTCCATCAAGTGTCCTTCCGTGTTCATTATGTTTATGTCTATGTCAGCATCCTCATCAAGCTCATCAAATGAGTTAGAGGGATCTCCCTTGCCTGGAGTTTGTTTCATAGTAGGCTTACTTAGTGGTGATTTACTATGAACTAAACCTGAAGAGACAAGGTTGGCTACGAGCACATCCGGGCTGGAATTCGAATCCATGTCCCTATATCCTTTATTCCTCCTAGACCTACTCCCATGTATCTCTTTCTTTGCCAATTTTATGCTATGACTTTGTCTAGTTTCTGTCTCAGAAGGAGGGTCACTCCTTTTATAAATTAAGTTAATCTTTCCTTTATCACTCCCAAGTGGTTTAGGAGAATATTTCTCCTCCTCTGTGAAGCATTCCTAGGCTTAAGCCTTTATCTCTGGATTGTCCCTTATTTTAGACTGAAGCCTAACAACTCTGTTATCCAATGGGTCATCATCTGATAGAGGAAGATGGCTCCAGACTCCTGCTGGCTCTTGATAAGGCCTCCTTTGCCTTCCATTCCCTTCTGTCACCTTTTCCTGAGGAGTGATGTTTCCCCATTTCCTGGATGGTTGAGTCTTACTTCCTTCAGAGTTAGGAGCTAAGGGTATTTCATTCTCCTTACTGGTTTCTCCCTTCATAGTTTTCTTCTTTTCCGGATAAGAGCCTATTTGAGAGTTTTGAGAGTCCAACACCTTATTCTATCTATTGAAACCATCAATTTCCTTAGCAGGAATATTTTCCTCATGTAAATTTACAGAATTCAAAAGCCTAGGACAATAATAAGAGTCCTTTATCATAGTATCCTAATCAATCCTATTATTATTCCATTTTTCATGAGGTTGACCAACCTCACACTCATAAGAACCATCATCGTCCTTGCTAAAGGGCTGGACTTATTAGGAGAGGTCAAAGATGATGTACCTTTACCATTTAAGGTGGTTTTTGGGGGAATTTGCGGATGTAACCTAATTTTTCCACTGTACCTATAGATTTGCCATCGTTGCTTTGTTTACTGTTGCTGAAGGTTTGCCATTATCCTTATGTCTTTGATCCCAGCGTGCTTGGCTCTGTCCGTCGGTTGCAATAGCATGAAGTTTAGCCTGATTCCCAACCAAGGGTTTACTTGCTGCTTGCTTGTCTTTGAGGGCTATTTCTTTACACGAGTGTCCAAGCGCTTTACACTTCAAATACTAGGTGGCACTCATATACCACCTCTGGAATGCAATTTTCCCCAAAATCATCAGTGTGGTGAATAAGCTTGGGTGGTATTTTTTCTGCCTTGATCCCATGCAAATATTCGCAAAAGCCATTCTCGCTTGAGATTTGGTTAGCTTGTCCATTAAGAGTGTTTTTTTTTCATCAAAAATTAGTTTATTTACGTAAGCCCTCACTTGTGGCGGAGGAATACCGGCATTTACATCGTTTCCTATCTTTAAGTCCGCTATTTGCTCTATGTCTTCTATATTTTTACACTGTTGCTTTTTTGAAAACCTGCAACTTTATCCCCATTTCTACACATCTCCTCCAGTTTGTTCGTGTCTTCCTCACCCCTCGCCATTCTCCTACATAAATCCGGATAGTATTCTTTATGTGCAGGCTCAGCACTGTATGGTCTCTCACCTTCCCTTCAAACAGTCGTTTGTTCCGTTCCCACCATAGCATGTAGATGACTGCTGAATTAGCAAGCAGCACTATTTCTTTCTGGAACTTGTTCCCCCCAGGACTCCTTTGGATCCAGCTTTGGTATTCCTGCCATCCCGTTGGTACTTTCCCCATGCCACAGTATTTCATCACAGCCCCCCACACTTTTTTTGCATAGCTGCAAGAGAGAAATAAATGCTCGTGTGTTTCCTTCTCCTTCCCGCATAGGCAGCAGTTAGCTGCAATCTTCATTCCCCAGTTGAGTAACCTGTCTGCAGTGGGCAATCTTCGCCACTGCATCATCCAGTTTATGAAAGCGTACCTGGGGATCCTTCTTTTCCGCCACACATGCCGTCCACGCCAGGTCTTGGCTGGTCACACCTAGCGATTGCACAGCACTTCGTAGCGTGAATTCTCCCGTGCTGTCAAGTATCCATATCAGTTTGTCTTCTACGTCTCGTAGGGCAGGGGGGGCCCCGAGCTGTCTAGTGATTTCTTGACAAACATTGTCCAGTCTCCTATTCTCTCTATCCCACCACCATTTCCCATCTATCACCATATCCGCAACTTTTGCATTTTCTGGCAGCATCATCCGCCGTTGGAAATGTTTAATCCCGTCAACATGGCACAGTGGCCCTAATTGGTGCCAGTTTGCGTTGAAGAAGGATGTTGTTTTGCCATTTCCAATTTCCACTGTTGTTCGTTCCCTAACTTCTCCCTGTTCCCCATCAGCCCCCGTACCAGCCATGAGTCCGTGTGCTTTGGCTGGTAGTCCCATACAGTACTTCCTTTTAATATTACTTGGTGCATCCATTTTATCCACAACGATTCCTTTTTTTCTACATATATTCCAGAGCGTCTTCAACATTAGCGCTTTGTTAAGGTTTGAGAGGTCAGGAACGTCCAGCCCCCCTCTGCTATAAGTTTGGCTGATTTGGTCACAGGACACCCTTTCTCCACCCCTATGACCAATCTTTCCCTTCCATAGAAACTGGGATAGGATACTTTTGATTTTCCTCAACACATTTTTTGGTAGCAGATACACGCTAGACCAGTAGGCTTGGATGTTAACAAGCACTGATTTTATTAGCTGCAACCGTCCTCCGTACGTCAGTTGTGTGTTTGCCCAGCTACTTACCCTCCCCGTAATTCTGTCTATGAGTGTTTGGCACTCCTTACCTCTCAGCTGGCCCGATACCAGTGGGACACCAAGGTATCGTACTGGAAGTTCCTCTAGGGGGAATCCAATTGCTTCGGCCATTCTCACTGCCTCTTCTGGTGTGCAGCCTGCCACAAAGATTGAGCTCTTTTCATTGTTTGGGTATAGTCCAGACATCTCCCCAAACCGGCTCAGGATCATCCTAATGCCTCTGAGTGTTGTCTCCTCAGCCCTTGCCATGACAAATAAATCATCTGCAAAGGCAATGGATGATAGCTTCATCTCCTCACATCTTGGGTGGTATAACAGGTCACCATTTCCGAATGCCTTCCCCAGCATCTTGCTTAGTACCTCCATAACAATTAAGAAAAGGTATGGCGAGATGGGATCTCCCTGACGCAGTCCCCGTTGTGCCTTGAAGAAGCCCACCAGTTCCCCATTTACACAGACTGAGAAATGGGCCGATGAGATACATTGCCATGTCCATTCTATGAATTTTGTGGGGAACCCCATTGTTTTCATGGCTCTTATTAAAAAGCCCCATCGAACCGTGTCATAGGCCTTCATTATATCAATCTTTATGGCACATCTAGGGGAACCTCCTTTTGATTTATAGTTCTTGACCAGGTCGTGCATTATCCATATATTTTCTTGTATAAGCCTTTTGTCTAGGAAAGCCCCTTGATTTTCACCAATGATATCCTTCAGTACCAGCCTCAGCCTTCTCGTCATGATTTTTGTGATAACTTTGTAGATCACATTGCAGCAAGCTATGGGTCTGAAGTCGCGGACTCTAGCAGCGTCTGCCTTCTTGGGGATGAGAGCAATGGTTGTTGCATTCACCGCAGGGTCCATCTCATATGTCTCAAAGAACCACTGCACTCCCTTAATGACATCTTGCCCAACTACTTCCCAGTTGTTTTTGAAGAATTCAACTAGGAATCCATCCGGGCCTGGGGCTCTGTCGCTCTTCATGTCAAACACAGCCCGTTTGATCTCCTCATTTGTCACCTCTTTCACCAGAGCTTCCTGCTGCCTTTCTGTAATACTTGCCAACTCAATATCCCCTAAGCTGTTTGCAGCCCAGCCCGTTTCTGCAAATAAATTTTTATAGAATTCCACAATTTCAGTTTTCACTTCCTCATCTCCTTCTATCCATTCTCCATTGTCTTTCTGGACCCTCAGAATACAGTTTTTCACCTGATGGCTTTTTACTTTCCTCTGGAAAAATTTTGAGTTCTTGTCCCCGTCCTTCAACCACTTCACTCGTGCCTTCTCCTTGTAATATGTTTCTTCAGCAGACAACAGGTCTGCGTAGATGTTGAGCTCATTTCTTTCCTTTTTTTGCAGCTCCATATTATGAGGAAGCTGCATTAGTTCAGTCTGGGTCTTCTCCAGCTCTTTCCTTGCACATTCCACTCTTGTTGAAATATAGCTGAAGTGTTCTTGGTTCAGTTTTTTCAGCGGTTTCTTCAGGTTTTTCAGTTTCTGGTGCAATGCTTTAAGTGGGTTCCCCTCCACCTTTTCAGACCATGTTTTTTGTAGTATCTTCTTAAATTCTGGATGCTTCATCCAGCAACTGGTAAATCTAAATGGTTTCGGTCCCCCTGCTTTCTCAGCCATATATAAGACGGCTGGAGCATGGTCTGAAGTGAGGTTACTCAGAAAATCGAGTTGGATATATGGAAATTCATTCTTCCAACTTTTAGATATCAGGATTCGATCCAATTTTGATAATATTCTGTCTCCCCCCTCTCTACGGTTACTCCCGGTGAAAGGCAGGCCTCTTGCTGGGAGGTCCAGCAAATCAGTTTCCTCCAAACAGTCCTGGAATTGTTTGACAGCCTCTTGATCCACTGGACAACCTCCACATCTTTCATCATTGCTTAGGACAGTATTGAAATCTCCCATTACTGCCCATGGGATCCCCTGCTTCGTTTCATATATTTCCTTTAGTTCCTGCCACAAGGCAATTCTGTCTTCTTTCTTGTTTGCTCCATACACCACTGACAATAGAAGTTTCTTTTTCGTTCTCAGTACATCCAGAGTAAGTGTTAGACACTGCGGCATTTCCTTCACAACAGTTCCACTCACTTTCCTCCCATTCCATCCACACCAGATGCGAGGAACTATCCCATTGCTGTGGCAGCACTTCCAGCGAGGGAAGATGTTCTTGGCCACCCGTTCTATTTTGCTATCTCTCACCTTTACCTCCACTAACCCCATTATATCTATTTTATTCCTTTTGATAAATTTCTTTATTTCACTTTGTTTGAGAGGATCATTTGCTCCTCTCACATTCCAGCAACTAATCTTCATAGGAAGTTTGGGTAGTATCTCTTCCTTCTCCCCCGCTTCTTCCTACTTTTCCTCCCCTTCCCAGACTTCTGTTCTTGTTTTTCCTGCTTTAGTGTTTCATCCATTTCTGCCAGATCCTCTTGAGACTCCGACTCAAAGCTTTGCTCCTCCTCTCCTTCAGTGGCATTTTGTTCTTTGCGTGGTCTTTCTGATAGCACCTCATACGAGTTCATCATGCATATTGGACTACTTTGCCAAACTGGCTTCATTGGTGTATGGGCAGGGGACAGGCTCAGCCTTACCTCTTCTCCCCTTTCCTGCCATCCCAGGCTTTCCTTCCTTATCTCCAGATCTTCTGTTTTTGGTGGTGTTTTCCCCACCTCCATTTGGCCTTTCTCCTCTCCCTTTTCCTCTTCCCTTCCATGCCCCTCCTCATATCGGCCAGGAATAACACTATTATTTACCCCCAGTTGCAGCCTTCTTCCTGTTGGCATGTATTCCGTCTTCTTTGCTTTCCCCTTTTGTTCTCCATGCTTTGGACAGTTCTGCGTCATATGCCCAAATACTTTACACTGCTGACATTGGCTAGGCATCCATTCTATCTGCACCGGCTGCGATACAAGTATATCATCCTCATTTATGAACTCAATTTGGTGCGGCAGCTTCTCCCCTGCACTGACTTCAATACATACTCGTGCAAAAGCCAATCTCTCCTGCTCCATCGTTTTTTTGTCAGCGTACAGCGGTTTTCCGATTGCACTTACTATTTTCTCCAGAGCTTCAACATCATAGTATTGCACCTCCAATCCTGGGAGTCTGATCCATACCGGGACCGTTTTGAAATCCTTCTTTCTCATATCTCCTCCTTTCACCCACGGTTGCATTATGAACATTTTATTTCCAAGGCTCATCGGAGACGCTTCAACAGCCTCTAGCATGCATTGTTCGCTCTGAAATCGGAAGATGAAAACTCCACCATGCAAGCGCTGTACTTCTAGTAGTCCCGCCGTTGCCCATCGGCTATCAGCGAAACGCTTCATCACCGTATACGGAGTGTCCATGCCAATAACATAGCCAATCGCTGAGTTTCTCCATTTCTCCGTCATTCTCCTAACATCGGCATGCTCAATTTTGGGGATTTTCCTCCCGTTTTGGTCCATTGGTGGCCGGAATCTCATGTTCCGCGGTAATTTCCCCGTACTTTCATCCTTTGCTACCCGTCTGGCCCAGCTGACTTCCCTTCCCTCTTCAATCGATCGGTTATCTCCTACTTCGGTAGCCTCTGGTATCTCATTTGCGGTGGATTTGACGTTTCCCGGCGTTCTCGCGGCGGGGAAAACGTGTTTGTCGGTGGTGTTTAGAGAGAGAAAAGAGTCGGACATTTTTCCTTATGCCTTGAATCATCCAAAAAATCCGACTATGTTATTGTTGATACCTGTTATGGTAAAGATGTTACTTGTCCATTAAGAGTGGCTTCCCAATTGGGATACCTAGCCCACCTAGAACATATGCGTTGAAGTAGTGCATATAAAGGTGTGAGAATCCTACCCAAATAGATACAACATCCAACTTAAGTCTGTGCATGGGCTTATTAGGGACATATGGCCTAGAACCCTGTTCCGGAATGAATGTGGAGGTTGGTCCAGTGTACTCCACTTGAAGTCCTTAGAATGGAACCTACAGAGAAAGAGGCCTTCATCCATCCTTTGGACTTCAAGGAGGCCTTTTATTGTTCTGCAAAATTCTTCATGTTGAAGTATGAAGTAAAGTTACCTATGATTTTTCCAATAATTGTGGTAACCCATTTCTCCTTATCATTAACCACTCTTGCAGGGTTGATGGCAAATGAATGTTTACCGTTGTCTACTTCAATTTGGCCTGACGTGAGAGTAAAGGATGTTTCGAGTTGGAATTCAGGCTTGAGCAACGAGGCATAAGCCGATTTTGCTCGTACCAGAGCTCGCATTTTTTCGATCGAAGCTTAATCAAGAAGATTAAACTATACTGAGACGATTTTAGGTTGTTTTAGTGGACTCCGACCGTTTGTCACGCGGTTGGAGCGGCCTTATTGCTAAATGCCGTTTAGATAGGTCAGATGGTAGCGAAGGAAGGAGAGCAGATAGATAGGGGAGGAAATGTGTGAAGAGGAAGAGAGAAGAATGTAAGAGAGAGAAGAAAGGAGGCAGAGGACGGCCGAGAGAGGAAAGAGAAAGGGAGTTACGGAGGTTTTCTTACCGTTGGAGGAGAGAGAAAGTAGTGTGTGGTGTAGGAGAAGTTCCCGTTGGTGTTAGGTGGTTAGAGAGAAGCATGAGGAAAAAATTCTAGAGAGAGCCACACGTTTTCAGAGCCTTTTTAGCTACCTTTTCATTGTAGTTTGTCATAATATAATGGGCATACATGGCTTTCTTTTACAATTTAAAATGAACAATTTATCTGCGGAAACCATCGTTCTATAAGATCGTTTCTAATTATGCATGAGTTTTCTTTTTTGATACTATAGTTGCTAATTTCTTAATCCTGAGCTGTGAATTTTTACATTAACTGAACAAATCATGTTGACAGGCATTGTTCGATAACAACTTTGGTTTTTCATATTTCTTCTTATGGATGGAGCCATGTGCTTCAATCCCCAGCTTTTAATGACATAGATTAATCTAAATGTTTTTTCTTTTTTTCGTGTGTGTGGAGTGGGGTGGGGTGGAGGCTTTTGGTAGTTGTTTTGTTAACAACGCTCCTAAAGTCTTGTCTGTTATAGTATATTGTGTTTTCTAGTTCTTAAAGGGTGTCACTTATGATTGTCGGCTGTTGGCTTGTCATTATTATCTCATCTGATATTTCTCCACCTTTAAGCCATATTGCGGTAACACCTCCTCCATGGTGTCCTAGCTCCACCAGACTAACTCCTATTACATTTCATCTTTGAAACTTCTCTTTTTAATGTCTTGTTTCCATGTCAAATATGAGTGTGACTTTAAGATGATTGGCTGCCAGGCTTTTTGTAGAACCAAGTATATCTGGCATCACCTTTCTTATGGAAAGCAGAAAGCTATTCTGTGAAACAAAGAGGAATTAATGGAAACTATCAGGCCGTTTTTCATTTTATATATTATCTTCCTGTCAAGATGTCGTTTGCATTTGGTTTAGTACTTGATTGATTTCTCACTCTCTATGCTTGATTCTTATAGTTTTTTACGCTTAAGATATTTTTGTCTAGTGCTTTTACGACTTCCACTATTGCAGGCTGCTCCATCATTTCCAAGTTCTTTCCCACATCTTTTCACTGGAAAAGATAATGTCCGCTGTTTGATTCCATGTGCAATAGACCAGGTTCGCCCTCATTCCTAATCTTGGTGTTCAGCGAATTTAATTGCAAACTCCTTTTGGGGACCCCTTGCCCCTCCCCGATTTTAATATTTTTGTTGCTGAGAATATCACACTTTATTTACCAAAAAAAAAAAGGAATATCACACTTCAATTTTGTGTGAGAAATGGACTTCTAAACTTTAAACCGTGTCATATTTATGTATAAAAGGTCATTTCAGCAAAGTTACGTCTGGTAGTGATGAAAATGTTTTTTGCATGGTCTACTTCTCTCGGGGCAGTTCACATTGATCTTGATAGTCTGCCATATTGCAGTTTTAAACCTATAGCAGATAGGTGCGGCTATTGGTGTGACCTCAATACCTGCAATATAAATTCCAGTAAGAGATGATGCATCCAATCAGCAATAGTTCTCTGTCCCACTGAATTTAGGGCTTAGTCCATTGAAGAGTGTATTCCCATTTCACGGGGATCTGCAGCTAAAAAGCCACTCTTTTGGGAAGAAAGCATTCCGTTACACAATACAAAAGTATTCTTCCACCTCCTTGAGGTTCGCAATTTATCTATTGTACTTGGTCTATTTGGGAAAATCGCCAATATATTGAATCAAACCACTCTAGCCGTGAGCCAAACAGGTTTTTTTTTTTTCTGTAGATACTCCAGCTTGCATCTTCCATATCTGCTGAGGTAGCTGTAATTTAGCTCATCTGAGATGGTGACAGAAAAAAGTGACGGGTGTTGGCTTGAACTCTCTGTGTAAAACTTTCTATCTCACTTCTCTTTAAAAACATCCCTCCCCAACGGTTTGAGAAAACCCCAACCACCCCTCTTTTTCTCTCTCTCCACCCAACACTGCCGCCAACTGTAACTTTCTCTCACCTACATCCATCGGTCATTTCTCCTCTTCTTCCTCCCTCAATTTCTTCTTCTCTTTCTTTATAAACATTCTCCTACCAAGAGGAAGCCTCCACTGCCACATTGCAGAACCGCAGAAACTTTAGCTTCCAGTCTAATGTTAAGTTTTCTTCTAATTTAAGGGAAGTTTTGCACCAACACCTCCCAGGGGTGCCAAAGGTCAAACCAGAAGAAAATAGTACTCCCATTACTTATAACCCTTTTGATGGAATGTGTGAATTGATATCTAATCCACAACAGTCTCTTTCACATCCAAGAATCAGGTTGCTTTTGTCTAATCTCCCAGGGAGACTTACCTTTTCGTCTGCTCTATTGTAGTCCACTTCTTTTTTTTTTTTGGCTTTTATCTATGAAATCATGATTTGGGGAGCGGGGTTGGTATGTGTTCTGACTTTTGTGTACTAGCTTGATGGAGTATAAAAGGATGCTATTATGCAGCAAATAGGAATTTTGCAAGTTTGATGCATTTTTCCCATGCTAAAATTTCCCTAGGTTTATGCGTTTTTGTCTAGTGTTTATTTCATCTTTATTGTGTTTTAGCTTTCATTTCTTTTACCACTAATTCTGCTATTAATCAGGACCCTTACTTCCGAATGACTCGTGATGTTGCTCCTCGAATAGGTTACCACAAGCCTTCTTTGATTGAATCATCATTCTTCCCGGCTCTTCAGGTATGTTATATGCCCTTGACACACATTACTTGTGGAAAATGATAGTTCTTCAGTTAAACAGTATAGTTGGAACAAGAGTAGAGGGAGACTCAGAAGAGGCTAAATCCAAAAGATGATTAAGTTTGTCCAAATGACTCTTACGACACGGTTTTAACACTCCAGGATGTTCTAGAAACAATTATAAAGATACTCAAACAAAATAAATAAAATGTACCAGCCAATTAGGCTGAAAACAAGGTCATGCAAGACCCATAATGCATGAAACTCCACGAGCATGCCTTGAACATTTAAGTCCATTTCTCCCTCCATCCCATGCTATTATTAATGACTTGAAATCATATTTGAGGCTCTATAAAGTTTACAAAATGCTCAGCAACGCTTGGTTCCTTGTTATGCACATGCTTGGAATCACATTCCGCAAGAACCTCTTGAACGCCATGTCTTAACTTTTTTGCTCTATTCTTTGTAAGTGGACCATGAAAACCATCATTTGAAGCCATGGACATACTGACTAATCAACCCTTGATGGCCTCCATCACCTATTACTTGTCACAAGCGTTCTTCCTTACCTAATATGCTTCTGCGTTCTGCTTTTTCCCCTGCTTTATATGACATCGGCGACATATCCCTCCTAATCTTTGCATGTATGTCGTCATCCTTGCAAAGCTTAATTACCAGCTTTACGTCAATGCTTGGCACTAGAATGTGGAATGTGGAAAGGTTCAATGTTTTTGTATTTGCATGTGGAAAGCTTCAATGTTGGCACTAGAATATGGCTAATTAACATTCGGTACCATTTGTATTTTGAGCAAGCCCAGGTTGCTGTTGACCACTACTGGCTACCGTCTTTGTAAATCTGCTTAATTTGGCTTATATATGAAATTTTAACTTACCAAAAAAAAAAACTTTATGCCAATGACGTTGTAAAAGTTGAGGAACAGTCTCATCCGGAAAAAAAGCACTTAAGCATATGAAGAAAGCAATATGATAGGGGTGGAAAGAGATATGTCGGCTTGGTATTACCAACCTGAGACCCAAAAGAGTAACAATGTGAATGGGGATACAAATAAGTGCATTCTCCACTGTCTGAAGCATCATGTATCTGTAAATAGTGTTGCCCTAGTAGTAATCAAATATCCAAAACACCATTGTTATCCTAGTTTTCCAGAACAACAGACTAAAACGTCAAAAGGGGATTTAGTTTCATGCATCACATCTCTTTCCTCCCAGGATATTAGTCAAGACCTCCTTTGCTTTGCCGCACTCTTAACTTGGTGTTTCTATGGCATAATATGATCTTTGGCCCATTTCTGATTTTGTATAAGCAGCTCACCCTTCCTTAATTTCCATCACTACTTCTTGTCCTGTGTTCTTTTTCTCTTCCCAGAAATCAGCATGAAGTTCACAGTCTCTTCAGTGAAAATCAATGACAAGAGGGATATCCTTTTGACTTGGGAGAAATTTGGACATCACTGGCCAAGCCTGTTGCCAACGAGTAAACATCAATACGGCTGCTACTCTGATACATCTCCTGTTGCCCTATCATTCCATTCATGTCCTGTTACTCGTGGCTTAGATCAGGATTAGTAAATGTTTCTACTAGAAGTCACGAATGCATTTCCTTATAGCGACTTGCTGAGGATGTTTTTACATAGTGACTACAGAGCTATGCGGTTTGTGCATGTTTTGTCTGTTGTTTCATGGTCCTAGCTTATTTAACATGATTTTTGTGAAATAAGAGGCCTACTCTATTGAATTTGGACAGGGGGAGACAGGGAAAATGTCAGCCAGTGACCCCAATTCGGCTATATACGTAACAGATACTGCAAAAGATATAAAAAACAAGGTAGGAGTATGGTCGTTCTTGTTTGTTGCATCATATGTTTCTGGAGTTGATATGTGTCACTTGCTGCCGCCTTATTATGTTTGTCGAAGCTTTAAGCTTTATGTGTCTGCACTTTTCTCTACTATAGCTTTTCATTTCCAGGACTTGCTGTGCCATATATGCCATGTACTTAATTACTTGTATTTTCACAAAATTCTCCTCTCGTTTTTTTCCTGTTCATTGAAGAAATTTATGGGTGTGTTCTTTTCCCCACTTATTTTTCTATTTCTGATTGTGCAAGTTCTCTGATACCCCTTTTACACTTTTCTGCCACATAAAAAAAACTTTTGTAAGAAATATTGATGTTATTTATAAAACAAATTACAATGTATTAAAGATTACATTATAATGAATAAAATGAGTACCATGTTAAATATTTTGTATTGCATATTTTTGATAACATATCTTACATCATCAAAATCAAAAATTGGAAAAGAAATTGGGAAAAAAAAACTAATCCTATACATTCTAGTTATATTATTCCCAGATGGAACCATGTTGATCCTTTTTACTCGAGCTTTGGCGTTTTGTTGCTTTACAAGCATATTATTGAACTTTGGCTTGGTTAATGTTAGTTTATGATTCCATGATTTTACAGTTCTGCATGACCACTTGCATTCATTTGTCATTTTTCAGCTGGCGCAACTATCCAGGCCCTAGCTGTGCCTCCCAAAACAATGATTTTTTCTGGTGTAGCAGCAATTTTAGTAGTACTTTGTTTGGTCTAGTAATCTTTTATTTATCTGACATTTTGACTTTTGTCAAAGTTGGGATTGAAAGTGAATATGCTTGGTTATTATTGTTTCATTGTTAAGCTTCTTTACGATTAACGTGGATCCTTTGACTTGGAGTGCTATTTTTGTGTTTCCTATTTCCAGCTTCAGAACTTACGGTATATGCCTTTTATTTAATCTATCAATGCTTCTCTGTGCAAATAACTGAAATTGCTAAAAGTTATGGTCAGTGATCATTAACATAAAGCGGATTAGAAGCTACTGTCTTGCTTGCACTATATTGCATAACACCATTAAGATGATCTTCAATGTTGAACCTAAATACTCCTTTTTTTCCCCTTCTTTTTCTCTATTTACAGTTTTTATTTGCATGGAAGTGATATTTTCTGTTCAAAGTTGGTTCAAAACGTTTCATTGTCATGTTGTTTTCCCTTTTTCTTTTGGATAGTATGTAATATTGTTTTACAGCCATCTAGATATTACTATTATTTAATTATTGTCTTTAAAAGATTTTGGCTAGCCGATGAGGCACAATTGAGTAATGATATTCCATGGAGTCTGGCTGACTGTATAAACTGAACAGATAAACAGATATGCATTCTCTGGGGGACAAGATACAATAGAAAATCAGAAGAAGTATGGAGCCAACCTCGAGGTATCCAAGTCCCAATTCACCTCATTTTCTTTTTTACTTATTTATTTGTTTTATTATTATTTTTCTGTTGGGGGTCGGAAGTTGAACGGGGAATGGAAGTAGATCATAGTCACTTTTGGTGGTAAAAATGTTGATTTCTTTAATGTTGCATACTGAAATGGAAAATTAGCTCGAAGGGAAAACAAATATCGCACGCCTTCTGTGTTAGAAATCAATTTCAACTTTGCGTTAAGATCCTTTCTTAGTGTGGAAGGCTTTCCGTAATGTTTTATGGTGATTTATTCAGGTTGACATACCAGTAAAATACCTTGGATTTTTCTTGGAAGATGATGATGAGCTTGAACTTATCAAAAGGGTAAGAAGATTTGTTTGGAAGGCAGTATTAGTGGAACATAAAAGCGTCTCTATGTGGAATGTTATATAAGTAGTTGTTTACTTATACTTTTAAGTGTTTGTTGTTTGACATATCAGGAATACGGAGCAGGGAGAATGTTGACAGGTGAGGTGAAGAAGCGGCTTATTGAAGTTCTAACTGAACTCGTCGAAAGACATCGTAGGGCTCGTGCTGCAGTGACTGATGAGGTAAGTGGCTGATGCCTACAACCTCATTCAAGGTGCATTCAATTTAAGGGCTCCTTTGCCTAAAAAGACTACATTGTCGTTGCCAAATATGACGACCTGAAAAGCATTATAAAAACCTTTTTTAATTTTTTTTAGAGATAACCGAATACAACTATAGCACTTATCTAACCCGCAGTAGTCTCTTGTGATTGGTGGTGTTCTTGGATCCACAAAAACGAGCGAACTAGGATCCGGGGCTGAAAATTCTGTCGACTAAATGACTTGAAGCTTATGATGTGTTTATTCATTGCCTTACATTTTCTTCTCTAGGAGTTTTGAGTTTCAAGATCATGATTTCCATGTATGATGAGGATAAGTATGACTTGCAGGTTCGAGCTTGTAACGCTCATGATCCCCTTTAATTAAATTCCTCGATTAGTTTCCCATTGTTAAAGATAAGTTGCTAAGGCATCCCTGTTGAAAATGCTCTTTGTGTCTTCAGATTATTCATCACATATTAGTTCTCCCTAACCCTCCACACTATAGTGGAGATAACATAATTTTGAAGAACATGATTAAGCTTGGTAACTGCAATATATTAAACAATTGTCTAATGATTCATAACATCAATTCTTACTACTTGACTATGCGGTGCTTGTGATTAGCCATACGTTTTCTTGGTGGGCAGTATGACCTAGTAGTCGGAATTTTTTTTTAATTTTTATTTTGTTATGTTTGTATTTTGTAATGCAGTCAAATTTTATTTGTGATATATGTAGATGGTGGAGGCGTTCATGGCAGTGCGGCCTCTCCCAAATATGTTCAGCTAGACTGGCAGTCTGCTTGATGCTCATGGAATTTGTCTTTTGTGGGCGCCCAAGCAATGCCTGCGATTCCAATTATCACTCTTTTAGGTTAAAATTGTTGTTATTTCTGTGGTAAATCGAAGGCGTTTCAAAAATCTTTGGTAAGGGCTTTTGGACTTACCTATGGTTAGTGGAAGATTCTGTTGGAAGATTGTGTCATGCATTATTAGGCATTATGTTAGGTACCGCGGAAAATCCATTCTGTTTTCAAAGAGGATGTCTCCTTTTCTGTCTGTCATGTTATGTATTAAGGAAAATCTATTTTGTTTTTAAAGAGGACGGCTCCTTTTCTGAATATATGGAATTATTGTGTGGTCGCTTTTTGGCAGAGCTATTTTTTTTACTTACCCTTTCACTCAGAAAGGGTCTCAACCTTCCTTTGACTTTGTAGGCTATGTTATAAGTGTTCGATTCAAATCTTCAATGATACGAAATGCCAACAAATTCATTTTTAATATGTAACGATATTAAGCAGTTAGAGACCTTTGCTTCAATTATTCCTCTGATTGGATCATTGTCGAATTTTTTTTTTGTAACTGAATAGGACATCTTATTAGTAAGTTGGTTAGGACTGATTTAGCAGATTTTGATGTTATTGGCCGTTTTGGACGTATATGTAGAAATCTTTTTTTATTATCATAGCGGATCTCAAAAAAAATGTATTGAATACAGTGTATACTTAGACTATATTGTGTTAAAATATTAGCATACTCCTTTGAAAATGAAATGATTAGGATCAAATTTTTTGTAAGGGTTCGTGCCGAAAGATTTGTATTTTTATTATTTTGAAAATGAAAAGATTTGTATTTTTATTATTTGAAAATAAAAAGATTTATATTTTTATTATTTGAAAATAAAAAGACTTGTAAGGTTTGGATAGAATGTAATTAAAGGTTAAATTAATTAAAGATTTATGTTTTACCGTTGTTTGCATTATATGTACATATGCATATTATGTGTATTTTAATATCGACAGCATCCTCTTTGTATTTCTTGAATTCTTTCATTAACACACTAGTACATCATATCTCTATTATTGTGACATTTATGCAGATATATGTAGAGAAGGAGGTCTCACTGGAATCAAACTCTTTATCCCTTGAGATAGAGGTATTGTTTGCATGCCACTTACCATCTCCATACCCTAGCGATAGTTTTTGCTGTTGTTGGGATATCACAACAACAACAGCATTACCCCATTGCCTTAGAGGCTCCCGCCTATGGCGAGGTATAGGGGGTCGGATGTGCGCAACCATACCCATGTTTAGAAACACATGGAGGTTGTTTTCCGATGACAACAACAAGAACAACATTACCCATTGCCTTAGAGGCTCCCGTCTATGGGACGGTATATGGGGTCGGATGTACGCAACCATACCCGTGTTAGAAACACACAGAGGTTGTTTTCCGATGACCCACAATGAAAATTGCGTGTCGATCAACTGCTACTTCACAATATAAAATGCGCAGCTAATTTAGTGAGTCATTTTGCTTTATTCCATCATATTCTAAAGTCATGGAAGAGTGTGTCTTTAATTCCATTGGAAATGGAAAGATGTTGGGATATACTGGGTACAAATGATGATGACGACGTGTGTAATGATAACCGCAAACGTGGGAAAGGTTTTTATTTCATTAACATGACCATGAAATTATCTATTCGATTTGGCTAGTTCTGGATTCGAATGTTGGATAACCTACTTTCATATCGTTTTTCTCTCTAAAAAAACATGAAATTATCTATTCGATCTGGCTAGTTCTGGGTTCGAATCTTGGATAACCCATTTTCATATCGTTTTTTTCCCTCTAGAAAACTTTAGTTGATCCATTATCTACTCCATCCGACTAGTTCTGGGTTCGAATCTCGGATAACTCACTTCCGTATTGAATTTTTTCCCATAGAATGATTTTATTGATCCATTTATATGCTTTTCCCGTCAGCATATGGAACAAGCTACTCTCCTCTATTTTTAATTCTGTAATTCTTTACAAAACATTATTAACTTTCTCATTTCCTGCGCTTTCTAAAACCAATGCATCATAAAAATAGAATGCATGAAATTTGTTTCTGGAATAATTTGTCTATGTTTCGAAAATAGTGATCAAAATGAATGATAAAACAATGCTAATGTGGTAACAATCAGTTAAGGAAACAACAATAGTAACATTCGAACACTGTCGTTTATCGGCAGGATCGGCTAAAGAAACAAAGAAGAAGAAAAGAAAGCAGCAGTTGGCTCCAGTTTCAACTAAATCCCCACCCCTATGGCCAAAGGTCCTCCCCAACAACCCTACCTCCTTTCCACCCCTCCCATACTGAGGTCTCTTGGCTTGAAATTCCCATCATTGGCGTGGAAACCTTTTGTCTGGCCGTTTCTCGGTCTGAACACCATTACTCTGACATAGACTGTTTTAGTTGAGAGAAATGTTCGATTGACATAGCTATACGTTATTATAATAGTTTGTAAAGGCAATGGAATGAAGAATGAAGGTGGATTGGTGTTTAAATAAGCAATAATAGCTTGACTCGTGACATGGACCCATCCATGTCTCAGTTGGATCGATCTATGTGGCTTGAAAATAAAGTTGAGTATTCTGCCGGACATAGATCGATGACATCGATCGATCGATGTCACATAGATCGATCACATCGATCGATCGATGTACCCTGAATACAAACTTTCTGTCTAACATAGATCGATCGATGTGACTGTCGATCGATACATAGATCGATCGAAGTGGTTTAGATGAAAAGTTAGAAGCTACTGTGAGACATCGATCGGTGTCACATTGATCAATCGATGTGCCAACAGAAGTGATTTTTCACCTAGAATTGCAACTTATGCACCGAGAGACATATCCAATCACCATGCAACGGTCATAAACGTCTGAAATGAAGTTCAAGAGCCTATAAAAAGGCTATTGCAACCCATTTTCAAGAAATCTTGATTTCAAGTTAGTCCTTGCATCCTAAACACTTCTTTCTACTCAAAACCACTCTTGTTTTTGAAAGTTCATTTAATTTCTATCCTATTTGCTGAGGATAAGAGATTATTTGGATGTTGTATCCTAGAAGGAAGTTTGCCTATAACCCTGCAGCATCTAGTGTATACAAATATTCCTTAAGGATAGTGTTTACACAAGCCATCAAATTTGTTCTCTCTACTTGTTCTTGTACCCATTTTTCTAACATACGTCACAGTCGCGGCAATGCAGCTGCGATACCGCTTGGGCAAGCTTCAACTTGAGCTGCTGTGCTGCAAGGAGCTCAGCATGTTGAACTGCTTCAATGATACCATGTTTCACTGGAACCAGATTGGCTACTCGCAGTTAAGAGGTCAACTTCTCCAGATGATGATTGGAAGCGTTGAGGACATTATATCGACATTCATGGGACTAATGGGTGCTAATCTTCATGAGCATGTCGTGTCTCCTATTCATACGGATTTTAGTTGTGGAAAGATGTTCGTAGTTTCAGAAGAGAGAAATGAAACACAGCTTATTAAGGTAAGGAGATTTGCTGTTCTTTTTTTTGTCATTTAAAATTTTATATATATATATATACACCCCCATAGGAAAATTTACATAACTTTAACACCATGAGTAGGTATTAGCAAGCACGACAGTATCTAATCTTGCTTAAAATACAAAAGGACAAAGTTCCGTTACAATTCATATAGATGTAGGCCTAGCTAGACTGCGAAACTTCGTATGAAACACCTATATCCTCTGACCACTCTCTTGGAGTCCTGTCCATCCAGCATGATGATGCACCCCTCTTTTAAGGATACCCTTAAAACTGTCCAGATATAGAAACAAACAGGTAACCCAATGCAAATTCTATCAAAGAAACTGGAAAATTAAAAGTTCCCAAAAAACAACTCAATAAGGAAAAGTATGGAAACATCACAAAAAGGGTTGAAGCAAACAGAATCCAACTTGAAGACGCCCAAATGAAGACTGTCCAAAACCCTCATGACCAACAATTGCAGGTTGAAGAGAGAAACTCTCTGGAGGAATACACAAGACTAGTAGCCTTTGAGGAAACCTTTTTCAAGGAAAAATATAGAATCAAATGGATGAAAGAAGGTGATAAAAGAGTTTAGGCCTATCTTTTGTTGTAATGTCACTTACAAAGTGATAACAAAGATATTGGTCCATAGGTTCAAGCCACTGGTGTCCTCACTAATAAGTGATAACCAATCTGTCTTTGTTAGAGGCAGGACAATTCAAAACAACATCCTCCTAATCCATGACCTAGTGAAAAACTATAAGAAATCAAGAGGCCGAAAAAGTTGTGCTATTAAGGTTGATATAATGAAAGCATTTGATACTGATAAACAGCAGTATCTTCTTCTAATACTCAAATTGATGCACTTCCCACCCAGTTTTATAAAGTGGGTTGAGATGTGCATTACCACTGCTACATTCTCCATTAACCTAAATGGTACCCTAATTGGCAATTTTAGAGCGTCCAGAAGACTCGAACAAGGAGACCCACTATCCCCCTGTTCATCCTAGTAACGGAAGGTTTCATACAGTTATTGAAAAAGCAAACCATTTTTTCCTTTCATTCTAGGTGTGAAAGGCTAAACATCACCTCTCTTGCCTTTGCAGATGACCTATTCATCTTCTCTAAGGCAGACTCTTATTCGTTTTCAAACCATCTCTGGACTGAAATCCGATGTACAAAAGAGCATGATTTTCACCTCAGGCATAAGCTCCTATATGCAAACTGAAATTCCTCAAATCTTAGGTATGCCATGGAGAACCCTCCCCATAAAATACATAGGGGTTCCACTAACAATGGGCAAGCTCAGTTTTGCAAATTGTAGTCCTCTACTTGACAGCTTGTCAAATAGAGTCAATAGTTAGGCAAATAAAAACATGTCATGTGGAGGTAAGGTGCTACTAATAAACACTGTATTAACAGCAATCTGCAGGCACTGGACAGCCTCACTCTTCCTGCCTAGGAAAATTATCAATGAAATTGAAATTTTTTTTAAAAGGATCACGTAGGGTAATACTAGGAAAGCAAAAGTCAAGTGGTCTACAATGTGTCAACCCAAGAAAAAAGGTAGCCTAGGCATCAACGACTTGAACCTAACCAATAACGCTACATCATGAAAAAAATCAGGGACATATGCTAGAGTAAGGAATGCCTCTGGTGAAATGGATCCACACGGAGATATTGAAGGATAAATCATTTGGCAAGTAAAACCTAAGCCTACAGACTCATGGCTATAGAAGAAAATGCTGGTTGTAAGAAACAAATATAAAGACAGTGTAAGCAAAGTGATAAGGAACGGGGAGACCACTTCTCTTTAGAGTGACCCATAGCACCCATAGATGATCTTGAAAATCAAGCATCCTGACATGAAAAGGAAACAACACATTTCTAACAATGCTAAGATGTCCACAATACTATCAAACAATGAATGGAAGATCTCTTTTGATAGAGGTTGGGATGAACAAGTGAAACAATTCAATAGCATTTGCAGAAGTGAAAGGAGGAAACAAAGGGAGGACACATGGAATTGGCGACCAAGTAACATTCTGAATTAAAGATGCAGTCAAGGCAATTCAAGTGAAATTGCCCTTAGCCAACTGGAGTTGCACTATTTGGTGTACATTTTCTCTTCCACGGCATGTAATAATCCTTTGGATTGCTGTTGGAAGAGAATGAATACCCTGGATAAACTCTATGAATGACATGTTTAACATGAACATATATGTCATATGTGGAAGGTCTGTTGAATTCAAAAAACACCTCTTTTTCCAATGTCACTTCTCTTATCAAATATGGAAAGCTCTCTTGCGCCAGTTAGGCTCAGGCTTTGGGAGGGCCAATTGGCAAGACATCATGGATGCCCACTG
Organism: Eustoma russellianum; assembly: GCA_036186865.1. Classification (NCBI taxonomy): domain Eukaryota; kingdom Viridiplantae; phylum Streptophyta; class Magnoliopsida; order Gentianales; family Gentianaceae; genus Eustoma; species Eustoma russellianum. The sequence goes on along the minus strand of AP025067.1, from coordinate 1,788,534 downwards.
GCAATCTATGTTACAAAATAACCTTACAAGGTTTGAATTTGCCTCTGCGATGTACCATATATGGAGAGAACGAAACAGCACAATATTCCAACAAACTAGAAAGGAACCTAGATGTATCCTTAAGGATACTCTAGATAGTATCTTTTTTGCAACAATCAATTAGAGAGGTTACAAATGTAGCATGTTCAACTGGAAACTTGCTCTAAACTTTGGGCTACCAAGAAAGATCTTCACCAAATATAACTCTCAACATGCCCAATAACGACAAACGATCGAATTTCACCCCCATTCCCCCCCACCCCCGATTTTACTGAATATTACTTGTCTCACAGGAACTAACCTACATGTATATCTGGTATATGTGTTTGATGTCTTCGGTTCTAATGGTGGACAATTTGGAACTGGGAATATAGAACAATTCAACACTGAGCCCCTGCTCTTTTCCACTGACAGGATACTGTACTACCATCTTTTGTCGACGTCTTCAGGGGTGCCAATGCACAAGGCACCCTTGAGCCTGTTGTTTGTTCAAACTCGTGTGGAAGGTAAAAAGGCCAACACTAGATCAATTCAGGAATGAGTAGAATTGGGTTCTCTCAACACTCGATCAATTCAGAATGAGTATAATGTTTTGGGTTCGAACTCATGTGGAAGGTGAAAATATGCAATACAACACTTTTCAGGAATAAGTAGAATGTTTGAAGATTAAATAGACAATACAACTCATCCTCGTAAATACAACACTTCCTAAATTAAAGATTACAAAACATGAAAAGGGCCCAAAGAGTTCGTCAAACACCAATCAGTTGTAACATATATTAAGGAGTTATGTTTCTTAATCAAGAGCAATATCAAATGGAAAACCTCATACCAAAAAAAAAAGGAAAAAAAAAACAAACAACACAACAGGAAACCATATATACAGCCCGAGGAAAAAAAATATGCACGACAAGACCGGCTGGCCTATTAAGTCCAGTACCGTGGATTTACAAAACTGTGTTGATGTGAAGGGCTTTGAGCAGCGAGGTTGCCATCTGTTTGACCAAAACTTGTCCACCAGAACTCTGGCCATCTCTGCGCTCCTCGATCAAGTTTTGAAGCTTCTGAGGAAGATCGTTCTCCACAATCAATTGCTTGGGACGTGGATGATGCTCATACACAGCCTACCAGAAGTGTTTAAAGTCAGCAAGCAGAAAATGGAACAAATGGCAATACTGTAAAGTTCACATGCAAAGTATCCAAACTACTTCAAGGACTGCATTGTTTATCACCCATAGGATAGAAATTTTTGGTGGAAGTATCACGCAATCAATAATCAACCACTAAAACCCAATTAAAGTGTATGTCGAAGTGTTAAAATGTTCAAGTTAGTTTCTTCCTAACATTTTAAAACTAATGTTGCAACCTGACAATATATGGTATAACAAGATCCCAATATCCAATCTTCTTGCCCCTGGATGACAATGTTTGCCATATGTGCACGTGTTAGACCGGATAGTAAAACGTGTTGACATGCTCAGACAAGAGGAAGTGAAAGATGTTCTACTGTCTCCTGTCTGTTCACATCCCATAAGACCATTTTCCATTAGTCTAACCAATGCCTTCCAAGACGAGCTAATAAGATAAAAATGAAAGATTTCTGGCACCACATCATAATATTCTAACAAAGCATGGGGATTTTTATTTTAACTATTGCTTTTAGCTCCGAAACTTGTGTTCCACGTTTCCTATTTAGGGTTACCATTGCCTTGTATAATATAAAAATCTGCCTTCCAGGTAAAGTTGATGTGAGAAAATAGTAAAGAACTGTTTATGCCAGAACCCAACAATAAAAACTATGATATACTACCTTTATCAACTTGAGCAGATTCAGGCGAGCTATGGCATCTTGGTGGTCTAATCTTGAAATCAGTAGTGGTGTCAAACCATTGACAGCAAGCGTAGTATTAATTCGAGAAGATTTCCTGCATCAGGAGCATATAAGAATCAGCTCTAAAGGATACCAAATCCGGATACCACAAACAAATGCTTTACGCATTCTGCAATCAGCATGTCAACATAATTATCTTTGTCAACCAGTCGGTAAACACAGTTAGAATCGCTAACAGGTCTTGCTTCTAACAAAATTGTGCATTTCAATGACCAACAAATAACCACAGAATAGTCAGGAACACAGGAAACAAGCACGGTCATGCCCATCACTAATAACCACAGAATATTCAGGCCCTGCATATACTAAAGCTGCAGACACCAAGTATTTGCCAACTCACCAAATTATAAGTCATGACAGCATTGTAGGGTTAAAAAAAACCTGGAGATTTTTGCATGTGACTGCTCTAGCTTTGAATGGACAGGCAACTGAATGAAACCTTTACTTTTTTTTTTTTTTTTTCAATTCAATATGAACATCATGAGGCAGGTATAAAGGAATAGAAAACAACATACGTGATAATTTTCAAGAATGGCTCTAGTATATGCAGGAAGTGTTGCTCTGGACAGTTCTCGAAAAACTTGACCAATTTCTGTACAGCATCCTTTTTCAGTAGAGCTTGTTCGACTCTCTTGGTGTCATTATCATGCGCTAAGCAGACAGCAATGGAATCTAATGCTGTCACAGACCAAAGATCATCTTCAAGAAGGCTCAAGTAGACATCCAATCCACCATGAGCCCTTAACTGTTCTCTTGAATTACGTGAAGCATGAGCCATGTCACATAGCAGAGGCAAGGCGTATTGCCTCAGTGGAGAACCAGACATGATAAATTGCATCAAGTGCGGAATGATCCCATTTTCAGCTGCCTGCTCCTGTCTCCTCTTATTAATCTTACAAAGATTGAATAGTGTATGGAGGACCTTCAGAAAAGGTACATCTGTTAGAATCATTAAAAGTGGCCCTTTAAGCTTGTCATAAAAAACTTTCAACATGTGCATATATTTATTTTGCACTCACGCACATCACATGTTTGCCCAAAAAACAAAAAATAATGTACAAAGACAACTACAAAAATAAATTATAATTAAAACAAAATTCAAGCATCCCCAGCCACGCACGTGCTGATTAGAAAATCATATTCCAGGCTTGAAAAAAAAAATTACATATTTCATAAGAGCCTTCCATTAGCAGATCCCAGAAGTACTCTGAAATACTATAGTTTTTTTTTTTTTTTGGGTGGATCAGCCATAAAGATTACATTATTATGAAATATTAACTCTATTTTAAGCATCTAAAACCAGAGAGTTTCATAAGCAAACCTCGTGGTGTATCTTACTAACAACAGGACCGTCCTTAAGATCAAGGTTTGGAATCAAGTACTTAATTGCATCTGCTCTCTGGAGATGCTCCAAGCAATGCGGATCAGTAGAAAGATGGTTGATGCACTTCAACAACTGCAAAATTTAAGCGAGAATGACAATAATTCACAAGAAATGGTCAGAGTCAGTCTAACAAATAAAATTCTAATGTACCTTCAAAAGGATTGGAGGTTCAACTTTATTGAACATCTGAAAAAGACGGCTAAGCAAACTTTGACTGCACATAAAGGCTTTTACAGTCGTGTCAGCTCCGGCAAACTCAAGAAGAAGGTCGGACACCTTTTCAAGATATTCCCTAGCAACATCAGCATTCCAAGGTGATACCATATGAGAAAGTAAACCTGACGATGCAGCACTTCCTGGTCTAGCATTCAAAACCCCGGAGCCAGATAGAACTCCAGATGCAGTGTGAGATGCAAGTCCAGATGTAGATGCCATTCCTCCATTGGAGCTATGCGTGACCTTCTTATTAGCTGTAGCTGATTTTTGCAAACTTTTAGGTAACGAGTCCCCGCTGTTGCTTTCCTTTCCATGTCCAGAGACCTCTAACCAGCCACACGTCATCAGTAAAATGAGAAGCGGCCCAAGCATTGAAGACAAAATGTCAATCCACTGAACAAAAAAAATCAAAAGACAATCTTTTGCAACAGTAAAGAAGACTCAAAAGGAGAATATCACAGTTGACTGAATAATTCACTATGTGGGCCTGTAGGATCATAAATTCACTTCTCAAAATATATACATCAACAGAGAGAAACCTTTCCAAATTAAACCTATCGATTGATCATTATGCGACATGCCTGCTAAATGGAAGGATTCAGAATTGGGCTTCCTCTAAACTATCTTATGCAGGCAAGTTACAGCTCATTAAATCAGTTGCTACTGGCCTTATACTTTTTTATGGAAAAGAAGTTTACTCAGAGTCATGGACAAGAAGAGGAAATACTTCTTACGGGCAAGCAGTAAAAAGGCCAAGGTTACATGCAAGCAAGTCTCTTCACCAAAGACTCAGGCGGACTAGGAATCCTGTTCAGCAGCATTCACATAATGCGTATCTTATGAAGAACCTACGGAACATTTGCAGAAAGAAGAGTTTCTCAGAGTTTGGTGGCTACACACAATTGGCTTTCATTACCACATGTTTGTGTAAATTGTAGTAGGTGGTGTTTGCTAGGAAATAAATTCTGACAAAAATGATGAAAAGGGGAGTATAGTTGGTTTTTCTTAGTAAGGGAAGTTGAATGGTAATTTTCACATTTGTACTGCTTCAAAGAAAAAAAAAGAGTAAATAAATTAAGCGCAAGAGAAATGATTAAGTTTACGACTCAAAAAAAAAGGAAAAACTGAACGCAACAGAAATGATTGTTCCATATAGCCGACATCACATAGCGGAAAAAAGGCTCGAGTATTTTTGTTGTTCTAGTGCTTCAAGATAAGTCCCTTTGGCAATTCTAGCCAAAGTAAACAGAATCTTGGTTATGGAAGAAGTTACTGCATAATATGAATCTCATGGCTAAATAGACTATCGGATTCATTTTATGTAGTGAGAATCACTTCATTCTTACGATGAAATATGACAAATGGATGAAAAAGAGAAGTAGAATTGGTTAAGATGCAGCTCTCTCAGACATAATCAAGGGACAAAATAGGCATTTAGCCTCCCCAAAATCAGAAATTGGAGACTCAGAAGAGAAGCTTAAGACAAATGGGCAGCACCTTTCCTCTAATTAATCTACACAAGGAGGACACATGGAAATGAAGAGATCAAGATATATTCACTCTTGCAACTGTGATGAAAGCTCAAGGTCTGATGGGCTCCGTCTCCCAGTTGAAGATATTTTGGCCTAGGAAACACATTCTTAGAGTTGTAATCTAGTAGCTGGCGGTCTTGGGGAAGCATACCTAAAATAAATTGGAAGAGTGGGGGGGCTCATTAAATTATCAGTGTTTGTTATGCAATCAACTTGAAGAGACCGAAATTCATTTATTTCCTACCCGTTCATATCCAATGAAGATATGATCTAGCATCCTAGAGGCAAAAGTGTGTGCTGAAACGCCAACTAACTGAAAACTATAGGCAAATGCAAAAGATGACCATAGATTGATTTAAGAAACTACTGCTTGCCCCTTCACCGACTAGCATTCCTAGCCAACATTGGTTGGGTATAACTTTGACTGATGTCCAATCTGGCTCTCTGACTCACCCGGCCTCTACGACTGAAATTAAGGAAGCTCTATTCTCATTGAAATCAGATAGTGTCTCTGGGCCAGATGGTTATACAACTGAGTTCTTCAAAGCAAACCGGCCCCTTCAAAGAGAGGAGCTTATGGAGGCTCTAGACTTCTTCTATGAGAACTTTATCTACTATCCAACAAATTCCACTGCCATTTCATTTATCCCCAAGGTTGATAACCCAAACCACATGAAGCAGTTCAGGCCCGTCTCACGTTGCGATGTAACATACAAAGTCATCTCCAAGATTCTGGTCAACAGGCTAAAATCTTTGATACCCCACTTTGTAGATGAAAACCACTCTGATGTTGTCAAGAGCAGAATCATCCAAAAAAACATCCTCCTAATGCATGAGCTAGTCAAAAATTACAAGTCATCAGGTGGACCTAAATGTTGTGCGACGCTATGAAAGCCTTTGACACTGTTAGCTGGCCTTACCTCATGTTGATTCTGAAGGAAATGAACTTTTTAGCTAAGTAAAATTGGGTTAGACTTTGCATCCACAAATTCTTCCTCTATTAGCCTAAATGGTGTCTTGAATGGTAATTTTAATGCCTCATGAGGGCTTAGGCAGGGTGGCCCTTTATCTCTCATCCTTTTCATACTAATTAAGGAAGGATTCACCGAGCTCTTGAAAAACAAAACTTTGAATTCCAACTACAGCTTCCATCCGAAATGTGAACACTTAAAACTCTCTTCTTTAGCCTTTGCTGATGACTTATTCATTCTGTCTAAAGATGATCCTCAGTCTATTCTAGTAATCAAAGAAGCTCTAGTGGAGTTTCAAACTCTTTTCTGGGCTGCGGCCTAATCCCCAAGAGAAAAAAGTTTTGGCTAATCTGCTAGGTATGCCTCTAAATACCCTCCTAATCAGGTACTTAGGAGTAACACTTCTTGCAGGTAAGCTTTCCTACACTGATTGTGGTGATTTAACGGACAAGCTAAGAAATAGAATTCAAAGCTGGACTACTAAGAACCTTTCATATAGGGAAAAACTATAGTTGAACAACTATGTGCTTGTGGATGTGTGTAGATGCTGGACAACCTCTGATCTCTTGCATAGAAGAATTATTATAGAAGTGGAGAAAATTTTTTTGTAGGAGGTTTCAGGAAAACTAAAGTTAAGTGGTCTACTATTTGTCAACCAAAAGATAGGGAGGCTTAGGCATTTATGACTTGCGACTGGTAAACAACAAATACATCGTGAAAAGTATATGGAATGCAAGTGAACATAAATAGGGACTTACGATTAAATGGGTGCACAATGTCATCTTAAAAGGTAAATCTCATTATATGGGAGAGTAAGCCAATGCCTTCTAACTCTTGCTATGGAAAAGATTCATATGGGTTAGACATAAGTTTGCAACTGCATTCGCAAGGTTATAGGAAATGGCCAATCAACATTCTTCTGGAATGACCCTTGGCACCCTTGGAGAGTCTTGAGTACTAACCATCCTGAACTAAAAAGGAAACCGCCTATCAGTGAAGATGACAATGTTGCAACAGTGTTGGATGGCAGAACATGGTGGTTACTTTATGCCAGAGGATGAGACATTCAAGTGATGCAATTCAGTCAGGCTTACAGAACTATTGAACTTAAATAGGGAGATGACTACTGGACATGGAACCAAGTTCAAGATTTACAGTGAACAATGCCACCATGGCTCTATAGCCTTCCTTGTCTTTAGTTGATTTGGAGAAAATTGACTGGTGTAATCATTTTCTTCTGTGTTATGCAATCATTTTGTGGCTCGCACGCTGGAAGAGAATGAATATACAGGATAACCTCCTGGATTGAGGATTGATCCAGGCTAATTCATGTGTCTTGTGTGGCAGGTTTATAGAAGACCATGATCACCTCTTCTTTCAATGTACCTGCCAAGCTATGGAGTGCTGTGTTGAAATAGATAAACCGAACTGAGAGGACCAACGAATAGAAGAACATTATCAACTGGTTCAATTCAACCAACACATGAATCTAAAATTTCAGAAAGACTTAACATATTTGGGGTTCTTTGTTGTTTATCATATATGAAGAGAGAGGAACAATAGGCTATTCCAACAAATTGGCAAAGATCATGACGCAGTTCTCAAGGAAGTCCTTGAAAGTATATGCTACTCTGTTGACTCATGGAAAAGATATAAATGTATCCAGGTCAATAGGGAACTGACCATCAATTTAGACATCTCAATAGAAGTCTTCTCTAAATCTGAATCAACTACTAGTTATGCCTATTTTCCCTACCTCTGCCTTCTTTTTGGATCACTTCATTGTTCTTCCTCATGGCTCCCTGCATGGCCTCCTTGCATCATCTCTACAATCAGTCTTCCGACGACCCAACCTACACCATCTCTTCATCCGGGTTCTCTTCACGCAGATGTGGCTATCCAACTACCTCATGGGATGGCGCTGTATTTTAGCTATAATTATGGTTAGGCCTATTTTGAACACTTGTCTACGGTCAATTTATGATAGAATACAGATGTGTCATTGTATTTTGAGCAAGTCATGGTTGTTGTTGCTATCCCCAGACAACCTCTTTTGCAATTTGCCTAATTTGGATTATCTATAAATTATTAACTTCCCAAAAAAAACTTACTGAAAACTGACTTTTGGATGCTGGAAGGTGAGTGCTGGAAATCAAGATTTCAAAAAGAGCAAGCTAGTTTTTCCATGGCAGCTTCAGGGTACTACAGTTGGCACGGAAAAAATGCATGATTTCACCGACAAGGGATAAAGGAGACCAAGCTGAAGATTGTAGAAATCATGCAAGACATAAGACTCTTTTACTACTCAAGGAAAGGGGCGCAGAGAATCAAGAAAAACTGTGAAAAAAAACACTAATTGAAGTTTTCATCACCAGCTTTACCATAAATTATTATATTGTAGCTAGTTGGAAGTAATAATTATAATTTAATCATTTTATTAAATTGTGCCGTCCAAGAGATGGGGGTTAGCTAATTTTTGTTGGTATCCGGAAGTTGCATGAAATGGATGGAGACAAAGCCAGGAAGAAGCTCTTTTCAGAAGGATCTGGTGCTGCTTGGTTTTTAGAGAACAGTATATATGCTGGGAAAGAGGAATGCACGAACATTCAGCAGAAAAGAAAAAGGAGTTGGAGTGCTGGCACTGGAAGTAAAGAAACCAAATTAGGCCGTGGGCTGCTGGATGGAGGGGTACAAAAAAAATCTTGAACAAATTGGGCACTAAGTATCGCTTGTGCTATCCCTAATTGTATATTTCTTAAAGCCGTATAGATAGGTGGTATCCTGATGTAAAAAAAAAAATAAATAAATAAAAAATTCCTAAGAGTACAAAAGCACATCATACACCTCTGTAGTAAAGGGAAAGGACATCAGTCTCAAACTTGACTTTCACAAGTTTGATACCTTTGCTCAGTATACCACCCCACCCCCCTTCTTGCTTTTTTATACTATTTTCTTTTCTTTCAACGGCTATTAAGCACACGCACAACCCCATTCAACTTTGCACGTGGGAACAATGCGTCCTTCAAGAGAGGACATTCTAGATGAGATTTTTGTCCGGAAGCATGATCAGCATTTCGGATAGTTGGTTTGCTCGGCATAGAGTAACATATAGAAAAGCAGAACAGTTCTTAAAAGTAATGCTACTATTATTGTCTGCTACTACTATTTTACCATTCTGCATGGGTTGCAAGTCCACATGTTGGGTTGGGTGGGGTGGGGGGGGGATTGATTTGAGTGCATGAAAGCATAATTTGATTTTATCTCTAACAACTTAAAAGGTAATTTAACATGTATAGATCTACATATTAACAGATAGGGCACACGTTGCTCTTTCAGGGGTTTATTTTTAGGAGGAGGATTTTCTAATTCATAATAGAAAGCTTTAGTGGCTATCACTAGATAGAAATCTAACATCGGATAGTTGGTTTGCTTGGAATATTTGTCATAGAGTACGATATAGAAAAGCAGAACAGTTCTGAAAAGTAATGCTACTGTTATTGTCTGTTACTACTATTGTTATCATTTTGCAATGGTCGTAAGCCCATAGGTTGGGTTGGGGGGAGGGGGGTTGGTTTGAGTGCACGAAAGTATAATTTAATCTTGTCTCTAATATCGGATAGTTGGTTTGCTCATAATAGTTGGCATGTAGAAAAGCTGAACGGTTCTGACAAGTAATGCTACTGTTGTTGTCTGCTACTACTGTCGTTACCATTCTACATGGGCCGTAAGTCCAAGTTTGTGTATGTGGGTTGGGGGGGGGGGGGGGTTGGTTTGAGTGGATGAAAGTATAATTCAATTTTATTTTCAACAGCTTAAGCTTTTAGATGAGCAGGTAACTTAAAAGATATAGACCTATATAGTATAAATAAGGGGGCGCGTTGCTCTTTCAGGGCTTTTTCTTGGGAGGAGGATGTTCTAATTCATAATAGAATGCTTTGGAGGCTATCACTAGATAAAAATATACAACAACACTCAAGCTTTTTCCCACTATATGGGGTCGGCTAATCACTATATAGAAATCTAATCTTTCTATTATGATTTAGAACACCCTCCTCATCCCAAGAAAAAAGCCCCTGAAAAACCAATGCACGCCCCTAATATCCAATTTGCTTAATATTTTGTGCAAGCTAATGTCTACTTTACAAGAGAACAAACGGTTCGACCATACTTATCAAGGACACGCTACAAGAAATAGAAAATAGAACCACTAATATTGCAGACGAGTACATATTATAGTTATATTACCTGCAAATTCAGCCATCAAAAACTCAAGTCCGTTTGATTTCTTGTCAACTGATGACTGAAGAAGAGGTAGTACACTTTCATGTTTCTCCAAGCCTGTGAGGTGACGCATATACTCGAGCTGACCAGAAAAGTGACGTGAAGGAGGTTCATTGTCCAACAAACTTAGTAGGGGACGAACATTGTCTTGCTGTCCAGTTGTATTTCCACCTTCATTCAACTTGAGAGGCTTATCTGTTGATGTTCTATTTGTATAACTAAGACCCCTTTGCAACCTGTGATCATTTTTGGACTTATCATTTGTCACTTTATCCGAAGGTACTGCATCTGACAATTTTGAAATGCCAGGAACATCCGTAGTGGTGTTGATGGCCTGAGCTCTATCAGTATCAAGAGAGAAGAATCTTGAATCCAGTGATTGCAAAGCTGAAGAACGTTGAGGTTCCTGTGTTCCAGCTGCTAGTGCAAGATCTAGGGTCGCATGCTTACTTTTAGACTGATCACGTTGGTCAATACCATAAACCGATGCCTCAGCTTGTGAGACGGAAGAATCCAGGGGACCCGATCGTGGACGTTGAGCTAAGCCATCTGGTTGGAAACCACTCCCACCAGATAACGAAGCAAGGCGAGTAGCCTCGTTCAAGCTGTATAATGTATTTATGAGCCTTAGTAATATACCATTCTTAGCAGCTATACGACAAAAATCATTCCTGGGAGTCGAGCGTTGAAGCTTGAAAACCTGCCACATGCCATCAATAGCCAGGTGAACCATTTCCCTGGATACGCAACAAATTAGTAACCTTGTAGAACCCTACTAGGAGGGGGATAAGTTAAAACAAGATCACGTGCCATGGCCTAAGTAGGGCCAGATTCCAAGGTCTGGTCTAAGACCTGAAACCTAAAAAGCAACCAAAAGAGCAAGCATGCAGCAAAGCAAAGAAAGAGAAAATTGCACGCTTTGTCACTAATGACAACAATCAACACGTAACACAAAGTCCATAGAGAAAGTTACTTCTCTCATTGTACCCGTTACCACTTTAAGATTGAATTTTATATCAAAGTCAGGAAAAGCTTACATATACTGGATGGTTCATTACAATGTAGCAGCTGAATGTCAAAGAGGTCGGGATTCCATGCTAACTATATTCTTGACAGTGTTGGGCAAAGTGTTGTGTATAACCTTCCAAATCCTGAAAATATTTATCCCAATGTTTTCAAACTTCTTTTGTCTAACCTTTACTTCTAAGAGACCAATAAGTCCAATGTTCTTTTCCTTTGGGTATTTCTTTACTTCATACTACTTAAGAGGGGAGTTTAACTCCCTAACATTTCAACAAGCTAGTTTGATCATCATGTTCAACTTGGGGATTTAAAACCGCTAGATCGACCTCTACTTTCCCCTCTACTATATTGTCTAATCTGGGATTGTCCTTTGTCTATCACCGTTCTATCTTCCTGCTCTATTAGGTTGATGAGTCCTTTATACACACCTCCTATATGTTTCAGTGCAGTCACCCTATCACTGTCTGAGCTGTTCCTTTTAGGAAGAAATTAGTTCTCTAGCAATGGATATTTCACCTTCTTCTTTCTCAAAATCCTACATACCTAGTACGTTTAAAGAATCCTTATCCAAAGAGCTCCTCCTTTCTGTCATCCGCTGTTCTATTAGGGTTCCCTCTAGTATGTATAGTAACCTTATCAGAATTTTTCCCAAGGGAATACTCAGACTTCTTGCTGTTTATGGGTTCTATAGCTACTTGCACTTGGGGCATGGCATCTAATGGATCAACAATAGGTATATGTTCGGTACCCCTTTCAACATCTAAGTAATCCTCAGATATTTTCGAGGAAGAAGGTGAGATATACTTTTTCTTATCCACCATTTGTTTATTTGTATCAAAAGGATCTTTTTCTTGGACCGAGCCGGTAACTCTTCATCAGAATCATCATCAAGACATGTAAGAAGAGAAAATTGGTTGCTATCTTCTTATTAATTGGTGAACTGGACTGATTCTTACCATCCATAATTTTTCCAATTACCACATCCTGAGAGGCCATTCTGTTGGGATTAGAAGTGAAGGCTCCTTTTCTGGTGGACCTTTGTATTTGGCTTTGCTGCTGAAAAGAGGAACCACCATCCGTGTATGATTGGTTGCCTGTGTCTTTCTTTATCCTTTGGTTGCTGGCTCATAGGGTTTACCCTCTGCTGCCTTGTATAAGCCTGAAAGTTTGTCTTTTTTTTGTGTAACTGGTTGCTCATATGGACCTTTGTATTTGGATTTGCTGCTGAAAAGAGGAACCACCATCAGTGTATGATTGGTTGCCTGTCTTTCTTTATCCTTTGGTTGCTGGCTTGTAGGGTTTACCCTCTGCTGCCTTGTATAGCCTGAATGTTTGTCTTTTTTTGTGCAAGTGGCTGCTCATGAAAGGCTTCCCAGTCGTGCCCAAATATTTGCATTGCTTACATTGGATAGGCATCCATTTGTATTCAACCTCTTGCCTCATTTCTTTCCCATATTCATCGATAATTTTTAATTTGTTAGGCAGATCATCTCATGCCTTTATCTCTATGATGATCCTCGCATATACAACTCTGGTCTGCATCCCAGTAGGTCTATCCATGAGCTTATGCGTTCTAATCATAGTACCTAGTCTTCCTAAGGTGACTAGGTTGAAGTATCGTAAGCGTAGAGCGGGGAATCTAACCCAAATAGGAACGGTGTTGAGCTTTAACTTTTCTATTTTTTTCTGAATTCCAAGGCCAAAGAAAAAGCACCCTATTGCTAAAAGACATAGGTGATAGGTTAAGAATGTCTTGTTTACAGGTTTCAAACTGGAATGTAAACAAGAAAAGGTCATTGGCCAGTTTCTAAGTTTCGAGCAATCTTTTCATGAGTCATTTTTCTTCAACGAAGTTTTTTAGATTGTAGTAACAAGCGCTATTTCCCAAAATTTGACCTACCACAGTTGAGCTTAATTTTACTTTACCAATGTCTGAGGTGAAATCTCTAAGAACTTTTCGCCTTTGTTTACCTCAAACTTGTAGGATTTCAAGGTAGAGGACTCTTCATGTTGAAAATCAGGTTTGAGAAAACTTGTCCAAGCTGATTTCACTCGAACAAGGCTCTGCATGTCGCCAGAGATGGTTGGATTTAGTGAATCATGCCATTTCTAGGTGAAAAAGAGTTCGGGGGTGGATCCTGGCTGCTAGGACGGCAGCCGGAATGGCTAGAATTGCTGAGGATATCACCGAAACAATGGGGCAGAGATTATTGACGAGAGAGAAGAGGAGAAACTGATGGTGGTTTGTGAGAAATAGTCTGGGAAGATGACGACAGAAGGGCGGAGAGGAGCAGGAGAGAGAGAAAAAAGAGGGGAGAATGTGGCCTTTTACAACAGAGATTGGACAGTTGGGGAGGATTAGTCTGAGAATCTTGTTCCTATCATTGTGAATTTTTACTGTTCTGTGGAAGAATTTGGTGTTTTTGTGTCATTCTTTCATCCACTTGATCCTTGATTTTTCCGTATAGAAGGACTCCTCAAAGGACATAAAACTGGTATAAGTGTCTAAGGCATTTCCAAATTCAGACTGTAGTTGGGAGTTAAATGGGTCATAGATCAAAGCAGCTTGAGCATCTTCAAGACTTAGTCTACTTATTTCCACCCTTTTGGAGATCTTCCCATATTTCTCCTTGCATCTTCAAGCCTTAGTCGACCGATTTTCACCCTTTTGTTAATGTTCTCATATTTATCCTTGTTCAGTTTCTTCAAAGGATCCTTCAGCCTTTTTATTTTTTTTTGTAAGACAAGTGATGGGACTACTCCATTCAGTGGCTTCCCAACTCTCTTTCAGGATGCTTTTGAAATTTAAATGTCTCATCCAAACCTTCATGAATTTGAAGGTCTTGTGACCAAATTTACTGTTTGACTGGATTGAGAGGATACCAGGAGAGCGGTCAAAAGAAATGGGTGCCTCATAGTCCAATTGGAAATGAGAATTTTGGTTTTTATTGTGTTCATTACAAAACATGTGGTCTATTTTGGTATATACCTTTCGTGTTCATATCTATTATTTGATCATGTGTATTCAAACCCCTTAGATGAAATGCTAACAATATTTAGATCCTTAATCCAATCAGTAAACTCCTTGATTACATTTCTATCCATCTTTTTCCTGTCAATTTTCCCCTACCTATCTAGGATTCAATTAAAATCTTCCCTAATGAGACAAACTTGGTTTCTACACAATAAGTTTTGTTTTTGTTCATCCCCCATAATGTACTTTGTCTTAAAGCAATCTTGCCAATATTTTAATTTAAAAATTAAAATAAATAAATAAAGACCACAATGATGGTGATCCATTCATCACAAATTGAGACCACTCATATAGCATGCGCAAAGGCAGCTCTTTTCTGATAGGATACCAAAACACAAGATACCAGTACTCTATCTTGGTGCAGCTAGTAGCCAGCCAGACAAAGTGTGATGAGGAAAGATCATAAATTCCTCTTTTTTTTTTTGGTAACTTAAATCTCATATATATGCAAAATTTAGAAAATAAGTAGCCAGAGAAGGTGGCTAGCGGCAAGATTAATTCGCTCAAAATACATAGGTGGACTAGGAGAACCTAGTTCTAGAAAGCTAGACGGCGAGTAGACCATTCTGCTAGCAGCAAAGATCGAAAACCAAAATTCCTAAGTAGATAGGATCCTTTTAAAAGCTGACATTAAAAAAAAGTCCTTAGCACTAGACTTGGATAAAAGGAAAGCAGGCTGAGCCATACTGTGATAGTTCCTTGCTCTTCAAAAGACGGTAATTTGGTTATGTATAAAAGGTTCCATGGGAATTTACACGGGATGCTCAGTTAAGAAACCCAGTTATTTTATACCATGAAGTCTACATAATAATAACCATGATACACAAGTCAGCTTCACTTCCTAATGTGAATACAACCCAAGCATCTTCCTTTAAAACGCATGTTAGGCATTCAACTATGTTACACTTTGTATTTTGAGCAAGATACACTTGCTGGCACTAGATTATGTATAGATAATGATAAATAATGTAATGTGCCTTTTATTTTGAGCAAGCCTTGTTTGCTTTTGCTTAACCCTAACACCCCTTTTGCAAAGATGCCTAATTTAACTTATTTATGAAATTTGGCTTACAAAAAAGATCATGTTCATGTATTGCAATCGTTTTCAATAACATATTTAAGAACAAAAAGATTAAATACATGAGAACACTATTAACGGTGGGCCTTTGACAGCCTAGAGAGCAACCCCCCCCCCCCCCTTTCTCTCCCCCAAAACTAAAGAGCTAAAAGAAAAAAGTAATCCTGTGAATCTTACAAAAAGAACAAGCAATCAATCAGAGATAATTAAATAGCAAATTAAGAGATGAGACAGTGCTAAAGTGATCACAAACCTGAACTTCGCATAGTCGGCCTCCAGAAAGCCCACAAGGATAGGTATTCCCCGGCAAGCAATAAACATTTGCAATGTCAAGGAGCTGCACAAACATTTAGACTCAAAATGGTTGCTGTTACACCAAAATACGAGATGATTCAACTTTTTACCTGGACTGACAGAGTTGCTGCAGAAAGTAAGCTGCTTCCATGCGAACCTCCCTAGGACGATCAGGAACAGCAAAGCTCATCACCACAGGGATCTGTCAATATCGTTTATAAGTAACTCGATGTTTAGACAAGAAGTAACGTTTTAACAGCCTCAAAAAAGGAGTTGAGCAAACTACTTCACTTGATGCTCATATTCATGCCCAATATCAGGTGGTGTTAAGGAAATATAAATTCTTTCCTTTTTTTTAAGTAAAATATCATAGAAAGCCAAATGTCATATTTATAAAAGTTGTTCATAGGTTAGCAGCTATCAGCAAGCTTGGACTATTACAGGTGGCTTACAACATTCTATCACACATCTAATTCCAACCTTCACAAAAAGCTGCCTTAAAAATGACAACCTCGTCCAAGCATAATCTCAATATAATAGAAAGCAAACTATACCAAGTGTCAACCGGAACAAAATAGTTACCATAGGGATAACAAAAAACATAGCTAGTGCAAAATAGGGGTGGCTTACAACAGTTAAACCAAAAACTAAGGCTAAAGCAGTAGCACTTTCCTTCTTGTCAAATTCATCATGGTCCAGTAGGGATAGAACAGCAGAGAGAAACAAAAGGGAAAGAGGGGAATGAGGACTTTGGATTCTAAGCACACCAGAGTCCCAGCTCCTCCAACCCAACCAAAATGACCCATGAGCATCACCACCCAATTTAACGAAGCCAAGTAGAGTGCTAGAAAGAGCTGAGGAAGTAAAATGTAGAAATGATATTTGACCAAGCCGAAGAGGTGGCCTTGACATATAATTCACCAGCATCAACTTGTAATTCTTCGGATAGGTGGCTATATAGGAACGAGTTAATGTCATGGGCATAACACGAGCTGCTAACATGAGTGTGTTGGGAGTGGATAAGACTTTCATTGATGTTCTAATATTTAGTACCAGCTCCTAATTGAAATTTGAGGGCTTGTATCTTCTCCAGAAATCAACAGCATAGCAGATGCTTAGCAAAACCTCCTTGATGACTATGTCATGATCCTTGGCAATTTTATTATGGAGCCTGTCGTTTCTTTCCCTACACAAATGGTAGACCATGGAGAAAAACTCAAAATGTGCCACATCCTTAAGGAATTTTGATCCCAAGAAAGATTTATGCTGAACCACTGCATAGTTTGTTGCCAATTAAAGCTACAACCTTTGCATATTAACTGGTTCATTATTTTGCTCCACGCCACAGCTGAACAGGGACAGTGAAAGAATAGGTGGTCATGATCTTCTCTGAACCTGTCATATTAAATACATGCATTAGATTGAATCAATCCCCAATTAAGGAGCTTATCTAGTGTATTCATTTCGTTCCAACATGTAAGTCACATAATGATTGCATTGCATGGAATTAAATGATTACATTAAACAATTTTGCTCCATTCCAGTGCGGCAAAGGAATTTGAAGTTCATCCGTAGCGTTTTTAATGGAAAAAGATGGATTTGGTTTCCAAATCCAGGCATCTACTCCTTTTTTGAGTTGAATTGTATTGCAGGCTTGATTGAACAAAACCACATGGTTGTCCCAACCTCTTCTATATGGCTGCCCCCATGATACTCCAAGCAAGACACTTTAGACTTTAGCATCTACACTAATAGACAGTTTCCTCAGAACTTTTGGGTGGTTAATGCTAAGGATACCCCATGGGTGTCACGATCAAACAAAATGTTTTCCCCATTCACCATTTCCAATGCAGTGTGAAAACTTATCCCTTACCCCCAGAAATTTCTTTCAAAGCCAAGAAGCTGACATCTTAGACGTAACTTCCCAAAGTGTCTTTTCTTTAATATCATAGTGTGGACCCATTTGACCCATAGTCCCTCCTTATGCTCACATAGACCCCCAAAGACTTTTCAAAATATAAGCAACATTCACTAAACCCAGATCATACACACCTAGGCCTCCTCTCTCCTTAGGTTGGCAGACAGTAAATCATTTCACCTTTGCTTTTCTTGTACCACCCCACATAAATGATTTCAATATTTTTTCAACTTTTTTGATCAGTCCTAGGAAGAAAATATAAGGTTGTTCAATGCCTACACACTGCCATTAAGACTGAGTTTATCAGCTGGAGTGTACCTCCATAGTACAAGTTCTTCGTAGTACAGTTTTGGACTTTGTTAGAGAGCCTAACCCCATAAGAAGGCTACAGTCATGTTAGGAAAATTTTCCAGAAACAAGGGGAATACCTAGGTACCGAATAAGAAGTGATCCTAGCGGCATACCTAGAATATCCGTTTGAACTTACTTTTGCTGAGTGTTTTGCCGTAAGTGTAGATTTCACACTTTTGCTTATTTGATTTGAGGCCAAAAAAGTATTGGAATTCCTCAAGAGTACTTTTGATCACTTGAAAGAATGGAGGCTGCCTTGTATAGGATGAAAAGGCCATCTCTAAAGGCTAATGAAGAAAGACTATTTGTTCACACCTAGGGGAAAAAAAGCTGATGTTCAGGCTGGAGATTTTCTGCTTTATGAACAAGAATGAAGACTTGGAGAGAGTGGATCACCTTGTCTAAGACCTCTAAGCATTAAACATACCAGTTAGTGCACCATTCATATTTATGGAGAAAGAAATGGTGGTAATACACAATCTTAGCCAGCTGAGCTACCTATCTGGAAAATTCATGTTTTTAAGGATCATAATTAAATAGGCACAACTAACACTGTCAAATGCTTTCATGATATCCAGCTTAATAGCAAACATTTTGGACCCCAGAACTCTTGTAATTTTTAACTATTTCATGCATAATTCTGATGTTATTTTAAATGGTCCTACCATTTACAAAGGCAGATTGGTTTTCATCTACAAGATGGAGAATCATAGGTTTAAGTCTATTCACTAGGATCTTAGAAATGACCTTGTAAATCACATTACAACATAAGATAGGTCTAAACTGCCTAATGTTGTTTGGATTATCAGAATTTGGTATCAAGGATATGGTTGTAGCATTTATAGGCTAATAGATGTAGTCCCTACTGAAAAACTGTTCAATAGCATAGATGAAGTCTTCACCTAGTATCAGCCAGATTTCTTTAAAGAAAATGGCAGAGGATCCATCAAGGTCCAGGACACTCTCAGAGTTTAAGAAGAAAAATGTGTCCTTAATCTCAAAACTGGTCACTGGAAGGGCCAGGGTGCTGCTGTGTCTATGAAAATGTCTTATCTAACCACTCTTGTTGTTGAACATAGTGGGAAGAAGGATTAGTGAACATATTCTTAAAGAAATCTATAGCCAACTGTTGAAAATGATTATAATCTTCTACCATGACACCCTCGTCATTCTGAATCCTTAATATTTTAGTTTTAGCATTGTGCACTTTGACTGTTCTATGAAAAAACTTCGTATTCCTATCACCCTTTTTCATCCACTTAATTCTAGACTTTTTTTTTAAAGAATGACCCCTCAAAGTCTAGGAAAATAGTATAGGTTTTCCTAGCACTCTTGACATCATCCTCCAGTATGAGGTTAATAGGGTCTATGATTGGCTTACTTTAGGCTTCCTCACTTACAAAAAAAAAACTTTAAGCTTCCTCTAACTTAGCTCTAGTCAACTCTGGCCATAATGTTACCATACTTGTTTTTTTTTCCAGTTTCTTGAGAGGGTATTTTAGTCTTTCAAGTTGCTTAGCCAGCCTAACCAATGGATCTCCACGTACATATTCTTCCCAACTGTCCTTTAGGATAGTCTTAAAGTTTAGGAGTTAGAGGCAACTCTTCATAAACTTAAAGGGTTTGGGACCAAATTTGGGGTTCTTTTGGATGATTAGGACCTCAGGTGAATGTCTAAGGATATGGGAGCTTTATAGCCTAATTGAAAGTGTGAGTTCTAGGTTTTCCAATGTACATTACATAATATATGATTAATCTTAGTGTAAACTCTTTGATCATCATTCCTATTGTTTCACTAACTGTACTTAAACCTCTAGATGGAATGTTAACCATGTCCTCCTCAATAGCATCCACATCGATTTTTTTTATATGTTTTTCCATGGCAGTCCGCACGATATTGAAATCTCCTATAATGAGCCAAGGTTGGTTTTCATACAACTGGTATTGATATCGAAGTTCCCCCCATAGGTCTCTCCTATTGCTTCTCTCATTAAATCCTTTTTTTTAAATTACTGTTAGGATAAATAACACATCGTAAGTGGTTGTTGGTCTGATGATATATGTAATGGACTAATCATTACTATGTAGGAGCTAACCCTTAAAGAGGTTTGAATTCCATGTCACCCATATTCTGAAAACTTAGGTAAGGTGTTATACACAATCTCCCAATTCCTAAATATTTTCCTAGAGATAATGTCCTTTTTCTTTGTCTGGCCTTGACATGGACTGATCGTTACTATGTAGGAGCTGACCTTCAAAGAGGTTTGGATTCCATGCCACCCATATTCTAGAAACTGAGTTAGGCAAGGTGTTATATACACAATCTCCCAATTCCCAAATACTTTCCTACAGATGGTGTCCTGTTTTCTTTGTCTGACATTGACTTCTACAAGCTTATCAACCTATATTCTTTTCACACATAAAATCCTTACTTCCTGCTGCCTAAGAGGGGAGTTAAGACCCCTCACGTTCCAACATGCTAGTTTAATCATCTATTTGTATTATACCCTCTAGGTCTCCTCCTTCTACTCCCTCTATTGTTTTATTTATTTTTTGTAAATATTATTTTTTTCATTGTTCTATTTAACTTAAGAGGTACTAGTATCTCCTTTGTTAGACTGTACTTCGATCTCTATGCTTGAGTCCCTCACTGGTTCCTTATCAAGGTAGGCTAGGATTTTATTATTGTTAGTATCTTTTTTATATGGAATGTAGCTTCTGGATATTTCATACCCTTTATCTCTGACTCTGGAGGTTTTTTCCGATAAGTTGTCCTCGTGGAGCATTACTATCAAAAGATTCATCCTCAGAGTGTACATTTCCTACTGTTTCGGTGGTTTGAACCAATTTTTTTGAACAGAAATCTTACCATTTTTCTTACCTTTAACGAGATCAGCTTCTTCTATCTGACCTAATGCGATATATAAGGAGCCCTTATCATGATTATCCTCCTTCCTTGATTCAGAGGCATGCCCTGCCTCATCGGGAAGATAAAGGTCTCTAAGACTCCACCTTCTCAAGAATATTCTCTTCTTGGCTTACCTCCTTCTCACTCTGGTTAAGTGGTTCATCATTTGTATCAATATCCAATCCTGCAAACACACCAAATTTGATGGCATTAGATTTATGTTCCTCAGATGGGGCAACATAATTTAAGTTTACTTCCCGATGGATGTCTTTCTGATACTAGAGGAGTGGTTGGAGTTGATTTTAGTAGGAGACTGTTTGGTAAGCTAACGTCCTCATTACTATGTTTCTTCCTTCTTGGTGTTGCTTCCTGGGAGATACCTTTGCTTGAGTTGAAGTTACCTTTGCTTGGGCCAATTATCTTTATCCAGCTCAACACCAGCAACCTTTTCTTTTCTTTGTCCTTGTCTTCATTCCTATGCAGGTGTTTTGGCATTGAGCTGAGAATAATTATTATCATGTATTCTCTTGATATGACACTCTCCTTGTCCCTTTTGCTTGTTATGAGGATACCTCCTTACAAATTCCTGGTACTCTGACTCCTTCATTGCACATTGTTTTTCATTTGGAAATCTAGCAACATAATTGTGGCCAAACGTCTTACACTTCAAGCATAGAGCAGGCATTCACTCATATATAACCTCTTGGGTGCAGTAAGTTCCATGTTCGCTCGTTTATGTACGTGAGTGGAGCTTCATCTGCCTTTATTTCAACTCAGATCCTAACATATGTCCGCCTTGATTGGATAGTTGTTAGCATATCCATAAACATAGGCTTCCCATTAGAGTATCCGGTCCCCTAAGGACATGCGCATTGAAACAATGTGGACTAAGTTTTGGAAATTGCACACAAACAGGGACAACATTCAGTTTGTCTTTGGGTAGGTTTATCTAAGTCCCGCGGGGCCATAAGAAAAGTACCTTATTGCCAAAAGGGCATCGAAAAAAGCTCCAGAATTCCTTGTTCTATTTCCTCATATTGAAATCTAAAAACGAACAAGTCTTCTTCGATTTGATGCACTTCTAGCAACCCTTTGGAGTTCCATCTTTGTTCCGCAAAGCTTTTCACATTAAAGAAGGAGGTGTTGTTCCCCATTACCTGGCCAGATGTGTTCCACTTTAGCTTATCTTGGCCTATATCAGCATTATTGATAAGAAAGGACTTCTTGCCTTTGTCTATATCAATTTGAGCAGATGCAAGGGTAGAAGAGGTTTCTGGAGTAAAATTTGTCTTCAACATCAAGGCTCATACTGATTTAGCACGAATTCTAGCTTGCATATTACCGGACGCACCAAATCAAAAAGATCTAGCCATTTTGCAGAGAGGCATGTGGATTATAGAGTTCTCCGACCGCTTTTCCGGCGACTGGAGGGCCAAAAAGGCCAAAAACATCAGGTAGATGTGAAAGTTCAGTTAGATTTTTTGTGGGATGATAAAGATTTGAAGAAAATTAGCAGGGCAAGAAAGTGAAGAAAGGAGAAGAAGAGGCCGGAGAAAGGGGAGAGAGCGGGGAGAGAGAAGAAGAATGGAAGGGATATATCCGTTATCAGACACAGGAAATATAAATTCTGATAAACCATAATGTACAGCAAGCATTAGGGGAAGAAAATTTCAAGAAAGTTTTCCTCCTGTAGCCGAGAGAAACAAATTGAGGAGGTGCATTCAAAGTATTATCTTTTTCCTTTTACATAGCTTACAAGACAGAAACTTCACCTGTTCTAATATGTAACTAGAACTCTTCCAAAAAATTGTCAAAGAAATTATCATGTGCTTTTCATCTAAAAAGTAAGGGTCTGGTGCCTCCCAAACAGAATACGTTGATAAAACTAAGAGCAACTAATAAATGTTTGAACAGATATGTTTGAGATGGATTAGAAATTGGGAATGTGAATCTTCCACACTACAGACTACAGGCTACGCTAGTCTATGGTACAAGAAAGCTCACAGTTCGGGGAATTGCATCCAATAAATGGAAAGCTCATTTAGGCAAAATTTTAATTCATCTATACCAGATAACAATTGACACCCATTGAATGCATAATGGCCCCTTATCCACATAAATCCAAACACAAGATTCTGAACAACAACAAAACTCAAACCTTTTTCCACTAGGTGGGGTCAGCTAAATACAAATACAAGATAAACTAAAAAGATAAAGTTAATACTAACAAGGCCCACGAGACAAGCATTCTCCTGAAAGTCTGTGTTATCTTTGATTATCTGGTTTAGAAGTTGCAGCGCAGAACAGATCACCTGAAATGTAAGGCAAACGCAAGGATGGTTCTGAAGCTCGCAACATGGATCAGCAGGAAAACAATAACATAAGATTGTATGAATACGTTAAAGAAGGCATACACGGTTTCTTGGAACTTCAAGTAATTCCATTAGAGGAAGTAAACCATGCTGCGTAATGAAGACGATTTTCTGCTCAGGCCGGCGCTGAAAAAAAGCAGTTAACTTCTGACTAGCAGAGACAATAATGTCTTCCGGTTCATCTGGCCTTAAGGAAGACACTAACTTGCTGAACTCCACTGCCTACAATAATAAAACAAAAGGACAATGAGAGTATGGCTCACCCTTTGTTTCTTTTCACATTATATGCAGGTGGACAAAAATGTTTACAAGTGCCACACACAATTGTCCCTTACAAAAGGACCATTATAAATGGCATAGCAACACTGCTAAAAATCTAGTATTTATTTACTTCATCAAGTAGTCAAACGAGGCAATTAAAGAATCCAGTTGGAAGAGAACCAAGGCAGGCATTCCAGAAGATCTGGTGCAATGGTTACATAACAAGTTCAGGCAAATATCATATATACACCTTGAAGGGATTGCAATCTAGCAAATTTCCGCCGAAGACATTAAAAAGAAAAGGGACAGATGGGTGCAATAAAGCTTCGAGTTTTATACATGCATTAACAGGAGTGGACTACAACATTCACAGTTAAAAAGAATACGTTGTGCAACTTAACACCATAGCCGCATGACACTTGGCAACAAACTCCAAGATTGCCCCAAGAAACTCCCAGTGTATCCAAATCATTTAATCCTCAAAGTGTGCTATGTGCACGCTCATGATCAGCACAACTATAGAATGACTTATGATTAGCCAGCCTCTACCTATCATAAGAGTTCCACAAGAGCACTCGGACAGAAAAAAAAAAAAAAAAAGAACTTTCAACGAGCCTGTCTCAGACATACTAAATTACCATGTCACCTAAAAGTTCAAGCTGCTAGAGGTTCCACAAGAGCACTCGGCAAAAAAAAAAAAAAAAAAAAAAAAAAAAAAAAAAAAAAAAAAAAGAAGAAGAAGAAGAAGAAGAAGAAGAAGAAGAAGAACTTTTAAAGAGCCTGTCTCAAACATGTTAAATTACCATGTCATCTAAAAGTTTAAGCTACTAAACGGAGAGTAACTTATGCGTCATCACACCCTATTACACGTGGACTTACCACATCTGAACAACAGTAGTGGCAGACAGAAGCAATAGTATTAATCCTAGGAAAGACGTCAGCATGGTTTGATGATATGTTGCTCTAAAACCATGTTAAAATAACATCTCGTATAAAAACTTAACATAGTAACGAGAAAAATATTTTACACATTCACACTTAAAAAAAGAAAAATAAATGATTCACGGGAACTTGTTAGAAACAACTGCACCTCAACATTTTCCTTGCACGCAAGTGGAATGCAATGCAGTTTAGCATTTCAGACCTTTATGGTCCTTGTATTTATTTTTATTCTGGAAAGAGTGAGCTTTTTTGCATGGCATTATGATGATAACAACATCAAGCCATTTGAATCTTGCGCAAGTTGCACTTGCTTGCACCATAATATTGTTGGTTATACTAAGGAAATGGACTGTGCCCGTATTTTGAGCAAGTTATGTTTGTTGTTGCTTATCCCTAGCAACTGTCTTTGTAAAGAAAAAGAAAAAAGTAGAAGAAGAGACCCATGGAAAGAGCTTAGTATCAAAAAAAAAAAAAAAAAAAACTTACATGACAACTTGCCTTAAGTGAGCATGGGGGACTTTAACATCATTCTAGACAGTAAAGGCAAATATGGATACAAAAAGGTAGCTAGAAATGCCATCAACATATGAACATATACAGTATGCCTTCAAGATGTAGTGACTTTACTTGGTCAAACAATCAACAGGCAAGCAAAAAGGTCAATACAAAGATTGATCACAATGTTTTGCAATAAAGAACGGACGAATATTTTGTCCATCTTCCAACTTAACTTGAAGCACCAGTGATCTCTTATCATTCTCCTGGTGTCTTATCTATCAAATGGGAGAAGAATTTTGGTCCAAATCCTTTCAAATTCATGAAAGGTTGATGAAGCACCCTGACTTCAAGGATGTTCTGGAGAAAAGCTGTCAGCTCCAATGCAAGAAAACTCAATGATAAGATTCACAAAGAAGTTGAAAAGACTCAAGCCACCTCTGAAGGAGTTGAACAAAAAACAATTTGATAATATCAAAGTCAGGGTTGCAAAAGCTCGGCAAGACATAGAGGATGCCCAAGAACAAGTCATGAAGCGTAGCTACAATATCCACCTGCAATAGGTGGAAAAGACGGCTTTGCAAAACTATTTAAGGATTTTGGACCTTAAAGAATCTTTCTTCAAAGAAAAACAAGAGTTAGGTGATGAAGGAGGGATAGAAATTCTCAATTCATCCATAGGTCAGTTAAATTTCATACTACAAGGAATAAGATCCTGAGACTATTGGGTGAAAATGGAACTTCTTTGAAAACCTGTTCACTGAACTCTTCCCTAATGATGTCCCAAATCCGAGTTGGAATGACAAAGTACTTAGTAAAGGTAAAAAAAGAGGCAATCGCATTATTGATTGACTTATGAAAAATAATGTACAAAGTGAGATACATAGTCTTCCTATTTATAGATTGATAAGAGGTCAATCTTATCTCTAGATTTATAGCAAATATTTGATGAGATTCATGTGATCTCATAACTATGAAAAACCTATATTCATCCTTTATGACAATCACTATCTCATCCATATATAGTAACAATATATTCTTTTGTAATATCTGTATATATCCGTATATTTCCTACACCTCCTCCCTCAAGCTTAGTTGTAGATATTAATACAACTAAGCTTGGATAATAAATACTGAAATGTCTTGATTGTGACTGGTTTGGTTAGGATACCAGCTATCTGTTCTTTTGTGAGAACATATCTTCAGACTGATGAGTTTTTCTTCGATCTTTTCTCTGATGAAGTGCATATCAACATCCACATGCTTAGATTTGTTATGTTGAACTGTATTCTCAGCCATATTGATTGATGGCACATTATCACAGAATACTTGAATAGGATTAATAAACTTTTGTCCAAGGTCTCCTAGAATTTTCATGAGCCACATTCATTCACACAGACCTAGTGTCTCAATTCTGCTTCTGCACTACTTCTGGCTACTACCCTTTGCTTTTTGCTTCTCCATATGACTAAGTTACTCTACACATAGATGCAGTAGCCTGTAGTCGACTTTATGTCTGTTCTTGAGCCGGTCCAATTTGCGTCTGTATATATTGTTATACTTCTATCCTGTCTTCCTGAAGTGTAGACCCTGTCCAGGTGTATTCTTCAGATACCTGAGGTTTCTTATTGCAGCTTTAAGATGCTCATTAATAGAATTGTGCATAAATTGACTAATGAGACTTACAACCTACCATATACAGGTCTAGTGTGAGAGAAATTTATTAACTTGCCTACTAATTTTTGATATCTTAGTTTGTCAACTGGTGGTATCCCACATTTTTTTAGGTTTATAACCTGGTTCTACTAGTGATGTGGCTGGTTTGCATCTTAGCATATCAGTTTCTTATTATAAGTCCAAGATATACTTCCTCTGTGATATGCTAATACCTTCCTCATTCCTTGCCACTTCCATTCCAAGAAAGTATCTAAGTTCAAGTATCTAAGTTCTCTTAGTTCTTTGACCACAAATTTTTGAGATAGTTTCCTTTTGATTTCTTGTATTCCTGTTACATTATTTCCTGTGATGATTATATCATCTACATAGACAATAAGAACCGTTAACAGACCAGTTTCAGAAGCATGTAGGAACAAAGTATGATCACTATGACACTGTACAAATCCTTGATTTTTGACTTCTTTGGTAAATTTTTGAAATCAAGCCCTAGATGATTGTTTGAGACCATAAAATGATTTTTCTAATTTACATACCATATGTTTATTGGATTTATATTTGTACCCTGAAGGAATATGCATATACACATCTTCTTGTGACTTTCTATTTAGGAATAATATACACATCTTCTTGTGACTTTCTATTTAGGAATGCATTTATTATATCTAATTGATGTAGTTTCAAATCTAAGTTTACAGCTACAGAGAAAATAACTCTTATTGTATTTAGTTTAGCTACTGGTGGAAAAGTTCATAAGTAATCTATACCATAAGTTTGAGTAAATCCACTTGCTACTAGCCTAGCTTTATATCGATTCATTGTTCCGTTGGCATTGTATTTTACGATAAAGGTCCATTTACAGCCTACTGGTTTAACCCTTTTTGGTAGTGGTGTCAGTTTCCATGTGTTGGTCTTTATTAATGCCTACATTTCTTCATTAACTGCTTCCTTCCAATGTGATATTGACAGTGCATCATTAATATCTTTAGGAGTCTAGACTACTAGTAAATGCTTGAAATTATGTACTTAGTCTAGACTATGACATGAAGTTATATAAAGGGTACTTTGTGCATTCTCTAACTCTTTTTCTAAGAGCTATAGGCCTCTCATCTAGTATTGGTTCTTCTGGACTCTTTTCACCACTTGGTTCAGTAGTCGTATTATCCTCATATTGTATATGTTTATCTGTACATTGATAAGTTTTTAGTGTGTTTTTACGGGTATAGGCTTTGAGGATATGTGGTCTATCCTGTATACTTGGTTCTTTTTCAGGTGAGGGCTCAGACACCATTGGCTCCTGATCTTGTGGCTATGGTATTTTTAGTTTTGATTGATCAGTTCCAACTGTTTGTTTAGATCTATCAAGTTCCAGCTACTTTCATGAACCGTATCATTTGTTGTGTTCTCATAGAAAGCTTGAGCTTCATTGAATGTCACATCTAATATAGTGTACACTTTTCTAATGTTTGGACAAAGCACTTGTATCCTTTTTATGTTTCAGAGTATCCTATGAATATACATTTTATAGCTTTAGGATCTAGTTTTGTTTTGTTGTGTAAGTGGACATATGTTGTGCATCCAAAGGTTTTTAAAGGTAACTCAGACAGTAGGTTGATATGTGGATGACTATCTATCAGTACTTGTCTCGGTGTTTTAAACTTAAGAACTCTAAATGGCATTATGTTTATGAGTAGCAATTAACACTGTCTCAACTCAATGTTGCTTTGCTACGTTCACTGAGTTCACAATAGCTCTAGTAACTTCCAGCAAGTGCATGTTTTTCCTTTCGACCACCCCATTTTATTGAGGTGTGTTACACATGAGGCCTGATGATGGATGCCTTCTTCTGCCATATAGGCTTTTAATGTTTTGTCTAAGTATTCATAAGCATTATCAGACCTTAAGGTCTTTATTTTAGTGCCAAACTGATTCTATATAAGTTTGTTGAAAGTTATGAACATGCTTCCTACTTCAGACTTGTGTTTTCTTAAGTATATCCAGGTTACGCACGTGTGATAGTTCACAAAGGTGACAAACCATTGTGTTCCACTAATGTTGGCAACTAGTGATGGACCCCAAATATCAATGTGCACTAGATTAAATGGTTGTCTCTGTATAATACTTATTAAAATATGTATGCCTAATGTATTTAGTTATTTGACATGTTTCACAAGTCAGTAAGCCAGTACTAACACAAGTATATAGATCAGGAAATAATTTCTTTAGATATTGCCCAGCCTCTTATGACAGAGCATAATCTGGTCAGAGGTTGTACATTTATTTCTACTAGGGAGTTTACACCCTTTTATTCCTAAAACGCTACTGTGTGCTCTTGGAGAAGCAGTATATCTATGTGGATCAGGTTTGAGCAAGAACATTATCCCGACATACTTAGCATTGCCAATCTTCATTTTCGAATTGGCATCCTGAAAATAACATGCAATTGGTGAGAATTCAACAGTGCATCTCAAATCTCTTATTAGTTTTAACACCGAAAGTAAGTTGAATCTTAAATCTAGTACATGCAAGACACATTTTAGTATTAGGTTAGGATTCAGTCTCATTGATCCTTTCCTTATAATTTTTCTAGAAGTGACATCAGCTAGTTTTACACATTTATGTGCAAGAAGCTTAGTATATTCGGTTATAATCTCACATTCATTAGTCATGTGGTCAGAAGCCACGAAATCTATGATCCATGGTTGATTCTGATCACATACGTTTCTTGTGTTGGTCATGGACGCTTGAACAGGGTCCTGAGCATCTCCTCCCTGTTGATTGAGGAGTTGTAGTAGTGCCTCAATCTCGTCTTTAATGGGGAGGTTAATTACCTCAGAGATTTCAGGAATGACCATATTGTCATAGCTGTTAGGAGGTTCTCCAATCCTGGATGATCTCCAGTTGATGTTATCAATGGTGGGCGTTTTTGAGTTGGTTTTGGACTGACTACTGTCTTTTCCATCTGTACGCTTGCCCTTTAGCTTCCAGCATTCACTTACTGAGTGTCCATACTTTTTGCAGTAATTGCAATATGGTCTGGAACTGTTGGTAGTGTTTCTAAAATTTAGCCCGTTTGGCTGTAAGGGCTGAAATGTCACTCAATGGCAAAGGAAGAGAACTAATCATGAGTTTCCTGCGACACTTTCATGTTTAACCTCTGAGAATGCGGTCTTTAGACCTCGTCCAGTTCAGTATTTAAATCAATGAGGAACCTGAATACTCCCTTGGCCTCAGTAATTTGTTTGTACTGTTGTGCATCAGTGGCACAACTCCAAGTTTAGACTTAAAAGGCATCGAGTTGCTGCCATGTCCTAGTTAGCTGTGTGAAGTATTTGGTGAATATTATGTCACCTTGTTTTAGGTCCTGAAGTTGGGCCTTTATGCCATATAACTCTAATGTATTGTCCTTTTCCGAATACATCTCCTTAGTGGCTGGCCAAATTTCATCAGCCATCAAATAGAGAAGGAAGTCTTCACTCATGTCCGAAGTCATAGACTCAACAAGCCATGACATTATCATGCTATTATCAGCTTTCTAGCTTTTGCATTTAGGGTCATCTGTTGCTGGTGGTTTAAGTGTGCACAAGAGGTAGTCCTCTTTTGCTTTTCCAGTAATAAACATTTCCATTGCTTTTGACCAAGATAGGTAATTATTACCGCTAAGTTTATGGCATGAGATGACTATCGGAATACCATCTTATGCGGTAGAATGAGACCCTGTCCCAGTTTCATCGGAGTACCATCTTATTGCTTTTGCCATATATTGTAACATGCCTTGTTACAAGGTATTTTCTATAGCTAAAAAAGAGTTTATCATCCCATGTCATGTGGTCAGAGGTCCATGAGTCAACTATCCATGGCGACCTTGGTCATTTCCAGTCTCGCCTATACTTGCTTTGCTTTTGATTCAGTGGCACTAAGAGGACTTGTATCTGATCCTTAGTAAGTAGGTTGGTGGTTGTTGACGAAGCACACAATGCCTTTTAGCATAGACAGGTTAGGGTGGCTTTGAAGACTTCCAGTCTAGATTTGTCATGGGTTCATGTCTAGTTACAGGCTTACCATGCAATTTTCAGCATTTTTTGATGGTACGACCGGACTTCTTGTAGTATTTACATCGTGGCTTGTTAAGAATGGCTTGTTTGGCACCAAGGCTTGAGACTTCAAAGGTATGAAATGGTCTTTTTGTCAAGAGGGCAGAGCCCATCAAATGACAGCACTGATGGACCAACCATCAACTTTCTTCTGCTCTCCTAGTGCCTAACTTCAGCGAAAACCGTCTTGAAGCTAGGTAGAGGTTTGATACCCAATATCCTACCTCTAACTCCATAAAAATCAGACTTTAGGCCAATCAGAAACCTGAATACTCTCTTAGTTTCTGTAAGTTCCTTTCTTTGGGATCTCCAAAAAGATTTTTTCTAAGCAAAATCTTGAGTTACCCCGGAATGGATAACTGCCATGCAACTCCCTTTCCTTTTAATATCCCCTCATTCGTTACTAAATCTTCTCTAATTACATTACAGGCCCCAAATGTGGATATTTTGGATATTTGTGTATTTTACACTTGCAGGTACATTATCTAACTAACGGGACTTCAGCTTTCGATTACAACCGTGGATGAAACAAGAACATAAGCCTTAAAGATCGAGCAAATTAACTACTGGCATGCATCGTTGAAGACAAAGAAGGCATGAAGTACACTGCTAGTTTGCCATAGAGAGTTATGTATTTTGCTAGTGACAAAGTTTCTACTTCTTAGCTAGGGATGCATATGAGCAAATTGTAATGAAACTTTGTCTTTTTGTATCTTGGGCAAGACTTGACCCTATCTGGCTTGCCATCACTTTTGAGGATGTATTCACTTTGTCAATTTCCCCTCGGGGCTATATATGTGAAATTTTAATTTACAAAAAAAAAATTCCTTGTAGAGGAGAGCATCAGCCGTACAAGTCCAGTTAATGGATTCAAGGACATCGATTTGTTGCCATGCGCGTATGAGTTCAGCAAAATATTTAGTGACAGTCATATCACCTTGCTTAATCTCTTGCAGTTGAGCCTCAACCTCATATAACTTAGAGGTATTGTCTTTTTTGGAGTACATTTTTTCTGCTGCTACCCAGATTTCTTGTGCGGTAGAATACAACAGAAAATCTTCACTGATGTCAAGGTCCATGGCCCTATGAGCCAGGACATCACCATTCTATTTTCTGCAATCCAGTTCCTGAATTTTTGGATCCGTCACAGCTGGGACAGTAATAGTACCAGAGATATATTATTCTTTTCCTTTTCCAGTGATGAACATCTCCACGGCCTTGGACCTGAAGAGATAATTATAACCGGTCAACTTGTGACCAGTGATTACCATAGGTATCCCGTCATTTTGGGAGTTAGACAACCATGCTCGAGTTTTGTTTCCTGGAGTAGAAGTGTGCTCAAAGGCACTAAATGTAGATGACTAAATGGCCATGATACAAATAAGAATAAGTGAGGAATAATGAGACTTGAAGTCGACTCGTGAAAGAATTTTTATGTCTGCAAATGCAGTGGTGGTTGGCCGAGGTAATTCAGAAAAGAAAAGAGTTGACATCATGCATTGCTCTGATACCATAAAGAAAGTGAAGGTAGGAAAAATGGATTTCACTATATTCGGATAGCTGCACAAACTGGTTATTTATAGGCTTCAATAGAGGCTGAGTAAATGTCAAAGTAAATATCAAATAACTATGATATCTACTATTGAAGGACATGATTCAAAACTGGAATCAACATGATTCCTCTAATTTATGAAGTAACTACTACTAATTAGTATCTCTATAGGGTTTATGATTCTTTCATCTTCTGTACAATACTACTACAATTTATACAATTTGGAGTCAAAAGGAACTCATACTTTACCAGAAGATATGGAAGAATAAGCAGAGCACAACCAAAGAAATCATTCATAATATTAGGTTCTTTGCTGCATCATGGAGAAGAATCAGAAGAAACAAAACAGATTGGGAGGTTTTCCTCGACCCTGAGGCTTCTCATGAAGATCTTCAGCTAAATGGTTCTAATTTTGGTATGTAGGCCTGTTTTTGTTTACTAAGGAGTTGAAGTTTCTTATTTTTGAGGCTGCGGGTTTGCCTTGCCTGAATTGGCCTTAATGCCTGCATTTTTTTTTGTAAATAATGCCTGCATTTTTTATTAAGGTCAATATGAGATACATATATATGGCTGCTCCGGTCATCATGTTCACTAACTCCCCACTTTGATGACCTTTTTGCACATTTTGTAACTCCTCTTTATTATATAGACAGGCACAGTCCTCCGTATATTTTCATATATTAGACTAGACACTTCCTTTTACGTTAATTATACTCCGAGCATTAGTCTCATGATGTTGCCTATTATAATGGCTACCTTTTTGTAAATTTATTATTATATCCATGGAAATTGACAAAAGGGGAATTGAAAAGTACCTGAAGGTGAAAAAGGTTTTCTGCAGGCAGTTTATCATCAAAACCCTAAAAAGCAATTGCACAGATGAGGAAGCATGAGCCATGAACAAGATAACTAGAGGCACCAAATTTGACAAAGTAGAATGTTTACCAAACCATCCATGTCAATTACATCATCTTTAAGAACACCCATCATCAATCGAAGCAGGTCTCCATTACCGTGTCCAAGTTCCTTCTCCATTTGTTTTCGAGCAATTGTATCCCGCAACTTCGTGGCTAGATCATTCTTTCCAGAGTCAGCAACACCATTGCCTTTTAAATGTGATGAAGAACCAGATGTTGATGCTTCAGTAACTCGATCCTCCAAGTTTTTCTCAAATGGATGGAATAAGTCATCCAACGTGGCATCACCAGGGGGGTCGCTAAATCTACTAAGCTCATTTTCACCAGAAATTAGTGAAGTCTTCAAAGACTGCATAAGAAAACCGCAGAAAATATGGGTAAGTGTTGTGCCCAAAGAAAAAGAAAAAGAAAGACTACAATGTTTCGAAGGCATAAGAAGCATGCAAAATATATAGGCATAATATCCTTTACCAGAGAGGAGAAAGTTATTAATAACCCTACATAGAGCAGTTTCACCCAAAAAAAAAGAACATAACAAGGGGGACAGGGAATGAAGTAATATGATGCAGTTAGGTAACAGAAATGCACAGAGTCAAGATAGTAAGAACTTTCTAGACCACAAAATAGGAAATGAGAACAAAAGAGCAAACCTACAACCTCAAAAGTATCTCCAAACCAGAAATAGATGGATAATCATTGCTCCTCTCTTCTGCATACAACAATATATAAGCTTTCTTTTCTTTTTCTTTTTCCTTTCCTTTTCTTTTTTTTTTGGAAGGGAAAAGGTCACGGAAGCGACCATAAATATGTCAACCAGAAGACATGCAAAAAAAAGGCCAATGAAAATATGGAGTTAGGAAGGATTTAAGAGATTGCACTAAATTGTGTCTTTAATCAGTATAGTTTTGGACAAGTATAATATACACACTAAGATTATGGCAGAAGGCTCCTTCGGCCTCTTCATCTTGTATATCCTACAGCTCATTTATAAATGAAATTCACTACAATTACAAAAAATAATATAAATGAAATTCACAATAACTACAAAAAGGAAAAGAAAAAAAAGAGAAGGGACAAAGGTGATAAATTCGTTTCTATCTCATCTAAGGAGGTCTCGGAGTACAAACCCAGATGAAATACTACAATAGCCGATCAAGTGCTTGGAAATAGTGCTTCTCACTACAATTTAAAAAAATTTGTCGAGGAACGATGGGTCATCAGAAAACAGACTCTGTGTATTTTAACGCATAGGTATGGTTGCGTACATCCGACCCCTCCATACCCCACCATAGGCTGGAGCCTCTAAGGCAATGAG
Organism: Eustoma russellianum; assembly: GCA_036186865.1. Lineage (NCBI taxonomy): Eukaryota > Viridiplantae > Streptophyta > Magnoliopsida > Gentianales > Gentianaceae > Eustoma > Eustoma russellianum. Next base: position 1,753,992 of record AP025067.1, on the reverse strand, counting down.
ATAATGATGTTGTTGTCGTGAACGATGGATCAGCAAGGGACTTTTGGACACGAAGAAGCTAGATGACGATTTGTTCCAATTTAGGTTCCAATCTAAGACATGCAAGCAAGACATACTGGATATTTCGCCGCTACCATTTGAAAACAGGGTACTTTTTCTCTGGTCTTGAAACCCAGAAAAAAAATTGGAAAACTCAAATTGAACGCAACCCCGTATGGTTTAGACTCATTCCTCAAACTACAGTATTTTAAGCTAGTCACGCTTGGTAAGCTAGGTTCCTTGATTGGGAAGCTATTATTTATGGACATAACCACTATGGCTCAAACAAGAGCAGCCTATGCGAGGACATATACAGAGATTAAAGCTGGAGATGGTGCTACCAAAGAAGCTGGAGATTATAGATGAATATGGAAAAGATAATTGGCAAGATGTAAGTTATGAATGGATGTCCATACAGTGTCTCAAACATGTTCACTACATTTGCTAAGACTGACGCTGAGGCAAACAAAGAGTCTCTACACAAGGAGGCTGGGCAAGACAAGGTAGAGGATTCTTAAGATGATGCTATGAAACTGAACAGGAGGAAGGCACTGAAAAGAATGATACTGAGGATAGACATTGATGAAGATCAGGAAGATACTACAGAACAACTGGCCAGCTCAAAGCACAAAGAGGACGATGAGGAAGTGCATGCCTCAGGCTCTTCCTCAGAGGAGGAGTAGGAGGACTCAAATGTTGAAAAGACTAAAGGACCCAAAGACCACATACCAGTAACTCAAGACAATACAAGACAATAGAGGTCAAGGGACTAATAACTAAAATAGGGAAGGCCAATAAGCTTAAACAATACTCAACACAGAAAACCTTTCTCCTAAAGGCAAATATGGATCATAAAACACCAGACCAAGGTGTTGATACTACCAATAGGAAAACAGAGATTGGAATTAAGAAAAAAGATTCTACTTCTAACAATGAAGCAGGACTTAGTGCAACTAAAGGCCCAAGTGAAGATCACCTAGGTCATTCCATTAGTTTAGATGTAGAAAAGTTTGACAAAGACACCCTATTAGACAGCATAGTAGGGGTGGAAGCAGGGGCATGTTTAGAGGTACTAAAACCTTTAGATGATCAAGCTCTCAGGTTGGACCGTAAAAGGTTTAAACTCCCCTTCAAGGCAAAATGAAGTCAAAAATCTTTAGGTCTAGCGATTGAATAGCATTTATCCCATTCCTGGGTCTCAAGTTCGATTTCCCTCCCCAATTTTTTAAAAAAAAAAAAGAAGTTAAAACTTCCCTAGAGAAAAGAACATAGGATTAATGGGTCTGATAGAAGTAAATGTTAGGAGGGAAATTGATAGCATGTCTAAGAGTGTGTTTAAGCATTGGAAAGTGGTGCAAAATATCCTTCCAAATTCTTTATCTAGAATTTGGCCAGCGCGGAACCTCGATCTCTTCGAGGGAAAACTGTTGCAATAATAAACAAATCATTGCTTGCAAGTTGAAACTAAGGAAACTACGGAAAGAACTTAGATATCAATACAAACTGTATAATGACTAGGCATGGTTAATTATAAGGGATTTCAATATAATAGTGGTTCTAAAAAGTTTAAAATAAATGCCATAAAGGAGTTCGTTGATTCGGCTAAAAATATTGACATGATCAATATTTCTTTAAGAGGCTTTGAGTAATCTTGGCCTGATAGGAGAGATGAAGACCAATGAGTGTATATCAAAATAGATCATATGTTCTGTAATGAACACTTGAGAACACTTATTCGCCCCTTCCAACTAGATTATGAAGCCCCTAACTCATCTGATCACTCTTCCGGAGTTCTTTCTCTAGAATTGGAAAATAAGTTTGGCCTTAAACCCTTCAAGTTTATGAAGGATTGAATGAAACACCTTATTTTTAAGGATATACTGAAGGATGGTTGGGACGAAGTGGTAACAAGGAACCCAATAATCAGGTTCGTAAGGAAACTTAAGAGACTGAATGATCCTCTCAGGAAATTGAATAAGAAGTTTGGTCAAATCACAATTAGAATAAAAAAGGCTAGAATAATACCGGAAGATGTGCAAAGCAGGTTGGTGAATGACCCAAATAATACTCAGTTACAAGTTGAAGAGCATAGCCTTAGAGACCCCCTACACTCAGTTACTTGCCTTTGAGAAGTCTTTCAAGGAGAAATCTAGAGTTAAATGGATTGAGGAGGGGGATAATAATACTAGGTTCTTTCAAAGGTCTATTTAAGCTCACTGTTCTATAAACAAAATACTGAGACTTCAAGATGAGACAGATGCTATGATTGAAGATTAAGAGCTCATTACAGACATGGCAACTAGTTTCTTTGAGAAACTCTATATTGTACCCCTTTCCAGTAGTTCTCCTTCTCAAACATGGACAGGAAAATCTCTAACACCCAATGCCAGTCCCCAGCATCACCCATTACTAGGAAAGAGATCAAAGAAGCTCTTTTCTCATTGAAGTCAAAAAGTGTCTCTGGGCCAGATGGACACTCGGCGGAGTTCTATAAGTCTAACTGGAACCTCATACGTGAAGAATTTATAGATGCCATACATTTTTCCTTTAGCCAAAACTTTACGTATTACCCGTAAATGCTACAGTCATTTCTCTCATTCCTAAGGTTGGTAACCACATTGGCATGAAAGAATTTACACCAATTTCATGTTGCAATATCATCTATAAGGTAATATCAAAGGTCTTGGTATCTAGACATAGGCTTTTACTCCCTTGTTTAGTGGATGAAAATCAGTCTGCCCTTGTTAAAGATAGGCATATTCAAAATAATATCCTTCTTATGCATGAGTTAGTCAAAAATTATAAAAGAAAGGGGGACCTAAGGACTGTGCAATCAAAGTAGATATTATAAAGGCTTTTAATACATTAAGTTGGGAATCCTTGATGGCCTTGCTGAAAAAGATGAACTTCCCTAAATGCTATCTCAAGTGGATTTGGTTGCACATTTTTACGACATCCTTCTTTATTAACCTGAATGGAACTTCAAAATCTCAAGAGGCCTTAAGCAAGGATATCTCTTATCTCCATACCTTTTTATTCTCGTCCTGGAGGGTGTCACCCAACTTTTGAAAGAGGAAACTCTTAATTCTACCTTCGGATTTCACTCTAAGTGTAAACAACTAGACTTGTCTTCACTGGCTTTTGTAAATGACCTCTTCATCCTTTTAAATGCGGATATGGATTCAGTTAAGGTAATCAAAGATACTCTTCAGGAATTCCAAGCCCATTCTGGTTTCCAACAAGATCTTTAAAAATGTGAAATCTTCACATCTGCTATTAGTTCACATGAGAAAGAGAATATAGCAAACTTGTTAGGCATGGAGATGGGCAGTCTCCCAATTAAATACCTAGGCATGCCCCTTATAACTGGAAGATTATCTTACTCTGAGTGTGGGAAGCTTTTGGATAAAATCACGAGTAAAGTTATGAGTTGGATAGCGTCACAGTTGTCTTACGGTGGAAGACTACAACTAATAAACTCAGTGCTTAATGCTACTGTGAAATATTAGATTGCCTCCTATTTTCTCAAGGAAGGTCATTATGAAAATAGAGAAGCTTCTTAAGACTTTTGTGTGGGGCGACTAGAAAAGCAAAGGTTAAATTGTCAACAATTTGCTAGTCAAAGGAATATGGTGGTCTAAGAATACTTGATCTCAACTTGGTGAACAATGCCTACATAATGAAAAATGTATGGAACATATGTGAACAAAAAGAAAGCATATAGTTTAAATGGGTTCACACGGCAATGGGGAGAATACTTCTTTTTGGAATGACTCGTGGCATCCTTGGGGTGCTTTGGCAGTCTGGAATCTAGAGTTAAAAAGGAAATTATGCATTCCATAAAATGCTAAAGTATCAAGAATAAAAAGGGAAATCTATGGAGGATCCCATAAGGGAGGGATGGGATGATCAAGTGATTGAATTCAACCAAGTACGTAGAAGTATAAGTACTAGAAATGGGGAAGACTATTGGATTTGGAAGCCCCATGAAAAGTGTCATACAAGCCTTGCAAACGCCACTGCCTCAACATGGGTGGGTTAAAATTGTTTGATGTATTCATCACCTTCCATGATATGCAATCATCCTTTGGCTTGCATGTTGGAAGAGGATGAATACACAACACAAATTGTTGAATTGGGGTTTGATTAATACTAACACGTGTCTTGTGTTGCAGATCCTTGGAAGACCATGATCACCTTTTCTTTCACTGCGCTTTTGCTTATAAAGTGTGGAATGCAGTGTTACTGCATTGTAAATGCAAGGACATACTTTTCGGATGGGAAGATATATCAGTTGGTTATCCTCTACCAACAACTAGGGTTCTAAACTGCAAAAAGACCTAGTGTTTTTCAGCTTTTCTACAATGGTGTACAATTTTTAAAAAGAAAGGAACAAGTGTTTCTACCATAATTGGAAGAGATGTCCAGGCGGTGTTATATGAAACAATGGAAAGCATAAAATACTCGACAGAGGCATGGAGAAAATATAAATGCAGGAAATACAATTGGGAATTGGAGATGAACATGGATATTTCAACAAAAGTCCTCATCCAACATTCTACACGATGAAACTGGCCATGGTGAACTCTATTCTTTCATATTCCAGTTTTTGGAAATTTATAAACCATTGCTTTGCCTTTGGAATGTATGGTGATCTCTAGGATTTGAAAGTGGAACCTTGCAATTAAAATGGAACTATGGAAAATTTTTGTTTTTGGCCTGGATTATGCTACTGTTGGAAGTGTTTATGGCCTAATGCGGGATCATTCTTGTCAATTGATTTTGCATTTTTATGGCACTGCCCTAGGAACCTATTTTCGTTCCTCTTTCACAATCACTGATGTGTAAGAAGTTGGCTTCGGTTACGTTGAGCTTTTGCTTAATGAGGACAGAATGCTTTGTATTGAGACGGAATACTTGTCTTAGCTTGATTTTTGAGGAATGCTTAGTATGATTGAGTTTGGGAGAAAAGAGAACACTCATCTATTGATGTCCAATGTCTACTAGATCAGGTCCCGGGGAGGAATGTTGGTCTGAGATCATGCTTGGTGGAAATATATGGTTATGGTCTATTTTGCTGGCATATATCACGATGGCACACGCTAAGGCAGATGTTATGATGGCACACACAAAGGAGAACAAGTCTACCTCCGCTTTTCTGGGAATTACAAGTCTTTCTGACAACATTTGGTCATACTTTTGGGTCCCTTTCATCCTAATCCTCAACAGACGCTTCATGATGCATACTGCAAACCATACAATCCTGGCAGTAGTTCTCAGCTTACTTATTAATGGAATATGCAGCAGTAGATGTAGGTCTATGACCAATGAGGCCCTTGTACTTGTGTTTATTTTTGAAATGGATAAGCTTTTTTGCTTGGCTTGGTATTTTGAGCAAGTTGCACTTACTAGCACTACATCTACGTTGAAAGGAAAATGTATTATGCTTTTAATTTTGAGCAACCTTTGCTTGTTGTTGCTTACCCCATCAACCCCTTTTGTAAAGATGCCTAATTTGGCTTATCTATAAAATTTGACTTACAAAAAGTCCAACATTTTTTTCGTGATTTCTATGTAGATGGAGGTTTTCCAGCTACTTGTTGCAGCATCGGAGTGGCCGAAGTCACCAAGCAGACTTCAAAAGCGGCTGCAAGAGTGGTTAGAAGAAAGAGAAAGGGTTCAGAGGAAAGAGAAGCTCGAGGGAGTATGTGTTTTGTTTTAGAGAGGAGGAGAGAATTTTCGAAGAGAGAGAAAGCTTTTGACTCCAGGAGTAATTTGTAAGTATTTTGATAAAATATTAAAGCTTATAGACAGATGAAAACCATAGGTCGGGCAGTTCCAAATGGGGATGTTTGTAAATTATCTCACTTTGTTCAAGGATTTTCAGGAAACTAGTACAAAGAACACAATCAGCCTAGCATTATTTCCATTGTAACAAGCTATTCAAAACAGCATTTATGCTTATACATGTTTTCTTTTTTGGGTATATTATTTCGGGAAACAACCTCCATGTGTTTCTCACACATGGGTATGGTTGCGTACATCCGACCCCCCATACCCCGTCATAGGCGGGAGCCTCTAAGGCAATGGGGTAATGTTGTTATTGTTATTATTTATGCTTATACATGAAGTACATAGTCACACCACGAAACTGATTCAGGGTTACCTTTTGCTGGGAATACTCATGATTATTTAGTCCAAATGCAAAAGAATCATGATCTCCAAAGACAGAGTTCCTTTTTCCTTCAACCTCCTTTTTGGATGTAACAACCTTACTGCTTGATTCGGAAGTTTCCTGCCCATAATTTTTCAGCACTTCTTCTCGACCGCCTGAGTGAGATGAGTCTTGAAGCTCATTTGGACTGGAAGAAACATCATACGTCGAAGGGAATCGATTTGAGTTAGTTCCTAGAGGCAACTTTTCAAGGATAGCTAATGTAGGTACTTGATCAGATACGTCATCCTCAGGGCAGTTAGCATTTTCCTCAGCTGCATATTTCTTTGAACCAACTTCAATCTTCTCTGTCCGCTTGCTAGTGTCATCAGCTTCAGATAATAGCAACTCACTCCCAGATCCCTAAATTCCAAAAGTATGGTCATCATGTTAGCTCATACAGACTGTTAATTACAGAATAATTATGTAGGGCTTCATTATAGAGATTACAGATTGTTACTTCTAATTTCTCAGAAGAGGAGCCTTCAGCAATCTGCTCATCACCATTTGGTATTTCCGCATCATCTGATTCGCCTTCCTTTTTGTTTCTACAACCACCAAGAAGCAGTTACTTAACATGCTCATGACTATAAACAAAATATGCGAAACATACTGAAACTGGAAAAAGGAAAACATACAAAAACACGAACAAGTGCTTTATCGAAATACTTCCCAATCAAAATAACTTGTAAAAATACCATAAAAGAAGTGAGTTGCAAGCTAATCATGTGACCGATCCAGCCTGTAATATTAAACCAGCCGAAATTCCACCAAAGCCTAGTAGATTGAAGTAAATAAACATAGACAGTACTCTTCTGTCCAGGACTGGCATTCATAACGAATACCTAGACGAGTTATCATTGACAGCTGTAGACTACGTCATATCACAAGAGATTAGTCGAATGCCAAAAACTCAAAGGAACCACACGGAAAGCCACAGAAAATCATGGGGAAGGTCAGGCACTCCGCCAGTACTTGAGGGACGTTGCGAAAAACAGAAATAATTGAAATATAGCTACTCAAATACCCTAAATGGGCAAGATAACTTTGACTCAGAATCTCTTACTTTCATACCATGATAAATTATTACATCAACATAAAAATTAAGCTATGTTAGAAAGAATGGTACTTTTATTCGTAACAACTGTGGGGGCGGTACTTTTACTCGTAACTGGATAATAATAATAATAAAGGTCATGATTGAATATGATAGAAATTATGTAGAGGATATTGAACAATCAAGATAGAATTTGTCCCTCTCTTTTGAGAGAGATATCTTTTGGGCCCCTCGATTAGTGAGACTGTGAAATGCATGGCCGTGCTCAAATGAATTGATAATGTGATCAATATCATTTGCTTTATCAGTCTACTTGGTGATCAAGTAATCATACGTTTGAACAATATAAGTATGACGCTTACCATGACTTATATTCAAACTAGATATCGTGTGACAAAGGGATTAATACATGTACTATTATTAGGCTAGTTGGACTGTACTCGTATTAATTGATTAGTCATAATGCCTTGCTAGAAGCCAATTACGACTTGTTGGTTTAATAGAGATTTAACCGACAGCCAATTAATATAGGCCTATATCGTCATACACAAGAATGTGTATGGGTTGATATTAATAATATTAATGATATTAATATTAGATATTAATTATTATTATTATCAGTTTTTAAATATACTTGTATATATATATTATTGAATAATAACAACAAAATCCATATCTGATATGGATTGTGAATGGACTTATCCAATCCTGACAGAATCCATATCTGATATGGATTCTGATTGGCCTTGACCAATCCGATTTGGAATCGGATTTTGAGGTTTATATATATGTATATATGCTGCTGTATCTCGGACAGAGATTACATAAAAAAACCCGAACTTGCTTTTGGAGAAAAACAAGTTCTTCGGCAATACCGTTCTAGAGAGCTAGCACTCCAACGGAAGCATTCGTATGGATACAGACAAAGGGTGATCGTATCATTGCACCTCTTTCATCTGCGGATTTCGAATCTATAGAGGTAAGTTTTTGAATTTCTTACATCGAATTAAACAAACAACATGGATCTTTAGTAGGAAATCAGATATCGTCTTTCCGTTGCGCGTTTTTGATAGCAATGATCTCGTTGATTTCTTAACAGACTCTTCGAGATGGAAATCAGGGTTGAGCAAATTTGCCCAAGCCAATTTCATTCGAACAAAGCTTTGCATGTTGCTAAAGGAGGCTAGATATGAAGAATCCGTCCATTTCACAGTGAAACGTTTAACTTCGGGGTTAGTCGCCAGTTAGTTGCAGCGGCCAAGATGGCCAAGGTGGTCGGCGACCACACTTAGGCTTCGATTCACAAAAAACTAAGCTGGATGAAGAAGATTGGTGGTGGTTTGAGAAGGAAAGAAGGGGTTTTGGTGGATGAAGAAGGGTAGAGAAGGTATACGGAGGTGGTGTGAGGTGGAAGAGAGAGAAAATATCTTACCGTTGTGGGTTGAACAGCTAAGTTTCTTGGTGATTATCCATTCTACCTAGTCCCCCCCCCCCCAAAAAAAAAAAACAAGTTTACCATTTTAAATACTAAAAGGGTGCATGGCTCAGGTATTTAAATGATGCCCGCCACTCCTTTCACAGAAGGAAAAAAGAAAAAAGAAAAAAGAAAAAGGAAAAGGGAAAAAAAGAAAAAGATTTCTTCTAAATTTTCAGAGAAGAGCAAAATGGTGGGGGAAAACCCTGCCAGTTAAACATATACCTTATTGTTCCACTGTGACGAAGAGAAGACTGCAAAGCTCGCCTTGAGTTCTGTATCCAAGGGTGCAAAAGCAAAGTCTTGGCATCTGGCCTTTGTCTAGCATCCTGAACCATATGGACACTTTCAGAATGCAGTCAAAAATAGAGCAGAACTTAACTTGGACCATTAACTACTATAATTGCCTTACTTGAGCTAAGTTGCTATTGCTAGAAGATATAGTTCTCTTCATAGACAGGAAGCAATTTCCTAGCTGTTTAATAAGAACACAATGCTTCACAAAAAGACAAATGCACAACTTGCCTAAGCAACAAAGGAGTAGAAGAAAATGAAAAGCATGTTTCTACATCTTGAGACAATACATTCAAAGAAGGTTTAGCGAGACAGCTCCACCAAACTCTATTTTTGGCCAACTTTCTACATAAAGGAAAATAATTTAGAGTGACTAGCCAGCATTATTTGACTAGGGGAATGAAAATAAAAATTCTTAACAATACACCTGGAATGATAAAGTTAACTCCAAAAGAAAAATAGTAATATCATAGCGAGTGATAGAAGTTTCACTCACCTTCTTAAAGCATTGCCGTAGAAAATCTGTAATAGCAGGAGATAAGCTATCTGGAATAGGAGGATGCTCATCCTAAAAGCATAAGAATAAGTTAAGTGAAAATTGTTCTAAACTAGATTCAAAAGCACAAATAGACCAATAAGCAGCCACCACGATCTCTAGAAGCAGAAGTAATCATCACGCAGCAGTAAATAAATTCATTCCAGAAGACATGTAAGAAAAATCACATATACACTACAGAACTCTAACCTGCACTATGCGAAAGAGAGCAGGCATCGGCTGAAAATCATAGTAAGGAGGCACACATGTGAGGAGCTCAATCACTGTGCAGCCGACACTCCAAATGTCAGAAGCCGCACAAACTCCAGACATTTCAATCACCTGAGAGATTCATAAAATGTAATCAATTATACCACCAATACATTCTTTGACTACTAGTTATCTAACATATTTTATAATATATGTAGACACACACATAGGAAGGAACATACATACATATAAAAACGGAATAACACTAAAAGAAAGCAGCACAATTAGGCATACTAGTAGCTCGACCTCTATGGAAAAGGTAAAGTTCCTCAAAATGTCGCAGATAAATCTAACAAGCCTATTAATTCAGTTCTTTGCTAGAAGAACAATGAGGCAATTTTTTTTAAGTCAAGTTTTCATTGATATATGCAATTTTTTTTGTAAGCTAAATTTAACAAATAGAAAAATGTGCATACAAAGTAGCTATTATAATAGTAAGTACCAGAATAAATTGCTCAATGAACTTTAAAACCAATTATAGACAGAGCCTATTTCTACGGAGCAATTCAAAAAAACCTATCAAAAGAGAGACCAAACGCTATTGCTTTAGTATCTTTTCTCTACTACTGCCACTACTATATTGCTTAACAGCCTTTGCGGATGTTCCCTCCGTTTAGTCAACATCAGGATCGGGCTGTTGAACTTAGTCTTCAGATCCTCCTTCATGAATAGGAAAAATATGAACATCTTGTTCATGATCCATTAACACCGTGGCATCATCATAGATAATACCAAGAGACTATTGCTCATAATACAATAGAGAGTAGAAAAGAGCGCTTAGTTCAATAGAAAAACTTCCTAAGTCCATATATACCCAGATAAGATGTGGGCAGGAGATGGAGGCAATGAAAACTCGAGTTATGAATGATGAAAAAAAATTCTTAAGGCTGTGAGATGATAAACTTAATGATTGACTCAACCATATGTTAAATACACCCAAATAGACCATATTTAAGTTTGCAGACATAGATAAAACAAGCCAAGTGAATCCTGCACACTCAAAGCCAAAAACTGTGTAGCTCCCCCATAGTGCAGGAAATAGGACTTGGTCAATCCAAAGCAATCCTGCACACTCAAAAAATAAATCAATGTAACTCCAAGTAAATACAGCAAAAAAAAATCAAAAACAGTAACCAAAAGGAAGAGTTAACAGTTGAAGATATTCATAGGTATCCCTGGGCTCTTCCCAACTATCCTTCAGTATAGACTTAAAGCTAGGATGTTTCATCCAAACCTTCATGAATTTAAAGGGTTTAAGTTCAAACTCATAGTTCATAACGATAGAAAGGATGTTTAGATCAAAGGAGATAGATGCCTCATAACATAGTTGAAAATATGAGAATTGGGTTTTCCAATGTTCATACAGAACATATGATCAATTTTTGTATAAACTCTTTTATCCTCATTCCTATTATTTAACCAGGTATACTCAAATCCTCTTGAGGGAATATTTGTCATGTCTATATCCTTGATCCAATCTGGAAACACCCTAATAGTTTTCCTATCAAATTTTTTTCCTGCCAATTTTTCCTTGTCCATCAAGGATGATGTTGAAATCATCTATTATTAACCAAGGTTTGCCCCCATAAAGTTGGTTTTGGTATTTATGTTGTCTTCAAAGTTCTCTCCTGCTACTTCTTTCATTGTATCTATACACCACTGTCAGTATGAATTCATCGAACAGAGCATGTTCAGTGCTGTGAAGGAGTTTACCGTGAAATAGGTTGAGGTTCCAAGCAAGCCAAATCCTAGAGACATAATTAAGTAAACTGTTATGCTAAACCTTCCAATGTTTCAGGACATTCTTAGCTATACAATCCTTTTTCTTCTCTCTAACCTTTATTTCTACAAGTTTTATAAGACCTAGTTTCTTTTCTCTAATGCATTTCTTAACTTTAAGTTGTCTCAAAGAAGAGTTTAGCCCCTTGCCATTTGGGAGGGTCTTGGGTCCCAAGAATGGTCAAATGTTTTGCATTTTATGCATTAGGAAGACATCCATTCATAGATGATTTCCTATAAGCATTCATGGCTATATTCATCAGTGAAGAGTATGGATTTATGAGGTAATTCTTCAGCCTTGTTCAACACATATTCTCGCATAGGAGACTCTGGATTGTGTTATGGTTGACCGATCCATGAATAAGGGCTTTCCTATCAAGTTACCTAAGCCACCTAGGATCTTCGAGGTAAAATAATGCAGGCAAAGATGAGGGAATTGGACCCGTACTGGAATAGAATCTAACTTAAGTCACTCAATGGGTTTGTTTAGAATCCATTGCCGAAGGAAAAGGGCCATATTCCCAAATAGCAAGGGAAAAAGGTCAAGAATACTTTGCTTAGTTTCTTCTGATTGAAACCTAAAGATGAATAGATCATCATCATATCTCTTCACTTCCAGAAGCCCCTTTGAGGTCCATTTGTCCTACGCAAACTTCTGCATGTTGAAGGAGGAGGCTGAGTTGCCCATGACTTGGCCAACTATCACAGTATCCCACTTCGGCTTCGTCTCTTTGACAAAATCGGGGCTGATAATAAAGAAACCTTCCTATTATCCTTTTCAATCTGAACAGATCATAAGGTATAAGTGGCTTCATGCTTGAAATTAGGCTTTAGTAAGGATGCCCAAGTTGATTTCACTCAAACTACGATCTGCGTGTTGATAATTGAGCTTATTTATGAAAGCCAGTCATTTTTGTTGAGAGAGAAGGGGTTTTATGTTCTCCGACCACTTGCTAAGGCGGCTGGAGTAGCCCAAATGACCAGAGAATGCGGTGCAGGGGCTGTCTCTGACTATCAATGGAAAGAAAAAGGAAGAAATTGGATGGAAAGGAAAAAGCAGAGAGGTGTTTTCGGATGAGAGAGAGAGAGAGAGAGAATGAAGAAAAAAAAGACATTATCAGTAGCAAATGGACGTTACTGGTGGTGAAACTGACTTTTGTAGTGGGGAGGAGGAGAGAGAGAGAGAGAATGAGTTAGGTTGGGATTTTTTTATTTTTATTTTTTTTAGAAATCTAGTGAGGCCAGAGCAAAATCCTTAGAAAGAGTAATGTCCAAGATTCAAGTGAAATAATATTAGGGTGAGGTTCAGCAAAAAAGCTTTCAAAGAAACCAATAGTCATACTCATAACTTCCCCATAGTCTTCAATCATATTGCCATTATCATCTTGTAATCTTAGAATTTTGTTTATAGGTATATGGTACTTGACTGATCTATGGAAGAAAAAAATTTGTAAGAAAATTTCATTTAAAAATCCTAATTAGGCATCTTTACAAATGAACTTGCAAATGGTAGGCAACAACATGCATCAAAATAAAAGGCAAAATGTTGTTTTTACCGCATTCTACAACTAATCTAATACCAGCAAGTGTAACTTGCTCAAAATACAAATGGTTTGATGTATTACCATCGTTTTGCGACACAAAATCTATGAAAGAGTTGAGTGTTTCTATCTTTTTCATCCATTTGACCCTTGTTTCTTATGTAGTCTTTCATGGCATTCTTTTCCACTTGTTGCTCTGAATGTTGTGGCAATCTCCCATGGTTTCCAATCAGGCTGCTTCAAGTATTTGTCTAGCATTTAGTACCCTCTCTGATATTTTGCGATAAGACTTCTTCCTTAGTTTTTTCAGTGGCTCTTTTAGCCTCTTCAATTTGTTTACTAGCCTCAATGGAGGGTTCACATGTGTAGCCTCCTTCAAGCTAGACTCTGTTATATCCTTGAAGTTAGGATGTTTCACACAGTTTTCATGAATTTGAAAGGCTTTGGTCACATATTCTTACCTTGCTTTACAGAGAGTACTCTAAGGGAGTGATAAAATAAAGTTAGGGCTTCACAATCAAGCTAGAAGTTGGAGAATTTGTTGTTCCATTCATCATTACAAAACATATAGTCTATTGTAGAGTATATCCTGGACTCCTCTCTTTTATTGGACCATGTAAATTTAAATCCCCTTAAAGAGATATTGTATATATCCATATGTTGGATCCATTATGTGAATTCCATGATTGCATGTGTCTACCCTCCTATTCCCCATTTACCCTCTACTATCTAAGATGTTAAAATCTCCCACTATAATCCAGAGTTGTTGGCCATACAGGTTTTTTTTGCACCGTAGAATCCTCTAGAGATCTCTCTTTCTACTTCTTTCATTATAACCATATACAACTTTTCTTGTGCGGGGCATTTAGTTGTTATCCTAAAAGTGAGACATTGTTGCTCAGTATGTAAGCTTTGCCCTTAAACAAGTTCGGATTCCAGCCCAGCCAAATTTAGTTAATGTGTTAAGGAAGATACTATAGAAGACCTCCCAACCTCTGAACACTCTCTTACTTTTTTGTAAGTTCAATTTTCATATAAAGCCAAGTTAGGCAACTCTATATAGTGGTTTCCAGGAAAAGACAATAGCAAGCACAACTTGCTCAAAATACAAGGCACAAATTGTTCACTAGCATAATCTAACCAAATTATATTGCCAAGAAAAATCTGCTCACATTTTTCAAAAGTAAAGACAAGACATCCTCAATAAGTGAAAAAACAGTAAAGGAACACTCTCTTACTAAATGCACCGAAGTTTTGCTATCTGACCTTAACTTTCACAAAGCCCATAATACCAATTTTTTTTCTTAGCTATACACTTTCTAACTTCCTTCTATTTTAAGAGGGCATTACGTCCCTTTATGTTCCAACAAGCTAACTTTATAATCTTTCAGACTTCAACCCCTAGGCCTTCCCCTAATTAGGCTTCTACTGTATTGCTAAAATGCGGAAGCGGGAATGCCCTCCTTCAGTTGTTCTTCATTATCCAGTAGGTTTACATCTGTCCCCCCCCCCCCCTCATCAATTGTATTTATAAATTCCCCCTTATCTCGGGTAAGTTCCATGAAATTCTTAGTTATAAGAAGGTTTGAAGATTCCTTTTTATTTCGGGTAACTTTCGCACTAGGTTTAGTTATGGGAGGTTTTCTATGAACCTCTCCTGGAGAGACAAGCTTGGCAATAACTATATCAGGATTGTAGTCAGGGTCTGGGTGACTATCTGTTACCCTATAACCTTTTCTTCTCCTAGATCTACTTCCCTATTGATCCTCTTTTACTGATTCCAAGACATGGCCTTTTTAACATTCTGTGTCTCCATCATAGTCTCCCTCAAAAGGAATTAATTTGATGGGGAGTCTGAAATTCCATCTCCTCCCTGAAGGATGGATACCATGTCGTCAGTTAACTTCTATGCGTCTTTAACAAGCCACTGTTATAGAATATTAGAATTCTCAGGACCTTCAGCCTCCTCTCCCAGTAGGGATTGATCCTTAGCTGAAGGGACAATTTCCTGATCATTTAGCATATCTTCATCATCTAACAGATCATCATCATCCATAGAAGGAGAATAAAACTTATTTGGACTGATAAAAGGGATATTACCTTGCTTACCAGTGCTTAGAGACTTACCTAGTACCTCAACTGACGTTGTTTCTTACCTTTGTCGATTGCTTGACTCTGCACCTCATTGGGAAGCTTTGAGTGGGCTAGTGACTCAGTTTCCCTTGTCTTCCCCATGTCTGCCTCTTGGTTTAAGTTGTTCAGGGCCTTCTCAGGTTCCTCAACATCCCTTTTGGCTCTGAGTTTGCCGGCTTCTTGTTCCGTTGCAGTTCTCTTCTCAGTCACTTAAGTATTGTGGAATCTCCTGGAACCTTTTTTGGAGGCTCTGTCCTCCCAACTTTTGATTCGTCGGAGTATCCAATGAAGCCTTCCTTATTTCAGCACTTATTTCAGCACCTTATTAGTCCTGCAAAGCTTTTTCTTCACAAGAAGGATTCAAAGTATTGCACTTTAGACAATGTAAGGACATCCACTCATATATAACACCTTGGTTGACATCTTCACTATCTTCGTCAATGAAGGTCATTGTCTTTGGAGGTGTTTGTCCCGCTTTGAATTCCACGCAAATTCTTGCAAATGCTATTCTTGATTGTGTAGTTATCAATTTGTCCATAAACAGTGTTTTTCCAAAAGGCTACCCAGTCGACTCAAGACTTTAGTGTTGAAATAGTGCTGCTCTCAACATAGTTAGTTATACTCATACTGGAACAAAGTCAAGTTTGAGGCGTTGGACCTTCTCTGGTACCAAACCACAGGAAAAGGACCATATTGTCAAACTGCATTAGAGAGAGATCAAGAATACCTTGCTTTGATTCTTCATTTTGGAATTGATAAGGGAAGAGTTCTTTATCGATCCTCCGGACTTCCAACAGGCCTTTGGAAGTCCATTTATCTTCCGCAAGCTACGTCATGCTTATGAATGAAGAAGAGTTACCCATCACTTAACCCACGATGGCAGTGATAGAGACGGGGTTTATGGCGAATAATTTTTTTACTGTTATCAGAGTCTGCCGATACAGTTGATACTTTCAAAGAATCCTCTGGTGAGAAACCTGGCTTGAGCAAGAATGCCAAAACAGATCCGGGTTAAACCATTCGTTGCATGCTTGATATCAAAACTATATCATCAAGATCTAGTCATTTTGACGTAATTTGGTGGCAAGATTGCATTCTTCGACCACTTGTCGCGGTGGCTGGAGTGGCTTGATGTATTCAGAAAAGACACCGCAATGACGAGCCAGATGAAACCACATAGAAAGGGGCGAGATGAAGATGGAAGGGGATAAAGGGAGTTGGAAAAAAGAGAAAAAGAGGGGGGAAGAGGAAAGAGAAAGAGGAAGTGGGGCGATAGAAGAGGGAGAGGAGAGAGAAAGGAGGTGGAAAAGTTACTGTTGCGGTGGAAGCTAGAAAGAAATGGGAGGAGAGAGTAAGTGGGTTAGGATATATTAGAGAGAAGACAGAGAAAATTGCCAAATCATCAATAACACGCTTCTTCTAATGCAGGCTATTCATCTCTTGAAAAGATTAATAAAGAGATACCAAGAGAAAAAGCATGATTTGCATATGGTTTAGATTGACATGGAAGAAGCATATGATAAGGTTCCATGAGAGATCTTGTGTAGAGAGATTGAACAAAAAAGGTGTTAAAGTAGCACATATAAAAATTATTAAATACATGTATGAGAACGCGATAATAAGCGTAAGAACTCAAGAAAGACTAAGCCACGAGTTCTCTGTTACAGTACCAAGGATTTGCATTAAATCCATACTTATTTGCTTTGGTTAAAGATAAGATCGCTTGACACATTCAAGTTAGAGTTCTATAGAGCATGTTATTTGCAGCGACATTGTGTTGGTGGATGAGATTAGTGAAAGAGTCGGTGCTAAGCCGAAATGTTGTCAAAAGACACTAGAGGAAAAGAGCTTCAAATTGAGTCAAATTAAGACTGAGCATATAAAACTTAATTTTAGCAACAAAAGAATGACATTTGAACATTGTGTGAAACTACGAGACCAAGAGATTCACTTGAGTGAGAATATTAAGTATTTAAGATCTATATTACAAAAACATGGAGGAATTGATGAAGATATGAATCACAGAATACAAGCGAGATTGTTAAAGTGAAGAAGTGCGATAGATCTTCTTTGTGATAGAAAAGTACCTTTAAAACTTAAATTTTTTACCGGACAGAAGTAAGACACACTGTTGTACGAGTCTGAATGTTGGCACTCAATTATGAACATGAACAAAGAATACAAGTAGCGGAAATTAGAATTTTAATGGATGTATGGGCATACAAAGAAGGATAAAACAAGAAATGGACATATAAACAGAAAGGTTAAGGTGGCTCCTGTAGATGAGAAGATAAGAGAGACAAAGTTAAGATGGTACAGACATGTGCAAGGGCGTCATGCAGATGCACCTATTAGGCGGTGCGAGACAATAAATAAGATGCATGTTAAACGTGGGAGAAGAAGACCAAAGAGTAGATGGACGGAGACAATAAGGAAGGATATGACTTAAATGACAATTGTGGAGCATATGGTCAGTGGTAAAGCACATTGGAGAGAGTTGATTCATGTAGCATATAGAGAATATAAGATTTAAGTGAGAATTTTAGGTATTTAGACGTGAACCAAGGTTTGAGATGGCCTGATAGTTTTGAAAGATTTGTATTCTAAAGGCGCATATTATGTTATGTATTAGGAGACACACAAGGAGGGTAGAAATTAGGATATGACACAAGAACAAAAAAATAAAAAATAAAAATAAAATAAAATAAAGGACAATAGAAATGATTAATCCATATAGCCAACCTCACATAGTGAGAAAAGGCTCGAGTGATGTTGTATAATCTAAATTATGAGAGAAAGAAATAGAAAGCATCTCTTGATCGTGTAAGAAAGCTGTAAATCCAAAGTATTTTAAATTAATACGATATAAATTACGAGAGGAACAAATACAAAGCATCTTTTGATCGTGTAAGAAAGCTGTAAATCCAAAACCGTCAATACAAGCATCCTTTGCAGGCACTTATATATCACAAACAACAAACAAATAAAAGTAACTATGTCGCCCATTCTTGACATGAACAGAGAAAGTGCACGAACTGAACATCCAAATAGAACCTTGAAAAGGACAAGAAGCTGAAAGAAAAGATCATGATACTGAGGATGTAGAAACTAGAAGTCCTAGATACATACATTTAAATAAGGAACGCTGTACCTCAGGGGCCATCCAATACGGAGTCCCAACAACTGAATGAGTATTAACATCCGCCTCAGTAAGTTTAGTAGCAACACCAAAGTCCGCAAGCTTCACAAGTCCCTGAAAGGGCAAAATTGAGAGTGATAATCAAGATGTGTTAAGCATCTAGATTTACAGACAATCTACTTATGCACGACAAATCCACGTACATAATTAAAAATTGCATAAAATATAAGCATGAGGAGCATTTCAAAAGCACAAAAAATTCTTAGCTGCACAAATATGCCTTCTGAACCACAAGGTAGGATATACCTCTTTGGTTGTCAGTATATTTGCACCCTTAATGTCTCGATGAATCACACCCTGTTCGTGCAAGTAAACTAATCCTTCCAATACCTGAAAGCAAATGGACATGTAATGTGATAACCGGCAAACAAATCATGAATGGAATAATGAATAATTAGATACATTTCACACCTGAGCAATGTAAACAGCCACAAGTGACTCCGGAAATGGCCCAAATTTATTTGGCTTAATAATGTTGGCAAGAGAACCATTCTCCACGTACCTTAGACAGAAAAATATTGTCCAAAAAGGGTTGATTATGTGTTCCTTCATTGATCTTACAACAAAAGTACACTGAAATGTCAAAGAATTCAAAAGACGTGAGAGGCTTACTCACTCAAGAATTATGTGAAGATGGGTCTTAGTCTTTAAAGATCCAAGGTATTTTACAATATTTTTGTGGTTCAAATTCTGTAAATTGGAAAAAAGAGGGGAGAAAATGTCTGTCAGATCAGGTAAGAATCCCACATTACACCAAAATATAAACGAGTGTTCCAGCAACAGCTTCAACCCAAAAATAAGCTTGGATACCCTACTAAAGTTCCCCTGACAGAAGTCTATATATCATCCATGGAATGAGGTTCCAACACATTCATAACTCAGACAAACCTGTCAATCCTGGAAAATCAGGGAGCATTGCATGATACTCAAATAAAGGAAAGGTTTTGGAACACAAGATTACCTTGAGTAAATCGATCTCTTGCTGCAATTGTTGAAACATCCGATAAGCCGCGGGGTCATTCAAAAACAAACGCTTAGCAAGTGAACCTCAGGGAAGAAAAAGAAAAGAACAAAGAATTAACACCTCATGACTGAGGTGTCAAATTTTTTGAAGCTTTTTGTGCAGAAGGCAAACTGCAAGACAGCTTCCATAAGATGTAAGAGAAAGACACTTTTCATTTATGCAATAATACATGCCCATTTTTAAAATTTAAAAAAAAAAAACAAGGGTACATTAAGGACGCAGAGTTATAAGAAAAAAGCTGAAAGCATTTTCCGATTAGACCAATAAAGATGCGCAGTAACAACTAACTAGAAAAAAAAAACAAAGGACAAGTACCATAATATAGTCAATTTTTTTAGAAATTGTTGCTAACACTGGAGAAGGTTCCTGTCATCAAAAGTATTCAAAGAGTTACCCACAAAGCCAAAGACACCTTCTTGAAGAGTAAGATAGATGTGACTTACCTGAATTTCACAAAGGAAAAAAAATGCAATTTTAACTTCTTCAAAAACTATTTCCATAACTATCTCTATTTTGCAGCTTAGGAAAAGCTAGAAAAAAGTACCTGATGCTGGATTTTTCTTTTTCTTTTTTGGGGGGACGGGGTGGAGAAAAAAATGATTACATATACATGCACATGCAAACGTGTCTATACGTATATATAAGCACTCACATATATATATGTGCGTGTGTGTGTGTCTTTGTTTGTTCGGGGGTGGGGGTGGGTATTTGCACAATGAAAAAGAGAAAAGATCAACTACCATAATAACGTTAAGGTCTTCTTGGGCAATATTCTCCAAAGAAACTTGTTTGATAGCAACAAAGTCCCCATTCTCCAAATCGAGCCCTTTATACACTCTTCCGTACGCACCTTTCCCGATCTCATCTCCAAGCATCTTAAGTAACACAATTAAGAAAATAAAATTAATTTCATCATCTTTCAAGCAATTACAAAAGCACTAACAGTAAACAGCAAAAGGAAAGTACAAATATTACTATTCGTAAAAATGCAAAAGAGGATCATATAAATAAGTTTTCCCCTATTTTTTACTAGTACAAGTTATATTGACTGGCTAAACCTATTAAAAGCACCCAATATACCTTCCATGCAAAAGAAACTTGAAAATTAGAAGCATAAAAACAAAACAAAAATAAGACAATAACAGACAATTCCTTTCAGGATTCGTAGCAGTTGCACAAAATTGTTCCAATGCAAATTTATTTCAAGATTATCTCCACAAACATTTTTTTTTCTTTACAGAAAAGAAAAAAGACACTCTTAATTACCACCAGTAAGACATAACAGAGGTAGTAATACACTAAAAAGCCAAAAAGCAAAACCAAAAACTCTGATAAGAAACAAAAATTGAGAAATCCCCATTCCTCTCATGCACGACTACTTCCTAGTAAATTCAGCAAAACTTCAACTTCTACACTGCAAACTTTTCAATCATAAAAAAGACACCATTTCACGCACCAAACTGAAGAGAAAATGGAGAAATTCCTTACGTATTTATTGTCCAGAGTCTTCGATTTATGAAACGCCGAGTGAAGTAGTTTGCCGAGACATCTCTCCGACGAACTCCGTCGACAATTGTTCAAGAGAAAAGGGAAAATTTGACCTTCCAGACTGTGAAATTAGTTATTCCGTCATCGACCGCCGGAGACGGTGATGAAGAAAGAGAGAAGAGATGGGTGAAAAGGCGATACGGGGTTTTTCTATATGTTTTCGGTTCGCTTCCGATTGGTGGAATTCCTTTTTTACGATGTGAAAAGACGAATATGGGTAAACATTTAAGCATAAACTGTTATGTTGTTTGAGAAATTAAAGGACATATAGGTAATTGCGTTTTCATTTTGATTGCCAGCTTCATCCTGGTTGGAGTCTGATTTTATGAGTAAATGATGATAAGGTCATAAGACAACAAATGAAAGAACTGCCGTTTGGATCCTAAAATAAACGATATTACGATTATAACAAATTTATTTTTATAGTAACGTTTTAATTTAACATTATCTGTTATAATTTATTATTATATGAAAAAAATAAGTTTGATATAAATCATTAAACTATTTATAAATACGATTTTGTTAAATTAAATATCCCATGAAAAAGATTACTTAGTATCTAGTTAAATATTTTACACTATTACAATCTTAAAATTATTATTATTAAATTTATAAATTCATATGATTCAAAGCAAATAATCCAAAAATAATTTTAAGAGTAATCCGCATTTCATAATCAAATTTGTATAGCTGTTACAGCTAACATCTTAGTTTCTTTCATTAATATTTTACCCGTATGATTTTCAAATTGTTAGGAAAGCACCCAATTTGTTGCATACACCTATATCAATTTCTTTCTTTTAGTCCCTTCTTGGATACTCTTTTTATTTCAAAAAATATTGTTCTATTTTTTATTTTAGTTTGTACTAAAAATATGTCTATTTTCCAAGAACATAAGTATATTAGTAGTCAAAATTTTTATATTTATCTTTTTAATTAACACTTACATAATTCTCTACTTTAAATTAATTAGCCATCTAATTATAAAATAAAAATAGTAACAAAAAAAATTTTGGTTTCCGTTAACGATGATTAAGTCTAACTAATACAGTATTTTTTGGACAAGGGAGCAACATATATATCCATCTTGCACTTTTTATTTTATGCAGATTCAGCTTTATCTATGTAATTTTTTTATTTATTTATGAAGTATTATGTTTTTTTAACTGTGTAAATTTTATATGTTATGCTTCTACTATATTTGCGTAAAGGCAAGGGAAATTATTTTTAAAATTCAGAAGCAAGTATGCCTTTTTGCCTTTAATTAAGTACGGTTAATCCCAATTAAATCAAGGAGACAGCAGATTGGTTCTCTTTCAAGGTCAATCAAATCGTAAAACAAGCGTAAAAGGTCTACCGTCTTCAAAGAATTCAAAAAAAAAAAAAAAATTGGAGAAGGCGAATAAAAAATCCGAAAGTATATTTGAGATATTTGAAACAAGGTACGTCCTACAAAGGCATGTTTGCTGATTTTCATTGAGGTTACAACCATTTTCATTCTAGAAGATTGAGGACTGATGTGTTGATTCGTGTATTTACCCATGGAAAACCTCTCAATGGTTAATCGGTGGCTGGTTGGGGTTTTTTTCACTCTGATAGTATATTTGTATGGAAGAGATTCACTCTGATACCATGTTTGTATGATTTTTTGATAAATTTGGTGTGTCACTAATATGTTATTGCTTGATTTTTATGATGTTGTGGCATTGTGCAACATTGCTACTATGGAATTGAGATTTTTATGATATTGTACATTATGCAGCATTGTTTTATACAGAATAGGATAAGTTAGGATTGTAAGTGCGTGATCAAGACGTAAAAGAATGAATGGTTTGCAGTGTTACAATGTGTTCGAATGTTCGTATCTTACAAATCTTTTGTCAAAACTTCTTTACATTTGATACTTTGAGACAAAAATCAGATGAGTCAATTTCACAATGTAGACCGTGTTTCACAAACGAGTCTCTACAGGTCAGGGATCGAAATGATAGAGTGTTATGGTGTTGCGTTCATAAATTGGTCGAGACCAAGCTGTCTCTTCTCCCAATTGACCAAGGAGAACTCTCTGAGGTCCTATTCAGAGAAAACCCACTAATTTGGGAGGCGAAGAGACGAACATATTAAGGATAGAGGCCAAGGAAAAGAAGCCCGCATAGATTCAAGGGACTTTTGACCGCTTGGGGGCCAAAGAAAGGAAGGTTTGTCTTTACTTGCCTCGAAAGAAAGGATCATTACAGTCATGGAAAAAGAGGGCTAAGGATGGACCCACCACAACTATAAAGGATGAGATAAGAAATGGATACAAGGCTATTCGACGAATGACATAAAGATTGGTCATGATACAAAAAATTACAGGCAGCTGGCACACGCAATCGAGCGCTTGATTGAACAGGATCATCTACATCAGTTTGTAGCGTCCGCTCCCAAGCCTTAGTATCCGGAACAGTGCACCCGTCGTAGTCTGCTAAGAGATCTACAATACATCGACTCAACTTTTTACACATCAGAAATGACGTAGAAATTTTTTTAGCAGAAACGTTAGTTGTAGCTCAAATTAAAAGCCCAAATAAACATAAATAAAATAATGAATAAAAATTCTGGGTTGACGAGGCCCAACATCATCAAATTTTCCGAAGATCTGAAATAAAAATACTAGAAATGTGTGTGATAATCCCAATGAAATAAACAAAACAATCAGCTGCAGGGTCCTCTTAAGTCCTAAATGTAGCTATCAGCCTGCCCACTCAACTATGTCCGCCCGTCCTCAACGAAGATATGGTCGTACTCCTCACCCGGCTCACCCGAGAAAATAGGGGTGAGTGACAAAAATCACCCAGTAGATGCCCGTCTCAAACAATACAAAACACGCATACCGAAATGATATAACCACATAACACATAAATAGAATAGGACATAAGCATAAAATAGAGTAAGCGCGGTAAGTAAATCACTCTACATAAAATGCGCAACTATGTGATGTATGCCTTCACACGTGTCACACGCAATACGAATTATGTCACGCAATATGACCCTATACCTACATGCAATGCATGATCCTGGGACCTATTAGATGACTGTACCCTCACACTACAATCCACCACGAACGACCATTCAATTTTATACTTTTCTACTTCCTGTGTTACACCACTAACTTGTACAATTTTCATTGGAATGTACGGTCCATCTTCAACTATAGACCATAAATCGATGTCTATAGCCATTAAGAATAGCCTCATTCTAAGTTTCCAATGAACAAAATTATTACCATCGAAAAGAGGAGGACGTTGTGTACACATACCTTCCAACTCACCTTTGTGAGAAACTATGACCATTGTATGTACCTTTAATTTGAGATGTACATGCTACAAATAATTGTTGTTTCCTGGCCTTGCCTTGTTCGTATGGTGCTGAATCTTGCTTTTTTGAATGGTGTTAGCCTGGCTCTAATACCAATTGTTGGACTGTGCACCTGTATTAAACACCACTAGAGGGGGATGAATAGTGGTTATCAGAAATTACACTACTACCCTTTAACAAAATCCCCTTTAAAAACAAAATCTGAGACCTCCTCAGATTCAGTACCCGTTTTTATGAAATTCAAAACTCACTGTACACAACTCCAAAAATTGTGAAAATTTCTATAACTTAACTTCAATATCTTAACAAGACTCTGTTCAAACATTCGATAAAAATAAGATTGTTTGACCCTTCAAACAAATAAAAAGATTCAGATGGTCAATCTGGACATAATGTTGCTGAACTTTAAAAACATGTTCTCTTTGAATACTCAACCAAAAAGGTTGATCTTTATGTCAAAACACTCCTTAGGGTGTCTAGTTTATGTTTCAAAAGGCCCTAACCTTAAACAACTCTTGATGAAAACAAAATTCAAGTTCTCTCAAAACTGGTCAGATTGCAGCCAGACTGGAGCAGTTATCTTGCAACGACTGAAAGACTAACTTTCCTTTGCTCAAATCAAGTGCTTTTTGTTGCAAATGAAAGCTAACAGTCTGAAGTATAACTCCACCAAAGATCACACGAATTTGAAAGTATTTTTTCTATTTTTTCAAAACGTGAGAAGTTGTGTGAAATCTGTAGTTGAAACGGGCAAAAAAACAGAAAAGAGAAAAGAAGACAAGAACACCAAAGATTTATCCTGGTTCGGTCAATGTGACCTACTCTAGTCCCAAGGAACACCTTTTCTTGGATTTCACTATGGTATGGACAAACTTACAGCAAGAACCAAGCTCGATCCTTGGGTTAAACACCAACCCTATTCAAGACTTTTGATGAACACCTCTATGCAACTCTTGGTTGCAACACCTCTATCACCTATTGGTGTAATCTTATAAACTTGTCTAACCAATCTTACAAAAATAACCCAAGAAGGAGTGTATATGTAGCTCAACAACAACAAGAAATGAAACACCTTAGCTACACAAAAAAAGAATCAAGAAGAAGAGAATATCAAGAATGATCTTCAAGTTTGCTTGAAAGTTGTGTGTTCTTCTTCTTCACCTTTGCCTTCTATTTATAAGGTGAAATGAGCCTTGAGGATAAGAACTTCAAAGTGTCACTATCTTCATCATCAATGCTTAAGTGTCTTCACACCATTGGTTGGCCACACAATCACCTCGTACACTTGGCAAAATGAAACAACACAATTAATCCACCTTGAAATATCATTTTGGCTGAAATTTGTCTTCAAAATAATAAAGAAATAGTGAAGAAAATAAGCAAGGATAAGATGGCACAACTACTCCAAGATTGCCTCAACTCCTTTGCACCAGAATAGGTCATGTGAGTAGCTTCAAAATTTGAACAAAGCAGCTCCTTTTTCCACCTTGTAACCGTTGGCTACATTTCAAATATTTCTAAGTTCGCAATCTTGCCAACTAGCTTCTTTTTGATTGGTCCACTTGTCACCAAGTCGTAAAATCATTAAAAACCTTTGCACATATTTAAATCACATTTTGGAGCTGTATGTACATGCACAAATTCAGATTTAATGAAGAGAAAATAATAGATAAAAGTTGACAAGACTTTGTCAACCAACAATTCAAAATTCCCACATTTTTCTCATTGTATGTTGTGGTGAATTTTTACACCAATCAAAATCCTCATATTCTCTGCAAAATATAGATGATAACCTCCAATAATATAATCATAAGAGTCTTACCAAGAAATAGAATGTGACATCAATATCCGTCACATATCCCGCTATCGTCGATAATATCACCAAATGAGAGAATAAGATAGAAAACCACCAAATAATCTTCAAGATAACCATAAATGAGCTTCAGAATGAAGATAATAATATACTCAAGAGATTCTTTGAGTAAAAATACCAAAACTGCCCTTAGAGGTAAAATGACCAAATACCCCTGATGAGAGAAAACTCCAGAAATGACCCGGATGGTCAGAAATAGATATAATAACATCTTTGTCATGATAAGTAAGAAGAGAATAAGTTTTTGAAATATTTTCACCATGTCATGTTCTTGCAAAACTCAAAATATCAATTTTGCCTTTTTTTGGTAAGTTGTAGAAACTTCCAAGGCATATTAGTCACAAGACATTTATAATAATCAAAAACACACATAATATCAACATATATAAATCATGTACAAATTGAAAACAACCATTTTATCACATTTTAGAAAAATAATTCTAAAACCTTAGACATCGATCGATCGAAGTGCCTCTGCTTCAGAGATCGATGTCTCACAGTGAGTTTTGTTTTGATTCTGTGAGACGTGGATCTATCCATGTGAGGGGCTGACGTACGTCGATCGATCCACGTGAGGGGCTTACGTACGTCGATCAATCCATGTGAGAGATCGACGTCTCATAGTAAGTTTTTTGGTTCTATTCTGTCCAACATCGATCGATTGATGTTAGGGGATGATGTACATCGATCGATCCATGTGTCTCTGTCTGAGAGATCGACATCATTTTTCTTCACTTTTTCAACTTTTAATCATTTATAACACCATATGTGACATTCTTAAGTATTCACCACTTAAAATCATGACCTTGAAAATTATCCAAACATATTTCTCAACATTCTCCCCTTTTTGGATGATTTTTTAAAATAACTTAACATGATTTTAATGTCACAACTCTTTAACAATTATTTATCACATATTTACCAATTTTATACCAATTGAATTGTTTTGAAAACCTCACCAATTACCAATTGTTTTACCAATTCTATACTAATTGTTTTTCAAACTTTCAAATCTCATGTTGTTAACACCAGTGCTCATGTATTCCCCCTCAATTTATACTCTCCCATTTAACCTATGCTCAAAACCTTATACCAATTGAAACTTAACATATTATTCAACTCAAATCCAGATCATGACTTATCAAACTAAACTCATGTTCATATTCTATCTCCCCCTTTATTTTGCATATCATGCAAAAGACAGAACTATGCAATTGTATCGTAGTCATCATACCTAACTTGGCTCGTTAAGTTTCAAAAGTGGCTTGACTAAGGGATTTGGTGAAGACGTCAGCTATTTGATGATCAGTTTCTTACATGATCTATTGTTATGTCTCCATTTTGAACATGACCTCGAAGGAAATGATATCTTACTTTAATGTGTTTGTCCTTAAATGAAGTACCGTATTTCAAGAAAGATGGTTGCACTTGTGCTAAGTAGAAAATTGGAATGTTATTCATTTTTAATACCAAAATCACTAAGTTGTTGTTAAGCCAAAGTATTTGGGTAGTGCATAAGCTTAAAGCTATATACTCGGCTTCGGTGGTAGAGAGTGTTACACTAGCTTGTTTCTTAGAAAACCAAGAGATTCAAGTTGGTTCATATGAATTGACATGTACCGACTAGCAGATTTTCTATCTAATTTGCAACCACCATAATTAGCATCACTATAAGCATACAGTTCCAACTTAGCGTTTCTATCATACCAAAGTCCTAAGTGAGGTGTGTGTTTAAGATATCTAAAGATCTTTTTCACTGCATTGTAATGAGATACCTTAGGACAAGATTGAAACCTAGCACATATACACACACTAAACATTATATCAGGTCTTGATGCGGTTAAATATAACAGTGATTCCAATCACAGACCTATAAAGTGTGTCATCAAAAGGTTTATCATTTTCATCTTTATCTAGTTTGGTGCTAACACTCGTGGGGGTAGGTGTTGGCTTAAACTCTTCAAATCCAAACTTTTTAATCATATCATTGATATACTTAAGTTGGCTAATGTGAATTCCTTGAGGGGTTTGTTTGATTTGAAGCCCCTAAAAGTAGCTCAATTCTCCTACCATTGACATTTCAAATTCTGACTTCATACATTCTTAGAAGTCCTTTTCTAAGATAGGGTTGATTGAACCAAAGATTATATCATCTACGTATATTTAAACTATTAACAAGTCGTATCTTTTCTTCTTAGGAATAATATGTTAGGAAATCCAACAAGATCATAAACGCGCAGCGGAAAAACAAAAACTTGATCTCCGATTTCCTACCAAGGATCCATGTTGTTCGTTTAAATTCGATGAAAGAAATCAAAAAACATTACCTCTGTAGATTCAAAATCTGCAAACGCAGGAGGTGCGAACGTAGGAGGCGCGATGGCGCGATCACCCTCTGTCGGTATCCACACGAATGCTTTCGTCCGGAGTGCTAGCTCTTGAACGGCACAGCTGAGAGAACTCGTTTTTTCTCCAAAAAAACGGCTCTAGGATTTTTCTGATGATTGTGTGTTTTTTCGTGTGTCTCTGTATACGAGATACACAGATATATATACACATATACAGACATCAAAATCCGAGTCCTAATCGGATTAGTTGATGCCAATCAAAATCCATATCAGATATGTATTCTATCAGGATATTCGAAATCTATATCAAATATGGATTCTCTCGTTATTAGCCGATAATACATGCATATACATACATACATATATATATATACACATATATATATATATATAATCACCACAAAAAACGAAAATAGTAATGATAATAATTAATATCTAATATTAATATTATTAATATTATTAATATCAGCCCATACGCATTCTTGTGTGTGACCCGATAGGCCCATATTAATTGGCAGTTGGTTAAATCTTCATTAAACCAACAAGTCGTAATTGGTCTCTAGCAAGACATTACGACTACCCAATTAATACGAGTAAAGTCCAACTAGCCTAATAATAGTACATGCATTAATCCCTTTGTCACATGATATCTAGTTTGAACATAAGTCATGGTCAACGTCATACTTATATTGTTCAAACATATGATTACTCGATCTCTAAGTAGACTGATTAAACAAATGACATTGATCACACTATCCATTCATTTGAGCACGGCCATGCATTTCACAGTCTCACTAATCGAGGGGCCCAAAGACATCTCTATCAAAAGAGAGGGACAAATTCTATCTTGATTGTTCAATATCCTCTACATAATTTCTATCATATTCAATCATGACCTTTATTATTATCCAATTACGGATAACGTTTGATCATAACAAAATATAATAGTCCTTATGTTGGAAACTATGACAATCTCAAGTCAAAGGATTTAAAACATGACTATCATGAGATTTACTTATGACGCTAATCCATGTAGTAATCTCATGATGGATCTATCCAATACATTGTTCTCTAACAAGTATCTATGAGATTGATTTGTATCAGCATACACATAATCATCTCATGATTATCAAATCAATACTCATACTGGTTATAAATTATTTTATCTCTATAACAATAATGAAACAGAGACATATATCATAATTGTGTAACATACTAACGAACAATAATGATAACAAAACCTCTTTATTAATAATAAATGTATAACATAAAACATCCAAATCATGGCCTAGGGCACATACACTAACAATCTCCCACTTGCACTAGGCCTACAAATATCTGAGACCCATAGATCTAGTGTGCTGATCATGCTTGACCCGTGAGAGAGGCTTAGTCAATGGATCCGCTATGTTATCGTTTTGTGTCAACTTTGCATATCTTGACATCTTCTCTATCGATGACGTCTCGAATGACATGGTAACGCCTGAGTATATGTTTAGATCTCTGATGAGACCTAGGCTCTTTTGCTTGTGCTATGGCACCATTGTTGTCACAATAAATGTCCACAGAATTTGCAATGCTAGGTACCACTCATAGCTCAGTGATGAACTTCTTCAACCCAAACTGCTTATTTAGCTGCATCTGATGCTGCTATATACTCAGCCTCTGTTGTAGAATCAGCCACAGGGCTTTGTTTTGAACTCTTCCAACTAACAGCTCCATCATTCAATGTGAACACAAATCCGAACTGCGATCTGAAATCATCTATGTCGGTTTGGAAACTAGCATCTGTGTAACCATTTACAACTAACTCGTCATCCAAACCTCCATAAACCAAGAATACATCTTTAGTCCTTCTGAGGTACTTAAGAATATTCTTGACAGCTGTCCAGCGACCTTCATCGGGGTCAGCTTGATATCTACTTGTTGTGCTCAATGGATATTAGATATCTGGTCTAATACATAACATGGCATACATGATCGATCTTATAGCAGAAGCATAAGGAATTTTATTCATTCGATCTCGCTCATCGGATGTCCGAGGACATTGATTCTTGCTAAGATGAATGCCATGAGACATAGGCAGGAATTCTTTCTTGGACTTTTGCATGTTAAACCTCTTCAACATTTTATCTATGTATGTACTTTGACTCAAGCCTATTACCCTTTTAGATTTATCTCTATATATCTTGATACCAAGGATATAGGTAGCCTCACCCAAATCTTTCATTGAGAATGAATTCCCTAACCAAGCCTTAACCTTTTGCAAGGTAGGGATATCATTCCCAATAAGCAATATGTCATCCACATATAAGACCAGAAACACTACTGCACTCCCACTAACCATCTTTGCAAACACAAGGTTCATCTTCATTCTTGATGAAACCAAAGTTCTTAACTGTTTCATCAAAACGAAGATTCCAGCTTCGAGATGCTTGCTTCAACCCATAAATGGATCTTTGAAGCTTGCAAACCTTCTTTGAATTCTCGGGATCTACAAAACCCTCAGGTTGTGTCATGTACACATCCTCAAGTAAATTTCCATTAAGGAAAGCAGTTTTGACATACATTTGCCATATCTCATAATCATAGTATGCTGCAATGGCAAGGAGAATTCGAATAGACTTAAGCATAGTAACTGGTTGAAAAGGTTTCATCATAGTCTATACCATGAGTTTGCTTAAAACCTTTAGCAACAAGCCTTGCTTTGTAGGTTTGAACATTTCCATCCATGTCAGTTTTCTTCTTGAAAACCCATTTGCAACCAATAGTCTTAATACCCTCTGGAGGATCAATTAAAGACCAAACTTGGTTATCAAACATGGATTGCATCTCAGAATTCATTGCTCCAAGCCATTTATCTGAATCTGGACCCAACACAGCTTCTTGATAGGTAGTAGGCTCATCTTGATCTATGAGCATAACTTCACTATCATCGGTCACAAGAAATCCATATCTCTCTGGCTGACGATGTATTCTATCAGATCTGCATTGGACTTGTGTTATATTTTCAGGCTCCACAACTGTTTGTGGTTCTGAAATTGTTTGTAAAGGAGGTTCAATGATATCTTATGGAACTTGAGTTTCCTCAAGTTGTACTATACTCCCACTAGTTCTCTTAGAGAGAAACTCCTTTTCTAAAAAGATTCTATTTCGAGCAACAAACACTTTGTTCTCTGAGGGAATGTAGAAATAGTACCCTTTAGTTTCCTTAGGGTACCCCACAAAAATACATTTGATAGAATTTGGAGCTAGCTTATCTGACACTAATATTTTCACATAAGCTTCACAACCCCAAATCTTAAGAAAAGACAAAATGGGTGTCTTGCCAGTCCATATCTCATATGGTGTCTTTTCAACCGCTTTAGATGGTACACGGTTCAAAATGAATGCAGTTGTCTCCAAGGCGTAACCCCAAAAAGATAAAGAAAGATATACTTGACCCATCATAGATCGAACCATATCTAATAAAGTTCGATTTCTCCTTTCAGAAACACCATTCCATTGTGGAGTTCCTGGAGGAGTCAACTGTGAAACGATTCCACAATTTCTTAGATGTTGATCAAATTCTTGGCTCAAATATTCATCACCTCAATCTGATCGAAGTGTTATATTGTCTTACCAAGTTGATTTTGTACTTCATTTTGAAAAGTTCTAAACATTTCAAAAGACTCATGCTTATGTTTCATTAGGTAGACATAGTCATACCTACTAAAATCATCAGTAAAAGTTAAGAAATACTGAAATCCTCCTCTGGCACTAATGCTGATTGGGCCGCATACATCTGTATGTATCAAGCCCAATAAGTCATTAGCCCTTTCACTATGTCTAGTAAAAGGGGCCTTTGTCATCTTTCCAAGCAAACAAGACTCGCAATTTTCAAATGATTCAAAATCAAACAAATCTAATAATCCATCTTGATGAAGTTTAGATACGCGCTTCTCATTTATATGGCTAAGGCGACAATGCCACAAATATATAGGGTTTAATTCATTTGGCTTAGTTCTCTTTGAAGATATGTTATAAATATTACTGTCATTGGGATCATCAAGTCTAAGGACATAAATGCCATTATAACTACTTGCAATACCATAAAGCAAGTCATTTTTATCAAAAATAGAACACTTCTTATTTTTAATTAAAAATGAATAACCTTCATCATCCAAAACAGATACTGAAATAAGATTCCTACTCATAGTAGGAACATAAAAGCAATTGTTTAAAACTAACAAAAGCCCATTTGGCAAGACAAGCTCATAAGTCCCTATAGCTATAGCAGCAACTCTTGCTCTATTGCCAACACGTAGGTCCACTTCGCCCTTCTTCAACATCCTAATCCTTTTAAGCCCCTGCATATTTGTACAAATATGGGATCCACATCCAGTATCTAATACCCAGGAAGAAGAAGTAGATAAATTAATTTCTATAACATAAATACCTGAAGATGTAGTCACACTACCCTTCAGCTTTTTCAACTCATCCAAATAAACGTCACTGTTTCTTTTCCAATGCCCAGGCTTATTGCAATGGAAAAAAGTTCCTTCCTTAGGAACCTTTGCCTTGGGTCCAGGTTTTGGCTTAGCTTGACCCTTGGACCCTTTTGCACCCTTTGCACCTTTGGGCTTACCCTTGCCTTTACCTTTCTTTTTCATTGGCTTGATATTTACACTCAATACTTGGGTAGGCTTTTTGATATTCCCCTCAGCAGTTTTGAGCATACTGTGTAGCTCAGGAATAAAATTTTCCATATTATTCATATTGTAGTTCATGACGAACTGAGAAAAACTGCTAGGTAAAGAGTGTAGGTTCAAATCCGTAGCGAGTTCCAAACTTAGGGGATATCCAAGTCTTACAAGGTGATCTATGTAGCCTTTCATCTTTAAAACATGAGCGCTAACAGATTCATCTTCAGACATCTTACAATCAAACAGTGCAACAGCGGTGTCAAACCTATCCTGCCTAGCCTGTTGTTGGAATGCTTGTTTGAGATGCACACTCATCTCATAAGCCTCTAAGTGTTCCAGGTCTTTCTGAAGTCCTGGACACATAGTTGCCAACATAAGACATCCTATGTCATTGGAATCTTCCACATGCTTCTTGTGCTTACTCTTAGCAGCAACATAAGCATCAGCAGGAGGGGGTTCAGGGACAGAGTCATCGAGCACGTAGGACTTTTTTTCTTGCTTGAGAACAATTCTCAAGTTTCGAAACCAGTCAACAAAATTAGTCCCACATTCTTTTAGTTTTTCCTTCTCAAGGATAGATCGCAGTGATAAGGTGGAATTGTTATTAGCAGTCATTTTTGATCTACAAAACATGCAAAGTAACACTTTAATTAATAACGAGGTTAAAACTTTATAAAACTCCCACTAAAACATAGCCCTCAAAAGAAATATTTAGTGAGCTAAGATCCATATTTGCCTTAATTCTAAACTCAGCTTTGGCATGACGCTTAAAATTAAGTTATTTAGGTAGGTAACTTCTTTACCAATTACATCTCATGTAACTCTTAGATTTTTTAGAATAATGACATCATATATCATTGTATGTTAGATTCCATCTAATGCCTTGGGCCTAAAACCGTTTTGATAGCCCGATTAAGTCTAACCAATTTTAAACATATGAGTAGCACTATTACTCATTCTACGTAGCTGGGAATGTTTAAAGCACATTGCTTTGGCAATACCTGCTATAATACAATCCCAATTTTAATAGGTGTTTAAGAAATGGATGGCATCAAGACTTAAATTATTAATGAGGGTTCAATATAGTTTATGTCTTGCATTGCATATCATTATATCATAGCATCCTATATGCATATATATAATCTATCATCCACGCATCTCATACAAAATGATAAATATGTAAACGTGACATAGCATGGCCA